>JAPFRF010000024.1:8174676-8277176 GCA_029282475.1 Phrynocephalus forsythii
TTTTCAGATCACAGATAAATGAAAGCATAGATAGCAATCCTGTGGCTATGGAGGTCCTACCATATATTTCCTCTCTGGATTATCCAGTAATGAAGATGCTGCACATCAGTTTTTAACAGGGTACAATTATTTTATTTAACAAATGGAAGGAAGGAAGGAAGGATGGATGGATGGATGGATGGATGGAAGGAAGAAAAAAGAAAGGAAGGAAGGAAGGAAGGAGGGAGGGAAGGCAAGGAAGGAAGGAAGGAAGGAAGGAAGGAAGGAAGGAAGGAAGGATGGAAGGAAGGAAGGAAGGAAGGAAGGAAGATTCCATTTTTCCTTCCCTCTTGTCACTCACCTGTGTGGATTCTCTGATGCCTTACAAGGTTTTCCCTCCGCGTGAAACTTCGGCCACAGATGGTACATAAATGTAACTTTTGGCCCGTGTGGAGCTGCTGGTGCCGAAAGAGGTTCGCTTTCCGTGTAAAGCTCTGCCCACATTCGCTACAGAGGTGCAGCTTCAAGCCATCACTGGGTCTCTGATATCTCTTGAGGTCCCGTTTCTGGGCCAGGCTTTTCCTGGGGCAAGTGCCGGTCTTCTTTTTCCTCACGCCCAGCCGCAGGGTCGCCATCTCATGGACTTGACCCCCCAAGTCGGCAAGGGATTCGCTCTTCCAGTTTTCGGCCTCTCCGCCTCCCACCGGTCCCTCCACTTCTCCTGGACTTGGAAAGCAGATCTCCGGCGCTGCTTGGGACGCAACATAGCCCTGGATCAATTCGTGGCTTCCTGGAACAGAGAAGGAATACGGCAGAGAGAAAGCAAACTTTGGAAAGGCTGGGTTGAGAGAGGGCTTTATCGTCTGCTTTATCACAAATGCTTTAATTTTATTTATTTATTTATTTATTTATTTATTTATTTATTTATTTATTTATTTATTTATTTATTTACCACAACCATCTAGCAAAAAAGCTACTCTGGGCAGTTTACAAACAGATTAAACAACTTAAATTAGTAAATAAAAACTAATCAATCAGACCAAATAAGAAGAAGAAGAAGAAGAAGAAGAAGAAGAAGAAGAAGAAGAAGAAGAAGAAGAAGAAGAAGAAGAAGAAGAAGAAGCAAATAAGCACAAATACAATAAATCAAAACGATTTAACAATTCAAAATATGAACAGATGGGGGGGGGGAAATAAAGAGATTTGAACCCAAGCCTCTCAACTCAATACACTTCAAAACTTCAATTTAGGGGGCCTTTAAATTCAGCAGAGGAATTCCTAAAGGCTTTTAGGGTTTTAAAAAGAGATCGTGACAACTTTGCGAACCAGGGAGCTGCCATGCTAACCCTGCAGACTCCTAATTATAGCTGTCTCTGTTGAATGATGAACTTATTTGACCACAGACTTAAGACTTTACTTTTTTTGGGGGGGGGCAGGGATTCTGGGGTTTGTAGTCCAAAACAGAATTGTCCTCCCCCTGCTAGGCGTCTTCTTTACTCGGGTACAACCCCACCCCCCACCCCGATCTAGAACAAACAAGGGAAGCCATGGACATCCCAAGGACTGCACTTGCTTTATTATGTGTTCAGATTTTTTACAACCTCGCATGCTGCCCGTGGTTTGATTGATGGAGAGGGGCTGTCTCTGGGCCGGGGGAGCTGTCAATCTAAACAGCACTAACCAATCACTCCTTCCTGCCTCTCACTCCAAAGGGAGACCCGCCTCTCTGCTGAGTGTTCTCTTCCCACCCCCCCCCACCCCTTAAATCTGCCAGAAGCAGTGTTGCCTGTTTTATTTTATTTTTTGATTGGCTGTTGCTCTGACTGCATTGCAACAGTACTGAGTAGGTCAGGGGTTCCCAACCTGTGAGTCCCCAGAGGTTCTTGGGCTGCAATGCCCAAAAGCCTTCACCTCTAACTGTGCTCGCCAGGATTTCTGGGAGTTGTAGTCCAAGAACCTCTGGGGACCGAAAGCTAGGAAGTGCTGGAGAAGGCAACAGCCCTGTACATTCCTTACTGCAGGCATGACCAAACTTCGGCCCTCCAGATGTTTTGGACCACAACTCCCAAAGACTTTGGCCACTGGCAGTTTAAGCTTAGAATTATGGGAGTTGTGGTCCCAAACAGGTGGGCAGAAGTTTGGACTTGCCTGCTTTACTGGGTGATTTCACATTCCGACCAGAAAATGTTTGCTAACATTTCTGCTTACCTGGATAATTAGAGATATAAAATTTCTGGAAAATTTGAAGCCATGCATTTTTTAAAACAAATTATTTTATTTTATTTATTTTTGAGGGGGGGAAACAGGGGGAAGAGAGGGTTTCCCCCTATATTTTCCCAAAGCTTCCAGAAATTTTACATCGCTATATTTTCACCCTTGGTTGGGTGTGTTGCCGTTTCAATGATGTGAAAATTAGCCCTTAATCTGTGGAAAAAAACCAGGGATGACATTACTGTACCTAGCAATTTTGCATCCCTGCTTGTCTCCTGTTTCACTGCCCCATAAAGATTGGAAGGCGCTTCGTTAGAAAAAGTCACGGGCATTTCTGCAGGCACCACCGCCACCTGGAATAGGCAAAGAAGGTAGGAATGGGGACAATGAGGAAGTTATCTTCTAATGAATATTTTGGATTAAAATCCCCATCATTCATAGTCTATGGAATTCCCTGCCACAGGAGGTGGTGATGGCATCTGGCCTGGATGCCTTCCAAAGGGGCTTGAACAGATTCCTGGAGGAAAAGTCCATCACAGGTTACAAACCATGCTGGGGATGTGTAATCTCCAGGCTTAAAACCGGGGTACTTCCAGGGTCAGATGCAGGGGAGTGGTGTCAGGAGACAGAGATCGAGTCTCATGCGTTCGCAGAGGCATTTAGTGGGGCCACTGTGAGATACAGGAAGCTGGACTAGACGGGCCCTTGGCCTGATCTAGCGTGGCTCTTCTTATGTACTCCCTCCCTCATTCTCTCCCTCCCTCCCTCCCTCCTTCACTCCATCATTCTCTCCTTCATTCACTCCCTTCATCCCTCATTCTCTCCCTCCCTCCCTCCCTCCCCCATCCCCTCCCTCCTTCACTCCATCATTCTCTCCTTCATTCACTCCCTTCCTCCCTCATTCTCTCTCTCCCTCCCTCCCCTCCCTCCCTCACTCCATCATTCTCTCCTTCATTCACTCCCTCCCTCCCTCCTTCTCTCCCTCCCTTCCTCCCTCCTTCACTCCATCATTCTCTCCCTCATTCCCTCCCTCTCTCCTTCCCTCCCTCCCTCCTTCCCTTCCTTCCTCCCTCCCTCATTATATCCCTCCCTCCCTCCCTCCCTCCCTCCCTCCCTCATTCAAAATAACCCCACCTTTCTTCTGAAATAGACTCCAAGCAGCTTATATGATCAATATTTGGGCCCAATTCAAAGGGTTGGTTCAAACCTATAAAATCCTAAAAGGCTTGGGTCCAAGCTATCTCAAAGGCTGCGCCCTTCTGTATAAGCCTGCTCAGGTGTTAAGATCCTCAGGAGAGGCTTTTGTCTGGGTCCCATTACCTTTACAGGTGTGTTGGGTGGGGACGCAGGAGAGGGCCTTCTCTGTCACGGCTCCCAGACTCTGGAACTCCCTCCCACTGGAGGCCAGGCTGGCCCCAACTTTGATGCCCTTCAGCAAGCAGGCCAAGACTTTTCCCTTCAGACAAACCTTCCATGAGTGTTTTTTTTTTTTAACATGGTTGGTCGTGCCTTTGAATGTGTTTTTGGTGTCCAGAAGTTGAGTCACGGTCATGGCAAATGGACTTCTTTTCTTTTGAGATCCCTAAATTATTTCACTGCTCATCCAAGTAGCTTCATCAGATTGCTTCCCATGCCTACCGCCATAATTCATAGGCTATTTTAAATCTAAAGATCGAATTCTCGTGTCTGAGATGGTCATCCAGCAGAATTCACACAGAGGCATTCCTGGCAGGTACATTTTGTGTTTGTTTTTCTTGCTATACAAATCAGATGAGCTACCTCTCTGAAAACCATGTGGCAAATAATTTTTTAGCTGTTTCCAGCCACTCTCATTCAGCATCACCTCTCTTTCCTCCAAACTCACTGTGTGGAATTTTAGACATCTCAATCCTATTTGCTGCTGGAGGAGAGCCTTGAGAGTCCCATGGACTGCAAGGAGATCAAACCTATCCATCCGGAAAGAAATCAACCTCGAATGTTCCCTGGAAGGACAGATTTTTGAAGCTGAGGCTCCAGTACTTTGGCCACCTCATGAGGAGAGAGGAGTCCTTGGAAAAGTCCCTGATGTTGGGAAAGATTGAAGGCAAAAGGAAAAGGGGATGGCAGAGAATGAGATGGTTGGACGGTGTCATCAATGCAACCAATATGGATTTGACCAAACTCCGGGAGGCAGTGGAAGATAGGAAGGCCTGGCAAGCTCTGGTCCATGATGGGATCACGAAGAGTCAGACACGACTGAACGACCAAACAACAACATCCTATTGTCCTTTGCTCGTCCCTTTCCCAAACTCAACAACCCAAAACATTGCAAGGGTTCTCCGTTAGAGAATTTCCCTAGTTTCTCAATAATTTTGGACGGCCCATTTTGTGAGCATGAAGAGAGGGAGTGTGGAAGTACTGTATCCATATTTTGGCACGAGCGGAGATCCAGAAAGTTTGTATTTGCCAGGTCAGGCCAAACAAAGGCACTAGGAGAGCTAAAAACCTTTCCCAGACGCAGAACATTGCCCTTGCTGTTGTGGCGTTGGTAGTTGTTTTTATGATGTATCGCTTGATTTCTGCTCAGTCTATACTTTGGAAAATTCCACTTAGATATATAAAAGAGAAACTGATTGCTTATTTTAGAATTATAGAATAACTGAGCTGGATGTGGGCCATAAAAGCTATGGAGTGCAACTCCTTGAATCCATTTAGGGATCCCTTTCGCAAGGACCATTTTACACATATTTCCTCTCTCCCTCCATGCTACTTGGATGAACAGCGAAACATTTCCACCTCATAAGAGGTCCAGTTGCCACGACTCATCCTCTGAATAACCTCACCTGCATGACTGAGAATCTTCACAGGCTCTGTTAGTGATTCTATTACTTTTGAGAGTCATAACGTTGATTGTGATATTACCTCTACTCAGACTCAGGCCTTCTCATTGGCAGTCCCGATTCTTTGGAACCACCTTCTGAGTGAGATTAAGCTTCTGGAGTCTCTTCAAAAAACATCTTTAAAACCTGGCTATTTAAAGCTGCTTTTGGTGACTGCCGAGGTATTGTTTTGTCCATATAGGGCCTTTTCACATGACCCCTAAGATCCGCTGGCCACTTAAATTCGGACCAGAGATCTTAGGGGTTTGTCGCTGTTCCTGCGTTCCCACCCCCTCCGCCCTTCCTTGTTCTGTCTGCGTGAGGGGAGGGAGAAAAAACAGAAAGAAAAGAGACGTGGCTCACCTCCTTTCTGCCATCTCGCTCTTGCCGCGGCAACATTCCAGTCTCTTAAGTAGCTCTTAAAGGGGCGGGAGCCAAAAAAAACAAACAGAAGCGAGGAGAGCCCCGCACTGACTATCGTTACACCGCATCAAAGAATTTTCACCTCCAGAGAGCAGGTACTTGAAAGGTGCGCTGGGATGCGCTAAAGTGGGCATGGTCGCACTTAATTTCCTGTAAACTCCGGAGCTGGTGGGGAAACATTTTAAAGCTCCGGAGCTGGGAGCCATTTGCGGCGGAGTTTAGGGGTCGTGTACAAAGGGCCATAGAATCATAGAGTTGGAAGAGACCTCGAGGGCCGTCCAGTCTAACCTCCTGCCATGCAGGAACCCCCATCCCAGGACTCCCGACAGATGGGCCATCCAGCCTCTGCTTAAAAACCTCCAAAGAAGGAGACACCACCACCCTCGTTTGTGGCAACATCTTCCACTGCCAAATAGCTCTAACTGTCATGAACTTCTTCCTAATGTTTAAATTGAATCTTTTTTCCTGTAGTTTGAGACCATTGCCCCGCGTCCTAGTCTCTGAAGCCATGGAAAACAAACCAGTCCCCTCTTCAATATGACATCCTTTCAAATATTTAAACATAGCTAGCTATCATATCCCCCCAGCCTTCTTTTTGTAATGCTAAACATTCCCAGCTCCCTAAGCTGCTCCTCGTAAGACATTTCTTCCAGACCCTCCATCATCTTGGTCGCTCTCCTCTAGACTATTGTTAGTCTATTGTTTGCCGCTGCCATCTTGTGCTTGCCGGTGTTATTATTATCATTTTATCTCTTATTTCTAATGTCCATATTATTATTATTATTATTATTATTATTATTATTATTATTATTATTATTATTATTATTATTATTATTATTGAGTTGTTCACCGCCCAGAGTTCCTTTGGGAAAATCAGGCGGTATGTGAATGGAAATAAATAAATAAATAAATAAATAAATAAATAAAACTAAGGTTCACTCTGTGTTTTTGTTTTGTAATCCCCAGCCAGAGATCTGGCCCAAATATTCCCCTACATGTGCACCTTTTTCCCAGTTCCACAGTCCTTTTTGTCAGCTACTGGCTGAAAAACTGGAAAAAGAGACATACCACGTGTGAGATAAAAATGTGTTGTTCAAACTATCTAGAGGAACAAAGATTCCTTCCCATGTGATCTACTGTGATCATGTTATGGTTTTTCTCCCCTGCTTTTCTCCCCAGCTCAGCATTTCCTGGGGACAGGCTAAAACATTTGGGGCTCTTTAGTCAGGAACATAAGAACATAAGAACATAAGAAGAGCCATGCTGGATCAGGCCAAAGGCCCATCTAGTCCAGCTTCCTGTATCTCACAGCGGCCCCACCAGATGCGTTTGGGAGCGCATGAGACTAGATATCTGTCTCCTGATACCACTCCCCTGCATCTGGCCCTTGAAGTACCCTGGTTTAAAGCCTAGAGATTACACATCTCCATCATGGTTTGTAACCCGTGATGGACTTTTCCTCTAGGAATCTGTCCAATCCCCTTTTGAAGGCATCCAGGCCAGATGCCATCACCACATCCTGTGGCAGGGAGTTCCATAGACTTACAACGCGCTGGGTGAAAAAATATTTTCTTTTGTCAGTTCTTACTCTCCCAGCCCTCAATTTGAGTGGAGGTCCCCTAGTTCTGGTATTTTGAGAGAGGGAGAAGAGCTTCCCTCTATACACTTTACTCATACCCTGCATTATTTTGTATGTCTCAATCATATCCCCCCTCAAGCGCCTTTTTTCCAGACTAAAGAGGCCCAATTGTTTTAGCCTTTCTTCATAAGGGAGGTGCCCCAGCCCAGTAATCATTTTAGTCACTCTCTTCTGCACCTTTTCCAGTTCCACTATGTCTTTCTTGAGATGCGGTGACCAGAATTGTACACAATACTCCAGGTGGGGCCTTACTATTGTTTTGTATAACGGCATTATAATGTTGGCTGTTTTATTTTCAATCCCCTTTTTGATAATCCCTAGCATGGAATTGGCCTTCTTCACCGCTACCATACATTGGGGAGACACCTTCATGGAGCTGTCCACCAACACACCAAGATCTCTTTCCTGATCCGTCACGGATAACTCAGAGCCCATGAGTTGATAGATGAAGTTTGGATTTTTTGCCCCAATATGCATTACTTTACATTTGGTTACATTAAAACCCATTTGCCATTTCTCAGCCCACTCCCCCAGTTTGGAGAGATCCTTCTGGAGCTCTTCACAATCTTTACTGGTTTTTACCACACGGAAAAGTTTTGTGTCATCTGCAAACTTGGCCACCTCACTGTTTATCCCTGTCTCCAGGTCATTTATGAACAGATTGAAAAGCACCGGTCCCAGGACCGAGCCCTGGGGCACACCGCTTTTCACTTCATTCCATTGTGAAAATTTCCCATTGACACCTACTCTTTGTTTCCGGGATCTCAACCAGTTCTCAATCCATAAGAGGACCTGCCCTCTTATCCTCTGACTATGCAATTTTCTCAGCAGCCTTTGGTGGGGGACTGTGTCAAAAGCCTTTTGAAAATCCAGGTAGACTATATCCACCGGTTCACCCAAATCCACGTGCCTGTTGACCTTTTCAAAAAATTCTAAAAGGTTTGTAAGACAAGATTTACCCTTACAGAAGCCATGCTCATTTTTTCTCAGCAAGGTTTGTTCTTTTATGTGTTTTAAGATTTTCTCTTGGATGAGGCCTTCCACCATCTTCCCTGCGACAGATGTAAGGCTAACCGGCCTGTAGTTTCCTGGGTCCCCCCTCCTTCCTTTTTAAAAAATTGGTGTGACATCTGCTATCTTCCAGTCCTCCGGCACTGTGGCCGTTTTAAGAGACAAGTTGCATATAACCGTTAAGAGATCTGCAATTTCGTTTCTCAGTTCCCTAATAACCCTTGGGTGGATGCCATCTGGGCCCGGTGACTTGTTAGTCCTCAATTTATCAATTAGTCCTAAAACCTCCTCTCTTTTAACCTGTATTTGATTTAATTCTTTAGTCAAGAGGGGCGGCTCAGGCAGCGGAATCCGCTCAAGGTCCTCTGTCGTGAAGACAGACACAAAGAACTCGTTCAATTATTTCTCTGCAATGTCCAAGTCCTCCTTAACCTCCCCTTTTCCTCCCTCACCATCCAGAGGCCCAATTGGTTCTCTGGCAGATTTTCTACTTCTAACATATTTAAAGAAGCTTTTATTATTACCCTTTATATTGCTAGCCATGCGTTCCTCAAAGTCTTTCTTTGCCTCCCTTATCATCTTTTTACATTTCTTTTGCCAGAGTTTGTGTTCCTTTTTATTTTCCTCGTTTGGGGAGGATTTCCATTTACAGAAGGACCTCTCCTTGTGCTTTAGAGCCTCTCTAACTCCACTCGTTAACCATGCCGGTGTCCTCTTGGACTTAAATGAGCTCTTCTTTCTTTGTGGTATGCACTTGTGCTGGGCCTCTATTATTGTTGTTTTAAACAGGCTCCATGCACTCTGAAGAGATTGGATTCTTCTAACCCTCCCCTTCAGTTTCTCTAACTAGTTTCCTCATCTGAGGGAAATTTGCCCTTCGAAAATCAAGGGTTTTCATGTCTGATTTGGTTGACACTCTTCCTCCGACATGCATGGCAAAGGTAATTGCAGCATGGTCACTGTTCCCCAGAGGCTCAGTGACATTCACATCCCTGACGAGGTCCTGAGTATCACACAATATTAGATCTAGAGTTGCCTGTTCTCGGGTGGGCTCCATGACAAGTTGCTCTAAGGCACAGTCATTCAGCAAGTCGAGAAACCCAGTTTCTCTTTCTTGCCCAGAGCTCGCATTGGCCCAGTCAATGTGGGGATAATTAAAGTCCCCCATGATTACTATCCTATCCCTCTTAGCCACCTCCATGATTTCTCTCCTCATTTCAAGGTCCCCCTCAAGTTTTTGATCTGGTGGATGATAGAATACTCCAACTATCACATCACTCTTTGGACCTGGTAGTTTAACCCACAGTGATTCTATGGTAGAGTCAGACCCTCTGTCAATCTCCATTCTGCTGGATTTTACCCCTTCTTTGACATAGATGGCCACTCCTCCTCCAACCCGCCCCTCTCTATCCCTTCTATAGAGTTTATAGCCTGGGATTGCTGTGTCCCACTGGTTCTCCACATTCCACCAGGTTTCTGTTATGGCTATTATATCTATGTTATCCCTAGCTGCCAGATGTTCAAGTTCGCCCATCTTTGCTCGGAGGCTTCGAGCATTGGCGTAGAATCACTTGTACAGTGGGTCCCGCAACAGCTGCTGCCTTGTTCTTCTCCCCCCACAGCTTTTATTTTCAGTAGACGAACTGTCACATTCCGCTATTCTGCCAGTGTTAATACTTGCTATGTCATCTCTATGTGATTCTCTACCCTCTCCAACCTCATTCCCCAAGGATGAGGTGTTCCGAACCGGATGCCACCCAGCTCCTGTCGGCTTTCCCCCAGTTATCAGTTTAAAAGCTGCTCTGCAGCCTTTTTGAGGTTGAGTGCCAGCAATCTGGTCCCATCGTGATTCAAGTGCAACCCATCCCTCCTGAACAGGTTTGGCTTGTCCCAAAATGTTCTCCAGTTCCTGACAAATCGAAAGCCCTCCTCTCGACACCATCGCCTCATCCACGCATTGAGGCTTCTGAGTTCTGCCTGCCTGGCGGGACCTGCACGAGGAACAGGTAGCACTTCTGAAAATGCTACCTTGGAAGCCCGGGACTTCAGTCTTCTACCTAGCAACCTGAATTTGGCTTCCAAGACTGACCGCTTGGCCTTCCCGACATCATTGGTACCGACGTGTACCATGACCACTGGCTCCTTCCCAGTTCTCTCTAACAAGCTATCTATATTTCTGGTGATGTCTGCAACCTTTGCACCCGGCAGGCAAGTGACTATCCGGTTATCATGCTCCTCACAAATCCATCCCTCCGTATTTGTAATGATAGAATCCCCTAGCACAATGAGCTTCTCTCCTGCAGCCTGCTCATCAACATGTACCTGATCTTGTATCTCATCAATAGTGATGAGGGAGAGATCCTCCGGTGGAACCACTTCTTCCTCTATGTGTGCCTCATGAGGTGTGTTGAGGGAAAGAGCTTCAAATTGATTGTGCAAGATGAGACTCTCTGAGCGATGCCTTGGCCTTCTACTGAGGGGGGGGATATGATTGAGGCGTACAAAATAATGCAGGGCATGAGTAAAGCGGGTAGAGGGACGCTCTTCTCCTTCTCACAAAATACCAGAACTAGGGGACATCCACTCAAATTGAGGGCTGGGAGAGTAAGAACAGACAAAAGAAAATATTTTTTCACCCAGCGTGTTGTTAGTCTGTGGAACTCCCTGCCACAGGATGTGGTGATGGCATCTGGCCTTGGTGCCTTCAAAAGGGGATTGGACAGATTCCTGGAGGAAAAGTCCATCACAGGTTACAAGCCATGATGGAGATGTGTCATCTCCAGGCTTAAAACCGGGGTACTTCAAGGGCCAGATGCAGGAGGAGTGGTATCAGGAGACGGAGATCGAGTCTCGTGTGCTCCCAGAGGCATCTGGTGGGGCCACTGTGAGATACAGGAAGCTGGATGAGATGGGCCTTTGGCCTGATCCAGCAGGGCTCTCCTTATGTTCTTATGCTAAGCCAATAGGAGGCGTTTCCCTCACCTGTTTTTCCCATTCTTCCTGCCTCCGCAGGAAGTCCTCAGCCAAGGCCACCGCTTGGGAGCAGGATCCGGGCCTCCCTTCCTTGACCCAGCCCTGCATCTCCGGGGGCAAGACCGCCACGAATTGCTCCAGGATCAGCTGCTCCAGGATCTGCGCCTTGGTGCATTTTTCCGGCCTCAGCCACTGGTAGCAAAGCTCGTGGAGTCGGCTGTAAACCCGGCGGGGCCCCTCGGCCTCCTGGTAGCGGAAGAGCCGGAAGCGTTGGCGCCGCGACTCCATTTCGGAGGGGAGACTCTTGCCGGAGGGCTGTCGTTGGTTTGATTCTTGGCTCCCTCCTCTTTCCTCGGAGTCCAGGTCACGAGAGGTCTTCAGAATGCCTCCTTGGCCGGCCTCCTCTCGAGGAGACCCGCCACCAAACTCCGGCACCGTTTTGGAAGGAACCAAGGAGGATTGGGTCACCTCCCAGCGCATGGTCTTCGGCCGCTCCAGGCTTTCCCAGTGAGGGGTGTGCGCCGCCGTCAGGAAATCCTGCCACTGTACTTCCCAGCTGTGGGCCAATCCCTCCTCAGCCTCGGCGCCCATTTGCCCCGGCAGGGCGGCCCAACTCACAAACTCGCCTATCGTCCCCACCCGGGCGAGGCACATGGTCCTCTCTCCGTTTCGGACCCCTTCCTCGGCCACGGCCTCGAAACAGAGACCCATGCAAGGCGGAGTCTCTGGATCGGGTTCCATTTCTGTCACGTTGCCAGCAATCTCAAGCCCCGTCTGGCCGCATGCTGAGGAAACCTCTCGGCCGGCAAGCAGCCACGAAACTCCTCCAGCTTCTGGACCACGATTAACTCATCGTAGGCCACCAATGGCAACAGGAAGGGCTTAGTACAGTGGCTTGTAACAGAGGACTCCTCTTCGGCTGATGAACAAAGCACAGTTTCTTCCCGTAGTAACCTGGAGGCAAAAACAAACAATTCATCTTTTCTACCACACCAACTTGGGCTGCTTTCACACAACCACTAAAATCCGCAGCAAACTTTGATCCGGATCACTCCTCGGAGCAGTCACTTGGTTGGTGCTGTGGATCGGATGTTCCCATGGTTGCGTTTTGAAAATCTGCAACTGTTCTGATCCCATGACTGAGAACCACAGCAAAGACATCATAACAGGGGCAAAAAGGTTTTGGTGCAGATTTTCCGTGTTCCCACAGACTCGAGTAACGGTTTAAAATCCGCATCGGAACAGCGACAAGGATTTTACCACTGCGAGACCAGGTACTTGTAAAATGTGCTGGGTCGCGCTTAAGTGGACATGGTCGCACTTTATTATTATTTTTAAA
Organism: Phrynocephalus forsythii; assembly: GCA_029282475.1. Taxonomy (NCBI): domain Eukaryota; kingdom Metazoa; phylum Chordata; class Lepidosauria; order Squamata; family Agamidae; genus Phrynocephalus; species Phrynocephalus forsythii. The sequence continues at coordinate 8,187,110 of JAPFRF010000024.1, forward strand.
GTTTGCTGCTCGTGGGAAAACGATTTTATGCTCTGCATCCGCGAGCCCTTTGCAGCGGATTTTAGTGGTTGTGTGAAAGCAGCCTAAATAAATATCTTGTGTTATAGAGCCCCGTGGTGCAGTGGTTAAATGCCTGTACTGCAGGTAAAACTGTGCTCACGACCTGGGGTTCAGTCCCAGGTAGCAGGCTCAAGGTTGACTCAACCTTCCATCCTTCCAAGGTCAGTAAAAGGACTACCCAGCTTGCTGGCGGGGGGGGGGCAATGTGTAGCCTGCACACTGTAATTAAAAACTGAAAACCACCCCGAGACTATTTGAAGTGGTACGGGACAGTATATAAGCAGAACACCTTTTTGCTTTTGTTTTCAGGAACTAAGCATGGTCAGGCCCGGACAATGCGTGGATGGAAGACCTCATGAAAAATACCACGGTGAATGATCTAAAACTAAGGGGGGGGAATCATCCCAGAAACCGTGGAGAACTATTCCTGGCAAAATAGGACACCAATATTGATTCGCCACCTTTAGAGATGGGCACAAACCAACAGAATACTTTGTCATACCAAACGCCTGTTGTTGGTTGGGCCTGTGGCCGTAAATAAAGATTGTTGTTGTTGTTGTTTGTCGTACCAAACACCTGTTCAGGCAAAGTACGAACCAGCTCGAATCTGCACAAACTGCTGAATTCGTAAATTGATGCCTATATCTAGTTATGTTTACAGGCCCTCTTACCCGTCGGCTTAAGGTGAGTCAATACAGCTCTCCTCTTCCCCGTTACGGTCTTCAAAACCAACTTAGGAGGTCAGGCCAAAGCAGATACAACTGGCTCAAGTTCACACGTGTTTCCGTGACAACTTGAACCTGGATCCTCCAGTGAGATGTGGCCTGTCCTTGAGACAGAGCAGGGCACTCGCGAGGGATGGGGTTTTGAGATCTTTTGGCCTATATGTCCAATAATTCTAAATTCCTATTCAGAAAAAAAAAGTTCCCATCTAGCACCAGAGCAGAAACACGACAGTTCTTGGATCAAGGCCTAGCTGAGCCTCAAAGGTCTCCTCCAGTTTAGGCCTTTCCTTCACGGGGAGTCCCAGAGATGGGTTGAGGCAGCACTGGAACTCCCGGAACAGGGAATTATGGGACATGTAGTGCAGGAAATCTGGCAAAGCAAACGGAATGGAATGGAATTTATTGTCATTGTATAAAAATACAACAAGATTAAAAAGTGCCATCCAGGGCCTTTTTACACGACCCCTAAACTCCTGCCGCAAATGGCTCCCAGCTCCGGAGCTTTAAAATTGTTTACCCACCAGCTCCGGAGTTTACAGGAAATTAAGTGCGACCACGCCCACCTAAGCGCGTCCCAGCGCACTTTTCAGGTACCTGCTCTCTGAGGGTGAAAAATCTTGATGCGGATGTGCTGGGCTCTCCTCGCTTCTTTTTGCTGTTGTTTTTTGCCTCCCGCCCCTTTAAGAGAAGGAATCACAAAGACGGGGCAGCGTCCACCGGCACCGGAAGTAAGCCTGCATTCTTTTGTCCCTTTTTTTCTCCTTCCCCTCACGCAGCCAGCAGACAGGAAGTGCGGAGGGGTGGGGACGCAGGAAGAGCGACAAACCCCTAAGATCTCTGGTCCGAATTTAAGGGACCAGCGGATCTTAGGGGTCGTGTAAAAGCACCCCCAGTCAGCTCATTCACACACCCCAGTATAAAAATCCAAGACATAAAATCTACCATTTAAGAACAAAACATCCATACACATACTCCTACATTCACACACAGAACATCACTTATACTCATTTAAAACTGACATAAAAACCAATCATACACACACAGCCCTACACTCTTTCACCTGACAGCATTCATACCCAATACATAAAAACTACGATTTAAAAAATGCAATTGTTTGTAAGCTAGAAACCTTGGCCCGTCCTAACCAAGATTCGGTTGTAATCCTTCTACAACCCCCAGTGGTGATAAATTTTCAAAAAGCAAGTCTGTATTCGTGACTTTTCCCATAGTCATCCTGCATCCTAAGGAGAGTCCAAACAAGCCGGCAGCTGAATTGGATTGAGTTTCTTTAAAAATTGAGGAGCGGGTCTTTTGTAAAGTCAGTGGCTCTTCATTCAAGACCAACCCCCCCTCCTCCCCAAATGGTTCAGTGTGACAACAAAAGTGCCTCTTTCAGCAGCTGGGAAAATTACGACTAAGATCATGGTGAACAAGGGCCCCTGATTTGGCGTGGCAGACTGTGTCATAATAACCCCTTCTGAGTCCTGGCTCTGTTACATGACTGGTCAACTCTGTACGAGCAGCAAATACAGTGGTGCCTCAACTTACAAATTTAATCCATTCCAAATGCATGCTCTTAAGTCGAACTACTCTTAAGTCGGGGCACCTATCTAAAAAATTGAAAAAATAAGTTAAAAAATAAAATAAAAATTATTTGTAAGTCGAGCAGACCACATCTAAAATTTGTAAGTCGGCAGTTAAAACGCTAACAGTTTGCTGCTCTTAAGTCAAATTGCTCTTAAGTCGAGCTGCTCTTAAGTCGGGACACCACTGTACTATTACTGGACACACAACAAATGGTGTGTGTGTATGTGTGAGAGAGACAGAGAGGGTTCTGAAGAGGAGTGGTGTGTATAATAGCAGCCTGTAACTTTGCAGCTGAGGTGAAATTAGAGACCTTGAAGAACTGTAGGTCACACCACACTCTTAGGTGGGAACAGATCATGGGACCAAGATACCCGATCCCAAAATTTCACAGATCTGGTTTTCAAGCCTGCTTCACCCTGGCACTTACGTCACATGAGGATGGGGAATAAACCAGCCTGTCCACGAGTGGACCACACATTGAGGGGTAAATGCCCGTGTAGTGGCAACCCCGCTTACCTCAAAAGCCCTATATTGGGATCACTCGAGGTGGGAAAACCCACGGGAAACTTCACAGATCGTGGCAGCGAGTGGCCACTAAAATCAATTAAGGTTGAGGTTGCATTGTAGGGAACTCCAGGAGAGCAAAACCAGGAACGCCAGTGTCTCCGCTCATCATCATCAGCCATCAGCAATGCACCACGGAGATTTTAATCCTTGCACACAACACACACACACACACACACACACACACACACACAAAGCTTGGAACCCAGGACTGATGGCCTGCTTGCCTTTTTTCAAGTGTGCACTCTCTCTCTCTCTCTCTCTCTCTCTCTCTCTCTCTCTCACACACACACACACACACACACACACACACACACACACACACACACACACACACAAACTCTCTCTCTCTCTCTTACTCTCTCTCTCTCTCTCACACACACACACACAATGTGTAAATTACCACTTGGTTCCTGGGATTTTACCAGCCTGCCCCTTTCCCAATGGGTTTTCAGGCTCAGTGAGGACTAGCAGCTTGACCTCTCGGCTTCCCAACCTCCACTCTTTTAACTGCCGAGCCACGCACAACTCCTGCCCTAACAACAACCACCCCCTCCCAAAGCAAACAGGCACAAGAAAATTTGGAGGGGAGAAAAACCCTGAACTGCAAAAAGGGAACCATACATAAATCCAGTCTCAGCAGGGATGGGGGGGGGTTATAAACAATCCCATCTAATCTCCCTCTTTTTTTTTTTTTGGTTCCACCTTGTCTCTGATTTTCTTTATTTTTTTAAAAAAACTTGCTGGGGTTGGAGAAGAAACAAATGCATAAATTTGGGGGGAGATTCCCCCCTTTTCCCCAAACCCACCCATATGAAAAAAAAAATAAACTTGCTTTTTCTTTTCTCCCTTTCCCCGGCCAACCTCACCTCCTTAAACCTCCTGCTCCAGGGGTTAAACTCACTGATTCCCACCTGCCTTGCATTCAGAGATTCAAAATCCAGTTGTCTGGGGAAAGGGGCGGAGCCTGGATGGAGTGTGTGCATCACTGGAGGACCATCAGCACCCCCCCTCTCTCTCTCTCTCAGGCCCCTCTAGGAACCAAAGCTTGGCTCCTTTAACCCTTGGCTGACCAAGAGGGAGCTCAGCCTCCTTGTGGGGGAAGGGATCAAGCCTGCAGGCATGTCCAAACGTCGGTCCTCCTGATGTTTTGGACCACAACTCCCAGAATTCCAAGCCTGAATTTCCAATGGCAAAGGACTGTGGGAGTTGTGGTCCAAAACATCCAGAGGGCCAAAGTTTGGATATGCCTGGATTAAGGCATGTTCTGTGCAAGGAAAGAACCAGACCTGAACCTCTTTTCTTTTCTTTTGCTCCACTCTGCTCTTTGTTATTGTATCAGACCAAATCTGGTTGCTGAGCGTTTCAATCACATACGTTTTGTGTCCACCCTTGGGATGTAAAATTTCTGGAAACTTTTAGAGACAAATCTATCTTTACTCCAATTTCCTCCAAAGATCTTTCCCATTAAACTTCAACATTTCTGGGAATATGTCTGTGAAGATTCTCAGTCATCCAGGTACTTGGAAGTTGAGTCATGGCCACTGGACATTTTTTTTCTTGAGGGATGGAAATGTTTCGCTGCTCATCCAAACCAGTTTGGATGAGCGGCAAAACGTTTCCCTCTTTCAAGTAAAAGAAGTCCAGTGGCCATGACTCAACTTCCAGATTTCTGGGAACGTGACATCTCCAGCCCTTTGCCATGGAGGCACTGTGAGGGACTGAACCTCACACTGTGAGGAATTGAACAGACAAAAGAAAATGTTTTTGAACAGACAAAAGGAAAAATTTTTTTACCCAGCATGTTGTGAATCTGTGGAACTCCCTGCCACAGGATGTGGTGATGGCAGCTGGTCTGGATGCTTTCAAAAGGGGATTGGGCAGATTCCTGGAGGAAAGTCCATCCCAGGTTACAAACCATGATGGGGATGTGTAATCTCCAGGCTTAAAACCGGGGTACTTCAAGGGCCAGATGCAGGGGAGTGATATCAGGAGACAGATATCTAGTCTCATGCGCTCCCAGACGCATCTGGTGGGGCCACAGTGAGAGACAGGAAGCTGGACTAGATGGGCCTTTGGTCTTTTCCAGCACGGCTCTAATCTTATGTTCTTATGAACTCCCAACCTCTGGCTCAATTTATTTATTTATTTATTTATTTATTTTTGCATTTTTAGACCGCATCGACTTTTCCAAAAGAATTCTGGGCGGTTTACCCACAAGCAAGCCAAGTAGTACAATTCAAACCATGCAGAGCAAAGTAGTGCAAGTTCAAATCTCATGAACGGATGAATAACATAACTATGGGCCGTGGCAAGGGAGTAAAAACTAGGCATGGCAGAAACAGCCAAGGTACAGGGGAAAGAACACAAAGTTTATCAATCACCATAAGCTTTTTTAAAAAGCCAAGTGTTCAATCCCTTTTGAAAAGCTACTAGGGGTTTAGCCTGGCGAATCTCGCCAGGTAGTTTGTTCCACTAGCCAGGCCGGCCACCAAAAAGCCCGATTATGGGTGGACGGCTTACGGGCCTCCCTAGGGGTGGTGCCAGCGATGCTCAGGTGGGCCGGGTCAGTGCTGACCTTGGGGAATCTGCTCCTCCGTATACTGTACTCAGGCCCCAATGGCCCTCCTCTAACTATAACTTTCTATGTACAAATAAGTCTGTTATAGTAGACCCATTTCATGGAATCATGGAGTCAGAAGGGGCCATGACAGTGAATAGAATTGAATTCCACTGCTTGTGGACCACACTACGTTTAATGTCCTACAGCTTCTGAAATGTGTACATATTAGGAGACATTGTACTGGTGGGTGGAGGGGGGTTGACTCTTTCAAGCAAGTGTAATATGCTTGTCATGGGCCATACAAGTCAGGAAAAACGCACAAGCAGACACATTTGTTGCATGGTTTTCTTTTTTCTTTTGGAAATGCAGGTACAGAGGAGGCTAGTCAGGATGGTTGAAGGTCCGGAAGAAATGTCTTATGAGGAACGGCTTAGGGAAATGGGAATGTTTAGCCTTTCAAAAATAAGGCTGAGGGGGGATATGATAGGTATGTTTAAATGTTTGAAAGGATGTCACATTGAAGAGGGAACAGGTTTGTTTTCCATGGCTTCAGAGACTAGGACTCAGGGCAATGGTTTCCAACTACAGGAAAAGAGATTCCATTTGAATATCAGGAAGAACTTCATGATAGTTAGAGCTGTTCGGCAGTGGAATAAGCTGCCACAAAGGAGGGTGGTGGAGTCTCCTTCTTTGGAGGTTTTTAAACAGAGGCTGGATGACCACTTGTCGGAAATATTGTGATGGGGTTCCTGCATGGCAGGGGGTTGGACTGGATGGCCCTTGAGGTCTCTTCCAACTCTGTGATTCTATGATTCTACGTGAATTTTGCCCATGTTAGCAGGCTGGTGCAAACATCAATCAAAATGAATAACCAAGCCAGCTACTGAACCAATAGGAACGTGGAAAAACAACACTTCTGTAGGTCGCACTGGTTCAATGAATTTATTGCAGTTTGGCCCTTGTGATGGATTAGAAGGCCTTCACTGCTTGAGTTCTCATTAGCTTGGGCTATTGGGAGTCTAAACTCAAACAGGCCGACTGTATGGCTTTTGATGACAGACTGTCTACCCGTCAGGCCTGGCTGTCAAGATAAAAAGACATTACGAGTACATCACATTTGTAAAACAAAAAAAAACTGAAATTACCTTTTAGGGTTTGGGTGATTTCTTCATCTCAGTTGTTGAGATCCGCCTTAAATAAGCTCCATCATATTGCCCAGTTATGACCCTACCTTGAGGGGTATCTCTCTGGTGACATTGGTCTACGAGGTGGCGACCTCAGAGATGGACTACTGCAGTGCTCTCTACAAGGAGCTCCCCTTGAAGCTGACTCAAAGGCTGCAACAGCAGCAGAACGCAGTGGCCAGGAGAATCATTTCAATCATCGTTCTCCAGCACTTGTGCAACGGTATGAGTCTGCTATGCCTCTTTGTTGGATCGGGCTCTGTTACTATTTGTTGGCAGGAAGGACAGTATATTGAGATTTCGTGCATTGTCATAGAAATGCCCGGAGCAATAAAGCCTGTTGCGTTACGAATCACACGGGACACAGAGTTTCGGGGTGCAATATCTGGTGCTCAGGGCAGCATTCCTGTTTGTCTGTCTGTCAGGGTTCCATGGATGTTTGTGTGTCTCTCTGTGTCTGCCTCGGCTGCGTGCATGTGAGATTGGTGATGATTCTCCCTCTGAGCCTTCTGCTCCCTGAGCCTTCTCTTCCCTGAGCCTTTTCCTCCCGAGCCTTCCCTGCTGCTGCCTGAGCCCCAGTGTTTATTAGAGAGTCAGCACAATAGATACAGACAAACATTCCTCGGTGGGGGGAAAGAATGCAAGCGTTATCTGTTCAGTAAACAGGTACACAAAGGAAATAGGTTCCATGAGTGGGAGGGAGAAGGCTCCCTAGCTAGTGAGTGATTACTGATAAGGACGGAAAGGGGCTCTTGGTCTGTGTATCCTGATATCCTGTTTTCCTGGCCTCCTGACCTATGCTTAGATCAGCATTAGCTTAGCTGCACCTGGGTGCCTGCTCAGCCCTGGGGATTTCTGGGAAATCCAGGTCCTCAGCTTCCTCTAGGTGCGCTTTTGTGCTCTGCCCATTTCTTGGGGTACAGAGCTATCGGGGTATGAATATGAAATCCCCACATCTCTCCCTTTCCTTTTAATTAAGAGAGTGCCGGCAAGAGCTGTGACCCTTTTGCATACCAGACAGGAGGCACAGGTGTAAACCTAAACAGACCAGAAATCAGGCACTCATCTGGTGCTCAAGCCATGCAGACCTTGAAAGCCTGGCACCCTGAGGTCTTTTGCCCCAGGGGCCTCATTGCTTGGCCCAAGAGGAAACTCAACTCCTTATGTAGGAGGGAGTGACCTGTCTCTGCAAGACAAGCTTCATATATCTGGGCTGAGATGTGAGAATTGTGCCCTAAAATGTGAGGTGTCTTATGGCTGTGCTTGAGAGCTGCTGTGGTGACATTCCATGGCCATTTCCTCCCCCTCCCATGCTCATTGTGAGAGCACTAAGCTAGTGCATGGCATAAATCATTGGCTGTGATGTGTTATCTAATGTGGGGACCCCTCTGGAATGTTGGCTGCATTCTTACTCCCACCGAGTTACACAGCACCCGATATTCATATAACTTTCAGAGATATAAACTTGAGTTCCTCATAACTTGCAATAAGAAATGAACTGGCATAATAAGCATGACTGTCTCCCAAAACCCAAAAGGTACATGGTACATAGGCGTATCTAGCGTACAGATATAGATGCATTAACAATAATCAAGCAATAAGCTATAGCATTAGCAATACAGGAATAGACATGGCTAAGAGGTAACTTATAGCAAGAAGTTGCAGGTATAGACAGTGAATATTTTCAAACTACATGAATACATGAGAATACATAAGTAAGCAGGATCTGTCTGTGCTAGGGACTTACATTTTTGTGGGGGAAGTGTGAAAGACTACCTAACTATATTTCCTCTCTGCTTCAATGGATGGCTGTTTGCTGAAAAGTCTTTTTAAGAGTCCTTTTGCTAAAAGTTCATGGGTCTGGGAAATGTCTTCTTCTTCTGGTGGTGAACCAATTCTGCTTGGCATGAATGGTAACAACAGCTCCCAGATTACCCATAGTCCATAAACCTTTGCAGTTGAGAAAATGAGGAATGTATGTTGAATATTCCTTTAATGTCCTTCTGGGATCATTCTGCTGGTAAACTTTGAACTGCCATGGAAGGCATACCTGTGAGAATATTTCTCTTTCTCTCAGGGTACATATAGGTATAATTAAAGTCAAGCCTTGCTTGAAGAGGCTTGAAGGGGGGCATTCCCCTCCTTTCTTTCTAATTGTTTGGCTTTTTGTTGTAAATTTGAAATTCATACCCTGAGAGGAAGGTTTTTTCCCTGCTTGATTTTTGGAGGCAAAAGGAACATGCATTAGTGATGATTTTTATACATTTTTAAACCCTGTTGATTGCTTGTGCTCCAAAAATGTAAGGCATATGGGATTTGTAGTATTTGCTTCCAACTCTGAAAGATGCCTCTGCTTGCTGACTTGTAATTACAACCCACAGGAAGGTGATAAGCTAGCTTTGTTTATACAATGTCTCTAAAGATAACAGTCTACTCTTCCTAGCAAACTGATAACCATTCCATGTTTCCTGCTATCTTGCATGCTTGAAGTGAGATGGATCAAACCCATATAATTCCTTTTTACCCCATGAGAATAGTGGACAGATTAGATCTTTGGGACATTTTCCTTCTAAAGGAGCTTGAAATCCTCAGGAATCTTTCTCACAATTCCTGACTGACAACTGATACCTGCCTGCTTTCCAGCAAACTTCGTTCTCCAGCAAACTTTCTTATCCAAAAACCTTTTTCCTCCCCTGCTTGCTTGCTTTCCAGCCCCTTGTGCTCCCCGAGCTGCTTCCAGTCGATAGACAGAGAGGGGGAGAGAGAGAGAGAGAGAGAGAAGCATTTTTGATTCCTAAATTTTCCTGTAGCTTGCTAAAGAAGGTATGAGGGGAATTCTGGCTGCCTAAGCTTTCTGAGAGAGAAAATCTAAATTCTCCATGGCTTTGGAGAAAGATGAAAATCTCTTAGGGAAAAATAGGGTACAGATTTTTTGAAAAAATTGGACTTTCTCCTATACTTGTACTGAGGGTGCCTGGCGTTTGCCAAAGCAGACGGAAGGCTGGCCTTTAACTTTGTCCTTTTGGAAAAGAGGTCTATCTTCGGGATTCCCTCTCTGGGCAAATCTGCTTTGGTCCAGCCCAAGGCTGAACTCTGCATTTGCTCTGAAGCTGGCTGCTTCTGAAGCCTGTGGAGCTTTCCCTGGGAAATGGAATCCTGAGCTTTAAATGGTTTAAGGCTTGCGTTACTGAGCCATGGACAAATTTTGGCCTCTCTGCATTGCTTTGGGAAATCTTGCCTCATGGCTTGGCTCTTTGCTGCAAGAAAGTGACTGCCTTTGGGGCATCTCCTTGCCTTTTGGAGATACATTTTCTGGCAGGACAAAATTTTTTCCCTCCTGCTTCTGGGGTTTGATGAGATCTTCCTGAGTGTCATTTTGCCCTGTGCTGAGACCGTTCTTGATGGAAATTTTTGATCTTAACCTTTCCAGATATTCTGTTGCTGAATTTCCTAAATCTTCTTGGGGTTTCCTTTTTTGCACCACCCATTCCTGATTGTGGGACACTGTTCCTAACTGCAGGTCACTAGGTGGAAAAATTATTGGTAGGGACATCTGAAAATCTGTGGGGAGAAGTGAAATGGGCATTTCCATGCGTCCCCAGTGCTGCTCTGCTCTATCACCTGCATTCTGCTTGCCAATCCTGGAATTTTCTGCCTGAATCTCCGTTCCTGCTACTGGTTTCTGACCCAGGGGTTGCCCAGACTCTGCTCTAGCCTGTAGATTCCTTCCTGCTGCTGGTTCCCAACCCAAAGGCTGTTGTGACTCCCAAAACTCTATCTGGGACTCTTGGCTTTCCCAAGGCTTTCCCTGCCCCCCTGATCCCACCTTAGGGACTGTGGGCAAAGGCTGTACTATTACTGGCATGCTTTTGCTCCGAAAATTAGTTGACCCACTGAATTCATTTCGCTCTTCAACCGAGAAGAACGCTCCCATCTCACCTTTGGGATCCCCTGGGGAGGATGTCTGGACGCGTCTCGAAGCCTTTTCACAGGCGTAGGGAGATGAGGATGGGCCACATTCGTGCCGTCTGGCCTGGAAGTGGTTCCTCTGCATCTTTGCAGGAGATTGCATCTGTGTTGCCTTCTGGGAATCACGTCTGCTGTTGCCTTCGTCTGCCGTTGCGTTGGGGGGAATCACCTCTGCCGTTGCGTTGGGGGGAATCACGTCGGGGTCACCATATGTTGCGTTACGAATCACACGGGACACAGAGTTTCGGGGTGCAATATCTGGTGCTCAGGGCAGCATTCCTGTTTGTCTGTCTGTCAGGGTTCCATGGATGTTTGTGTGTCTCTCTGTGTCTGCCTCGGCTGCGTGCATGTGAGATTGGTGATGATTCTCCCTCTGAGCCTTCTGCTCCCTGAGCCTTCTCTTCCCTGAGCCTTTTCCTCCCGAGCCTTCCCTGCTGCTGCCTGAGCCCCAGTGTTTATTAGAGAGTCAGCACAATAGATACAGACAAACATTCCTCGGTGGGGGGGAAAGAATGCAAGCGTTATCTGTTCAGTAAACAGGTACACAAAGGAAATAGGTTCCATGAGTGGGAGGGAGAAGGCTCCCTAGCTAGTGAGTGATTACTGATAAGGACGGAAAGGGGCTCTTGGTCTGTGTATCCTGATATCCTGTTTTCCTGGCCTCCTGACCTATGCTTAGATCAGCATTAGCTTAGCTGCACCTGGGTGCCTGCTCAGCCCTGGGGATTTCTGGGAAATCCAGGTCCTCAGCTTCCTCTAGGTGCGCTTTTGTGCTCTGCCCATTTCTTGGGGTACAGAGCTATCGGGGTATGAATATGAAATCCCCACAAAAGCCAAGCAAAATGTGCTGCTGATATAATGCTCAAAGCACTCTCTGGGCAGTTTACAACACAGTGAGCGGCATTCTCCATTTACTGACCTCAGAAGGATGGACTGCTGAGTGAACCTTGAGCCGGCTGCCTGAGCCCACGGGGGTTGGACTGAGATTGTGAGATGAGTCTTCACCACAGAACCACCGTTCAGCCATTGTTTCGCATGGAATCTGGCCCTATACAACTACAGTGGACCCTTGTATAACAAACAGTTTGCATAACATAAAATTTGTACAACATAGAAAATTCCGGAGATAGGGGAAATTTGCTTAACATAATCGCCTATGGGGAAAATCCGTACAACATAGAAATGGGATTACTCCATTTTCAATGCATTCCTATGGGAATTTATATAAAGCAGGGGTCCTCAAAGTTTTCAAACAGTGGGCCGGTTCACCACCACCCAGACACCCCTGGGGGCCGGATCACAGTCCAAAAGCAGCTGCGGAGGCTGGCTTGCTCACAAAACAGGGGGTAGGTGGGGGGTTGCAATTGGTCCCAGGGGCCGGATTCAGAACTTTGGGGGGCCGCATCCGGCCCTGGGGTCTTGCTTAACATAATTTCATTTGGAATGAATTAATTCCTTTATATAAGGTACCACTGTAACTGAAATAAAGAAATAAATCCCTTCCCAAAGGCTGTGGCCAATTGTTTTTGCCTTCAAAACTCAACTTCAGGCAAGAGAATAAACTGAGAAAAAAATTCAAAGGTGAGGTGCAGAAAAAAATAAAGTTCCCTTTGTTTTAACATTAGGAGACCAACTATTGTCTTATATAGTGGACCCTTGTATAACAAATGGTTTGTATAACATAAAAACAACATAAAAACTCCAGAGATAGGGGGAATTTGCTTAACAGAATTGCCTATGGGGCAAATCCGTCCAACATAAAAATGGTTCCAATTAGGGATTGCTCTGTTTTCAATGCATTCTTATGGGAAATTTGTATAAAGGAAAATTTGCTTAACAGAATTTCATTTGGAACGAATTAATTCCTTTATACAAGGTACCACTGTAATAGTTTATGTCACAATATCCACGCCATTGCACTAAGTTTCATCAACAAATTGTAGATTCTGTTATTATTTTCTAATGTTTCTTTTTGTTTATTCACTTGGCCCCAGAACTCAAAAAGCTGCACACCCCTAATGTTTTTATTTATTTCCTCAAGAGATTTATATACAAATATCAAACAAAAATAACAAACCTACCGAAACGGTATCAAAACATTAAAAAGTGTAAGATGATAAGAGCCAGATATAAAACTTAAATAGTTAAAAATATGAATAAAAATGCAAATTAAATACAGTAGGATACTCTTATGGGTGGATTCAATGCCCATAGATTCACTTATCCAGATTCTGAAAATATTAGTAATGCTAAAAGAAAAATTCTAGAAATATGTATTTCCACACTGTCATTACCAGAACTGGCCACTAGATGGAGCCAGAGACCATGCTATGTACTGTATAGCGTTAACTAGAGAAATATGTTTCTGCACTGTCATTACCAAAACCGCCCACTAGAGAGAAACACAGACTACCCTAGGTATTGCATTCACAATTAAATTAGGGTTTGCTATCCCTCTTCTTCAGTATCTCCGTGTGTGTGTGGGGGAGGGGGCACTTGGAAATAATCTGCCTGAGAAACGGTGGGCCTACTGTATTGCATATTTGTCAGAAGAGGTGATGCTTGAAAAGCAGATTTCTGCAGAAACTGAGACGAGAAGTCATCTCTGTGAACCACACCATGCCAAGATTCGTAGGCTTCGGTCGTGTTTTGGTGACGAGGGACAGATCCTCCCGCCTCGGCGCTCAGGATTTCGAGAAACACAGCCCGGTCAGCAGCTTCTCGCGGGTGTGCTTCCTCACGATGTGTTTGATCACGTGGGCGCTCTGGGTGAAGTTCCTCTGGCAGACCAGGCATTTGTAAGGCCTCTCGCCGGTATGCATCCTCTTGTGGACCAGGAGAGCCGAGGAATGGCGGAAGCTCTTCCCGCACTCGGAGCACTGGTAGGGCTTTTGCTCGGTATGGACCACCGCGTGCTTCAACAGGGTCGTCTTTTGGTTGAAGCTTTTCCCGCAGTCGGTGCACACGAACGGCTTCTCTCCCGTGTGGATCCTCTGGTGCCGGTTGACGCTCGACTGCGTGGCGAAGATTTTCCCGCACACTGGACAGGGGCACCGCCTCTTAATTCTATAGTACTCCGTCTGGGATTTCACTTGACAGAGGTCCCCGGTCGGACTTATCAAGGAGGGATAATTTATTTCTCGGCTCTCCTTTCCCGCCTCCTCCTCCTCCTCCTCCTCCAGTTCTTCTTGGCGGCTCGAGAGATCTTCTGCCTTGAAAACGGCACGGGGTGCTTGATCCGGTTCTTTCCCTCGCTCGTTTGGCGACTCTCCCTTCACCGTGACAGCTCTCCGCCGGGAACTCTTCCTGCAGGAAGAACATTTGTACACCTTGGTTCCGGAAGGGTCCACCTGGTAGGTGGTGACGCCCCACTTCAGCTTGAAGGTCTTCCCGCAGTCCGAGCACTGGTACGACTCCTCCTCCTCCTCCTCCTCCCTGTGAGAGCCCTTCTTACAAGACGAGCACTTGTACACCGTCACCCCAGAAGGGTCGATCTGGCAGTCGGTGACGCCCCACTTCAGGCTGAAGCTTTTCCCGCAATCCGAGCACTGGTAGGAGGCCTCCTCCCCATGGCCCACCTCGTGGGCCAGGAGGTACATCTTCCGGTTGAAGCCCTTCCCGCAGTGGGAGCACTTGTAGGGCTTCTCCCCCGCGTGGACGATCAGGTGTCGGTTCAGGCTGGACTTCCGGGTGAAGGCTTTCCCGCAAACCGGGCAGGCGTGCTTGAGGAGTTCTTCTGGAAAGATGGCAGGGATGGTGACTTGGCAAACGTCGCTTTCCGCCAGCTCCCACCCGGGTTTCGGCTTCCACTTCGGCAGCTCAGTTTCCGAATGCTTCCCAGGTGACTCCGGGCCGTCTGCCGGCACCTCTTCCGCGACAAACTCCACCTTCTCAAAGGGCACCCCTTGGGATTCCGTCTCGTCCTCGTCCGCCAGCCCCTCGTCGTCCTCTGGAACACAGAAATGGCTTAATGCAGGGGTGTCCAAACTTTTTGCAAAGAGGGCCAGATTTGGTGAGGATGAAAATGTGTGGGGGGGCGACCATTAGGCCCCCGGGCCAGACTTTGGACAAGTCTCTATAACAGTGGTGACAAACCTTTGGCCCTTCAGATGTTTTTGGACCACAACTCCCAGAATTCTGAGCCTAGACTGCCAATGACAAAGGAGTGTGGGAGTTGTGGTCCAAAACATCTGGAGGGCCAAAGGTTCGCCACCACCGCTGTGTAACATGGAAGGAGGCGGGGAGCACACTACAGCAATGGAGCCAGGGGTGGGTAGGCTGGGCAGGTGGCTGGGGGATGGACAGAGGCGGGGAGGGCAGGCAAACCATAAAACTGCAAGCTGATGTCTCCATCTGGTATGGGGAGGGGCCAGCTGGTGGGTATATGTGACAGGCTGAGCCGGTGGGGAGAAGAGGCCGCGGGCCACTGGAAATTTGAAAATGGGCCGCATTTGGCACCCGGGCCTGACTTTGGACATGGCTGACTTAATGTATTCTCAAAGGAAGAAAAACTTCCAGAACACGGCCAAACAGCCCAAAAATCTCACAACATCTAAGAGCAAATGGTTGTTGATTATTGTATTTTTTTTTAGCCAGAAGTAATTAACTTTATGAGACTGCTAAAAATGTATGAGCTTGGTAACTTTGATGTCCTTGGTCATACCTTTACTATTTATATACTTTATTATTGGTATAATTTATGAGCTTGATGAGCTCATTAAAACACAACAAAAATCATTTTGAAAATGCCAATTATTGACCCTCACAAGTCACTGATCTGGCATCCCTTGGTTGAGAGAAATAATTCAACCATCACTGCTGGGGGAATGGAAACCAGTGTACATAAAAACAGCCTTGCTGGAACAGGCCACAGCCCATCCAGTCCAGCCTTCTGTCTCACACAGTGGCTCACCATTTGCTTCAAGGTATTCCCAAGCAGATGTCTTCACCTGCTTACGATTCCCTGCAAATGGCTTCCAGAGATATCCTGCCTCTCTCTCCAACCCGGAGGTTGTCCTTAGGCATCCATCATGATAGCCATTGATATCCTTGTTCTCCATGAACTTGTCCAATCCTTTTTTAAAGCTGTCAAGGCTGACAGCTGTCACCGCTTCTCCTGGCAGGGAGTTCCACAGCCCAGTGATCCTCTGGGTGAAAGTACTTTCTCTTATTTGTTTGAGATCTAGCACCCAAACGTTTCATGGAGTGCCCCCTATTTCTAGTGTTGTGCGATAGGGAAAACAGTTTTGCCTTATCTACTTTGTCCACACCATGTATGATTTTATAAACTTCAATCAGGTCGCCTCTTAGGCGCCGTCGTTCAAGGGTGAAGAGGCCCAGCCGTTGCAGCCTCAGATGGTAAGGAAGGTGTTCCAGTCCCCTAATTTTTCTGGCTGACCTCCTCTGCACTTTTTCCATTTCCATAATATCCTTCTGGAGGGATGGTGACCAGAACTGGACACAATATGCCAGATGGGGCCTCACCATAGATTTTAGAGGCAAAATGACACTGGCTGACTTATTTTCTATACCTTTCCTAATGATCCCTAGCAATGAGTTTGCTTTTTTCACCACTGCAGCACACTCATTTGACACCTTCGTTGAGCTGTCCACCAGAACAAGGTCCCTTTCCTCGTTTGTTGCAGAAAGTTCAGACCCCATCAGTTTATAAATGTAATTTGTTTTTTTTTTTTTGCCCCAACGTGCATCACTCTGAACTTACTAATGTTGAAGCTCATTTGCCACTGGTTTGCCCACTCCCCCAGTGTCAAGAGATCCCTCTGGACCTCTCACAATCTCTCTCAGTTTTTACTATCCCATATAATTAGTGTCATCAGCAAATTTGGCTCCCTTGTTATTTACTCCTAATTCTAGATCATTTATGAAGAGGTTGAAAGGCATGGTTCCCCGTACTGAACCTTGGGGGGACCCCACTCTTTACCTCCCTCCACTTGAAGAAGTATCCATTTAGTACTACTCTCTGGTTTCTGTCCCTTAGCCAGTCGCTGATCCAGGACAAGATCTGTCCCTTGATTCCATGACTGGCAAGTTTATTCAAGAGTCTTTGGTGCAGGACCTTGTCAAAAGCCTTCTGAAAGTCCAGATAAACAATGTCGACTGGATCTCCCTTATCCACATGCATGTTGACCAACAGATTAGTGAGGCATGTTTTGCCCTTGCAGAAGCCATGTTAGCTCTCCTTCAGCAGCGCCTCCTCTTCTATGGGCCTATTAATTTTAGGATGGTTTCCATCATTTTACCTGGGACACATGTCAAACTGACCGGTCAGTAATTTCCTGGGTCACCTCTGGATCCTTTGTTTGAAGACTAGTGTTACATTCACTACCTTCCAGTCCTCAGGCACAAAGCCTGAGTTGAGGGAAAGATTATATATACATCAGCAAGATGTTGGAAACATTCATCTCTCTCTCTCTCTCTCTTCTCTCTCTTTTGGACTACAACTCCCAGAATCCCCCAACCAGCTACACTGTAGTCCAGAAGAAAAAAATTCCCAAGGCACAGTTCTCAGTTTTAAGCTACAAGTTCCTCTCTCTAGGTATGGCAGAAAAAAAATATGAGCCCCAAGAAATTAAATACCAGCAGGTGTGCTGTTCTGCCACAGCCAGCAACGTTGCTTGTTAAGGTGCCTGCCTCACCCTCCCTTATGGCAGAGCCAGCTCTGGTCCTTACCCAGACACAGGGCTTCTCCCACACTCTCCTGCTTGGCGTGGCTGTACGGCTGCCTGTCCTCTGCATCCATCAACATCGGGCCTTCTTCAGGGGCAGACGTGGCCTCTCCGTCAGATGTACACGGTACCTGGACCCATGAATGGAGATCCCGTTAGTTTTGGGGCAGGCGGTTTTTTTCCTAGATATGATGTAAACAGCTTCTCACTGCTCTTAGGTTTAAACCCAGTGGGACCCCGGTAACCGCTGCGGATTGGTCCCAGGCCTTTCCATGGATCATGAAAATTGTGGATAAGAGAGAACGCCAAAATTCCTCCCAAAACTGCTGTTTTGTGACAGCAGCTTGCTTTGAGGCTGCTGAATTGTTTATTTAATTTTTTTTCCTCTGCCAACCGTGGATAACTGAATCAGTGGATAATGAATCAGTGGATACGGGGTCCTACTCTACTAGGTTGTCATTTTGGCACATGCACGCGCGCGCGCGCACACACACACACACACAGAGGTCCTTTTTAACAATGTTACCCATATCCCCCATCATATACTGATTGGCTTCCGCTTTAAATATTGCATTGCAATGCTGGAAGCCACCTTGGGTCCTTTTCTAGGAGAAAAGTGAGGTAAAAATATTTTAAATAATAAATAATAATAAAAATAATAGGGATGCGAGGAGAGGCTTTTAACCTGCAGCCATCCCCGTAAGGCGCATAACACCGACAAACAACACAGAAGAGACAAAACATGTGAATGTACAGTATGTGTGTGTGTGTGTGTGTGTGTGTGTGGAATTGCAACAAGAAGGGACCGAATGGCCACCTTTGGTTCTGATGTTTTCATTGAGTCGTTAGATGGGGTTTTTTGGGGGGGTGGGGTGGGGTGGGGTGGGGTGGAGATTGGAAAGGTCTGACTCCCCACAATGCAAAAAATATATTTTAAATCCAGAAAATGACAATAATTTTTAACTAAAATTCAATTGGAGATTTAAAAAAATCCACAGTCTCTCAGCTGGGCAGTGGTGGAGGGAGGCTGCAGGCCCACCCAGCTCCTGGAAGAGAGGCCCTGCCTGTTGCCTTAGAGCAGGGGTCCTCAAAGTTTTCAAACAGTGGGCCGGTCCACCATGCCCCAGACACCACAGAAAAAAAAAAAGGGGTGACATGGAAAAAGGGGGAGGTGTGGTAACTGGGTGGAGCCCTCCACAACTGGCCCATGATCGTGTCTCCAGGGCCCCAGCAATGCCTCCTGCTCCAAATCACCACCCTGAGGTGCCACCGCTGGGATTCCTCTGCTGCGCCTCTTCTTCTTCTTCCTCCTCCTCCTCCTCCTCCAGTGGCAATGGCTGGAGCGGCTCTCCTTCCTTCCCTCCTTCATTAGATGGAAGCCCAGGCAAACTCAGGCCCCTCATCACCTTTTTCAGGATGAGGAGCAGCAGCCACAGCAAGAGCAGCAAGGCTGGTGCCACTGGCACAGATCCAGTTGTGTGCCCTGGCCATCAGTCCTCACTGTGCCCTGGAGGGAAAGCTGCCTCCGCCTTCCCCTTCATTCCTCACAACTACAATAACACAGGTGGCAGCCACACAAGGAAAATGACAGGGGTGGGGCCTCAGGGCCCTTGTGAGCCGTCCTATTTTAAATTTGCTGCACCTGGCGCCCGACCATCTGGGCGGTGGGTGGGGGAGTCGGGGACCTTGTCGTGGCCCTCCCACTATGAATGCCCTACTAGCCAGCATGCTGATCATCTGGGCAGTAGTTTGGAAGAAAACACAGCCCACTGCTTTGAACTGCCTCAGCAATGGAAGCAGCTGCGGAGGCTGGCTTGCTCGCCAAACAGGGGGTAGGTGGGGGGGGGTTCCAATTGGTCCCAGGGGCCGGATTAAGGACCTTGGGGGGCCGCATCCAGCCCCAGGGCCTTAGGTTGAGGACCCCTGCCTTAGAGGATGATGGAGTGAATGGTGGATAGGGAGGCCTCTCCCTCATAGGGAGCCAACATCATGGCTCAGAAAAATGCTGAGTGGCATATAGAATCTGAGTCTGCCCCTGAAACTGCCCACTGAGTCGAGTCGACGTAAATCAGCAAGTTGTAACTCACGAGTCTTCATTCCCGGAAGATTAAAAAGCAAAACATTCTGCTTATATACCTTCCCATAGCGCTTAAAGCACTCTCTGGGCAGTTTGCAATTTATTAATGCAGACTACGCATTGCTCCCCACCACCACCTCAGTGGGCTGGGTACTCATTTTACCGAACTTGGAAGGAAGGAAGTCTGAGTGAACCTTGAGCCAGCTACCTGGGATTGAACCCCCAAGTTGTGGGCAGTCATAGCTGCAATACAGCAGTTTAACTACTGAGCCAACAGGTCTAACATGGATTAAGCCACCATGTTGAAGTTCACCAAAAGCCTAGAAGTAGGACAGTGGAGGAGAAATCGGGGGAAAGCTCTTAGCTCCAGTCGGAAGGTGATTGGAGATAAGAAATTTGACGGCTCAATGAGGAGAAAGAGCGTGTTTCAATCCATACATGTGTAAATCTAGCACCGCATGTGTGTGAATGGGGAAATGTATTCACATAAGAAGAGCCATGCTGGATCAGGCCAAAGGCCCATCTCGTCCAGCTTCCTGTATCCCACGGTGGCTCCACTAAATGTCTCTGGGATCTAACAAGACTAGATCTCTGTCTCCTGCTACCACTCCCCTGCATCTGGCCCTTGAAATACCCTGGTTTTTAAGCCTGGAGGTTACACATCTCCATCATGGTTTGTAACTTGTGATGGACTTTTCCTCCAGGAATCTGCCCAATCCCTTTTGAAGGCATCCAGGCCAGATGCCATCACCACCTCCTGTGGCAGGGAGTGCCACAGACTAGCAACACGTTGGGTAAAGAAATATTTTCTCCGGTCTGCTCTCACTCTCCCAACCCTCAACATCGACAATAGGGTGGCTGCCTCATGGCCAGCAAGCACCCCCCCCTGATGTGAACTCTCACTTGATCTTTGGGTCCTTAGCGATCTACAGAACCTACCCACCCACCCAGTCAGTATGTAGGATAGGCCCCGTATCTCACCGGGCTTTCCCATTTCTCTGCCTCCTCCTGCATGGTTAGGAACTCCTCAGCCAAGGCTACCGCCTGGGAGCAGGTCTCCGTCCTGTGGCCCCGGACCCATCTTTGCATCTCCGTCGGTAGGATGGCCAGGAACTGCTCCATCGCCACCAGCTCCACCATCTGGTCCTTGGTGTTTCTCTCCGGTTTCAGCCACCCGCGGCAGAGTTCCTGGAGGTGGTGGAAGGTCCGTCTGGGGCCTTCAGCTTCTTGGTAGCAGAAGCCCCGGAAACATCGGCGCTGGACTTCGGCGTGGGCCGTCCCGTTGCTGACGAGGTCCTCCTGATCTCGATGGGCCCCAGCTTTCAGGGTCTTTGAGGTCCTCCGCCTGCCCTCTGCAAGACTGGGTGGGAGCCTTTTCTCCATCTTGGGAAGACCAGAGGGTCCTCCTACATGGACTCCGGAGAGACCAAGTGAGGAGGATTCGACCTCGGAAGGAGGCACGTACCCCCACGCGGGGCGAGAGGACTCGGCCTCCTTCAGGAAGCCCTGCCACGGGGTCTCCGAGACCTTCAATTGCCCTTCCACGGGATCTGATTTAACCCACAACGGAGTCCACTTCTGTGGACGCTCTCCGGCCATCGCAGCCTGAACAATGGGGAGGCCACTTCCGGATCCTTCCGAAGCCCCCTCGTCGGCTGCTGGGATCCCCGCTTTCATCTTCATCTTTGGGCGACGATCCTTACAATTCACTGTGCCTAAAGACTAAGCAAACAAAGAAGGGTTCATTTAATTAATTAATTTATTTATTGTTTATATCTTTACTTTATCCTCAAGCTGGGCCTCGGGGAAGCCCACAATATATTTTTTTAAAAAAATAAGTACTTCGGTGTTAAGTGTAACTTAATATTTATTTGGAAAATGTCCTTATACTCCACAAATAGCACAGTAAATCTACTAGCACCTCATGCATGTCTATGTTATTCCTGCACTGAGCAAAGGGCTGGATTTGATGGTCTTATAGGTCCCTTCCCATGCTATCATTCTATATTTATATATACCTCTAGAAACATCCTACAATCTTTGTCCTAGGATCTAAGGTTCTAGTCCCCAGTGAACTCATCTTAGGCTAAATGTTTTTCCTCAGCTTGATCTACCTCTCAGGAGTGTTGTTGGTTGTTGCAAAAATAAATCGGAGAGAAGGGGAACAAATTCTAAGCTCTGTGGACGAAAGGCAGGAGGCAAATACAGCTAGCGTAATAACATTAAAATATTTTTGTCATAATAGCAACAATTCAGAATTCAATTTGGGAGGAATACTGGAGTGGCTTTGCCAGTTCCTACTCCAGGCGCCTACAGCACCTGGTATACCCTGGTGGTCTCCCATCCAAGGACTAACCAGGGCCAACCCTGCTTATGTGCTTAGGGCACCTAGGCAGCTTTTGGGGCAAGATATTAAACATCAAAACTGAGTCCCAGAACTTGAATACAGTGGTACCTTGTATAAAGGAATTAATTCGTTCCAAATGAAATTATGTTAAGTAAATTTTCCTTTATACAAATTCCCATAGGAAAGCATTGAAAATGGAGTTATCCCATTTTTATGTTGTACAGATTTTCCCCATAGGCGATTATGTTAAGCAAATTTCCCCTATCTCCAGAATTTTTATGTTGTACAGATTTTATGTTATACAAGCTGTTTGTCATACAAGGGTCCACTGTGTATTTACATGTTTTTTTTTAATCATTTAGTTGTAGTTCCCACTGCAGCAGGTTTGATTTTCATATGTAAAACGCTACCATATTTTAAACTCCGTCCTTTTTAATATCGTGAGTAGCCTTGGGTCCCCTTGGGAGGGAGGGGGCGAAAGGGCTAGAAAGGGAGGAGGACAATAAATAACAAAGCCCATCATCCTCGTCCTCATAACCTGGCTGCTGCATTTTGGACCTGCTGAAGTTTCCGGACTCCACCCCCAAAGTAACGGAGGGGAAACCCGCAAGTCCCAGGGCCAAAATCGGCCAGTTAAAGGGAAGTGGCGGGAAAGCGACCTTTCCCCAAAAGCCCAGGGGAAGGTTGTGTGTTGTTTTTTGTTGTTCATCACAACCCGATCTGTGCCAGCCGACCCACCCCACCCAACAGGTCGTACTGCTTCCCCCTTTTTTGCTGGGGATCCCCGGGAGGGCAGGAGATCCTCAGCTCCTTCCTATTCCCCCATTAATTTGCTTTTAAACTACCCCCTCTTTTTTGCCTCCTTCCTTAGGATCGCTCTCAAGCAAGCATCATGCAAAAAAAAAAAAAAAGAGAGAGAGAGAGAGAGAAGTCTTCAAAACTCACTGGTTTGGACATGGATCCAATCCCTCTGCGGAAAAATCGGGGGTTAGATTAGTAAAAATTGCAATATCCAAGTCCCGTGGGACAGGAAGGGTTGGATTGCAAGCGGGGGAGGAAAGGCGAGATTTCCCCCCCAGCAGTTTCTGCCTCTTTCACACGGACACGCGCACACGCACTCACACGACCCACTCCCCACCCTACACACACACACACACAGACAGACCACCTAATACACGCGTGTGCCTCTCTAGGAAAGAAGGAAAGCTCCGCGAGTTTAACCACTCCCTGTCCGGCTTTCCACTCCTTGACTCGGTTTTCGAGAGAGCGAGCGAGAAAGGGGAAAATGATACAACTTTTAAACCCCCTTTTTGTCTTGTTTTTTTTTTTTTGTTGGGGATTCTTTCATTTCATTAATTAGGAAGATAGTTATTCAGCAGAGGGCGAGGCAGAAAGAGTAGAACGCTCCACAGTTCCTAGGCTGCTGCTGCTGCTGCTGATGATGATGATGATGATGATGATGATGATGATGATGATGATAGGCAGAAAGGTAGATTTGGCCTAACAGATTTAGCCTCCCTTTCCTTGGGGACATGATGACTTACCCTTTTTGTAGTAGAAGGGGATGGTCCTAATATTTACATCTTAAGAGAGGTTGACATTGACTTACAGTTTATCAACAGTAGTTACAGTCGGAAGGATTAAAAAAAAGAAAGATAAAAATGTATTTTTTAGCCTTGAGGAAGATCCCATGCTTGCTTCTTAAATTAGGAAATGTCACATATAAGGAACCAGAAAACAAACAGGAAGAAGGGACGGACCCACAAAGTCAGAGAAAAAAACATCACCAAACAAATTTGTGACAAGTACAGTGGTACCTTGTATAAAGGAATTAATTCGTTCCAAATGAAATGATGTTAAACAAATTTTCCTTTATACAAATTTCCCATAGGAACGCATTGAAAATGGAGTAATCTCATTTTATGTTGTACGGATTTGCCCCATAGGCGATTCTGTTAAGCAAATTCTCCCTATCTCCGGAATATTTTATGTTGTACAAATTTTATGTTATACAAACTGTTTGTTATACAAGGGTCCACTGTAATAGCAAACTACAGGGAGGGCCCTGCCCCACTGACACTCAGTGTTAAGGCATGCAACTCCATCCCCAAAATAATCCCTCTCAGGAGCTTCTCAGCCATCCAGATAGTCTTAGATAACAACTCCCAGAAAGCCTGACTCCTGTTGGCTAAGCCTTCTGGGAGTTATAGTCCCAGAAAATGTGATTTCCACAACTGTGGGAGTCTCATCTTCCGGCACTATCTCTTGTTTCATTTTAGATGGATTCGACATAGGGTTTTCCTGGTCAGGAAAGTTCAGTAGTACTACCATCTTGGAAGTGCAGAGCTGGAAGGGACCTAGTTGAGGCTGCCCTCCTTTAGGCACCTCATTGGAAGGCAGGGTTTTTTTCTGGAAAAGGTGCTCATGCTGGGAAAGGGGAAAGGCAGCAGGAAAAGAGGAGGACCCAAATACGAGATGGGCTGACTCAATAAAGGAAACCACAGGCTCGAGTCTGCAGCGGCTAACCCGTAACAACACCAGCAACTGTGCACGGTGTGGTAGAGGGCGGCCATCTCAGCAGATAAAAAAATCTGGGGCAAAATCACCAGGCAGAGGATGCCTTAAGGAGGGTGGAGGGTACACGTGCCAACTTTCAGCTTCCAGTGAAATCTTCAGTTTTCCATTTTTGGATGCCGAGTTCGGGAAAACTCAAAAAGCCTAAACCCAGGCAGATGAGATCAACAAAGGGAGGACGCCTTGTCCCAAGTGCTATTTATTTATTTATTTATTTATTTATTTATTTATTTATTTATTTATTTATTTATTTATTTATTTATTTACAAATGCAAATAATTCTGCTTCTCTGAAGAATTTTAAATTTCATCACCATCACCAATATCATCCGTTTTGGAGGTTTTTCAAGCAGAGGCTGGATGGCCCATCTGTCGGGGTTGCTATGATGCGGGTGCACTGGTGAAGACAGTTCCCACCTATGGGTTTGGGGTTTCTTGGATTCCTATTGCTTTACTAAGAAAAAAAAGGTCTTTTTCATTGCAGTTGGGGGGAGGTGGCAAAGCAGTTGTTCAACTGATAGAGGAGGGGGGAAAGTACAGTAGGACCCTGGTATCTGCTGGGGATTGGTTCCAGGCTTTCCCGTTGATAATGGAAACCGTGGATAAGAGAAAACACCTTCCTGCCCACCTTAAAACTGCTGTTTCCTGACAGTAGCTTGCTTTACAGCTGCTGTTTGTGACAATAGCTTGCTTTGTGGCTGCTGAATTATTTAATTTCGTTCCTCTGCCAACCATGGATAACAGAATCAGTGGATAATTAATCAGTGGATATGGGGGTCCTACTTGTATTGTTTCATTTGCTGGTGGAATGCCCAGAAAGCCCCCCACCAAAGAAAAAAGGGCGTGGTTTTCTTCCCTGGCTCAGGCAGCCAAACACCAAGGAGGGGTCGACTTCGGAGGAGTGCAGGGCAGTGCGAGCGCCCACGGGTTAAAACCAGAGAGCTGCAGCGCCTAGAGCGGCATCAGGGCCGGCGGGCGGAGCGGGCTGTAGGGGCGGGGCTTATGAAAGGGGGAAGGGGACTTCCGCTTCCTCTTTCGTCCCCAGGAGGGAAGCAGCTGCTTGATCATTTCTTGGGGGAGGGGCTTGGACGGGATGAGGCTGGCGAAGGGCGGAGCCATTTGGAGGGGGGTGTTTTGCAGGAAAAAGGGGCTTTGCAAAAAGGAAAAGAGGGGCGCCTTTGTGTTGGGAAAGGGGGGAGGGAGGGAGGGTAAGAAAAGCCAGTAGGGACTGGGATAGACTGGGAGGAATGGTCTTCTGGATGGAGGAAGAGGGGGAGTTTGAAGCCTGGAGAGAACGTATTTTATTTTGTTTTTATCTGTAGCCCATCTTGCCTTTGTTCAATGTTTGTGATATATATATATGGTTTACTAGTTATGTTTTTATTTATTGGTGCTTATATTATACTGTATGTGTATGTGTATTGTATTGTATTGTATTGTATTGTATTTAATTATTTGTGGTCTGATTTTTCTTCAGCTTTGTAAACTGCCCAGAGTAGCTGTGTAGCTAAATAAATAAATAAATAAATAAATAAATAAATAAATAAATAAATAAATAAATAAGAGGCGCACGTCTTTACCTTACATGGGGATGGCCAGGAGGTCAGCCTGCTCATGGGGGCAGCCCGTGTGCATGCTTTGCTTGGCCTTGACTCCTGCAGTGGTGGCCAACCTTCGGCCCTCCAGGTGTTTTGGACCACAACTCCCAGAATTCCAAGCCTGTGTTTGCCAATGAAAAAGGACTGTGGGAGTTGTGGTCCAAAACATCTGGAGCACCAAAGGGTTGAACCTTCACTCCAGATGTTTTGGGCCACAACTCCCAGAATTCCAAGCCTGTGTTTGCCAATGAAAAAAGGACTGTGGGAGTTGTGGTCCAAAACATCTGGAGCACCAAAGGGTTGAACCTTCACTCCAGATGTTTTGGGCCACAACTCCCAGAATTCCAAGCCTGTGTTTGCCAATGAAAAAAGGACTGTGAGAGTTGTGGTCCAAAACATCTGGAGCACCGAAGGTTCGCCACCGGTGGCTGGTGCATGTGGAGCATTGGACCTGGACTGAAGAGGTCCCGGGTTCAAATCCTTCCCCAGCAGGCAGCTGTGCCACGGTCAGCCGCTGGAGGAACACTCACATGCCTCCAAAACAAAGCAAGCCTTAAAAGGGGATTGGGCAGACTTCTGGGTGGGTGGGTGGGAGTCCATCGCTGGTGCCAAGCCACGCTGGGGACCCGCGTTCTCTCCAGGCTTAAAAGGAGGTTCCTCAAAATGCCAGATACGGGGAGTGGCTTCAGGAGACAGGGCTCTAGTTGCCTTACGTGCTCGCGGAGGCATCTCGTGGAGGCTACTGTGGGGTGCAGGGCGCTGGACTAGGTGGGCTCTTGGCCCGATCCAGCAGGGCTCTTCTTATGTTTGTAAGTCGTAAAGGACTTGGTGGCAGATAACAGGGACAAAATGCGAGTGTAGGAATCATTATCTTGGAAGGGACCCTTACGAGGCGTCAAGGGCAACCCCTGCCAAGGAGGCCCAGGGATGGGTATCGAACTCCTAACCTCTGGCTCCTCATCAAGAGACCTAAACCTCCTCTGAGCTATTAGGGCAGGAAGCGGTTGCAGGCTTTTTGCCGCCTGAAGTGGGATAAGAGATAGGGTCCTGCCTCCTCCTGAGGAGAAGCCCCACTGGTGCTTGGCTTGCGGGCAGGGCTTCTGCCAGAGGGACAACCTGGTCCGGCCCTGGAGGACCCACGCCTGCGAGAAGGCAGCGTGAGAGGGGGCGGGTGCAGCAGGAGAGTGTGTGCTCTCTGTTGCCCTCACCCCCCACAAAAAAGGCCGGATGGGGGGAAACTAGGAATGTTTGGAGGGTAAAGGAGACACTGCTTCTTCTGGTGCAAACTTGCGGCCTCAAACAAGAGGGGCAAAGAGGGAGAGAGAGGGGGGCACCTTTCCTCCCCCCCACCCTGTGAACCTGAACTTCTTCTTTCTCTTCTACGCCTTGCAAGCTCTGTTTCAGAATAAAGAGAACTCTTGACAACATAACACATCTGTTCTTGCCACCCCGTCCATTGTAGCAGGATTGTAGGGCACATGCCTTCATAGGCTCTAGTGACTCTTAATATGCAGTTAATTAATGTGGAAAGCACCCAGGCACTTGGCCTTTAAATGTTGGGCATTTGAATGATGAGGATTTTAAAAAAAACAACAGATGCAAACTATAAAGAATTGGCATTGTATAATCAATGGCAGTTCTGACGGTGTCCAGAGGTATTAACTTATTATTTAGGTACAGTGGTACCTTGTATAAAGGAATTAATTCGTTCCAAATGAAATTATGTTAAGCAAATATTCTTTTATACACGTTTCCCCATAGGAATGCCTTGGAAATTGAGTAATCCCATTTTTAAGTTGTACGGATTTGGCCCATAGGCGATTCTGTTAAGCAAATTTCCCCTATCTCTGGAATTTTTTATGTTGTACAGATTTTATGTTATACAAACTGTTTGTTATACAAGAGTCTACTGTATTTTAATCCCAGGGGATATTTTAAATTGAACTTAAATAAATTGATAACCAATATCTCTGGTTTTGGGTAGGATTCGTCATGATTGAAAGCAATTTATCCTAAGTATCCCCCCCCCCCCAGTTGTTCTAATAGGAAGATTTTCCTGATCTCTTCTTGAGCCCCTGGGACAATTGAGAACAGACCCTGCCCTTTCTCTGTAGAACAGTCCTTCAAATATATGATGGTAGAAATTGAGAATAACTTTTCTGTACCTATTCCAGGCACTAAATATTGAACCCAAGAAGATTATGCTAATCCTGTGTAGAACAAAAACAAGAAACCTGGCCGAATTGCGGAAGAGCGTCTCCCTTCAGGACAACACTCTCCCTGGAAGTAACTTGATAGGCTTAATTGTTTTAAATTGAAACAGAAAAGGAAGATAAAAGATGAATCCAGTAAAAGGGGGCTACTTAGATACAGGACACAATTCAGAGACATTGAAATTTGCTGAAGGCCACCCGGGATGGCTCTTCTCCAGGAGACTCAAAGGGGATTCGAACTCCTAACCTCTGTCTCTCTGCAGCCAAATCCCTTTTTAACCCACTGAGAAACTTGGAGCATCCTTTCAAAGCTACAGCTGCTGAAATGATGTGAAGAAGCATTAAAGGTGCAGAACCCCTGGACTTTTTTTCCTTTGGTCCGGCTAAGAATATATATAATAGGTATACTGTATATATGTATGTATGTGTATATATATGTAAGAAGACCACCGTTCCTGCTGTATATATAGAAGACCACCGTTCCTGCTGACCCAAGGGTCCAGTGCCATCGGCCGCTCCCTCCGCCCCTGGGTGAGAGACAGGGGACCTTTCTGTGGCTTCTCTGGGGGAGTTTGGCCTCTTGGACTCCTGAGGCAAGTCAGGACTGGAGGAAGAGGTGGGCTGATGAGGTTGAATTGTTAGGTGCATCTGTTTTTTGTATTTGTTTGTTATTGTTTGCTTTCTGTTTGTTGCCATTAGGTGTAGGTGGCAGGAACTGAAGAGAACAGGAAGGGGGGAGGGCAATGGAGGGGGCAGCTATTGAAATTGTGCTGGGTAGGGGAAGGTATGGTGGTAGGAGTGGAACATGCCTGCGTAGGAGAAGAGGGGTTAGATATCTTACATCTATCCCCCCTTCTGGTCCCACTTCTAGCCAGAAGGAATCAGGTGACCATGTCAGCAAGCCCACGAGCCACACGGTGCTGTTGTTAAATGCCAGGTCAATACAAAATAAGACCGCCCTCATCCACGATGCTATTTTGGATGAGGGTGCTGACCTGGCATGTATTACTGAGACCTGTGTGGGAGAGGAGGGTGGAGTCCCCCTTTCCCAGTTATGCCCACCTGGGTACTCAGTCCAGCACCAGTGTCGCCCGGTGGGCCGGGGAGGTGGAGTTGCTATAGTCTACAGGAATTCTATCTCCTTGGCCAGGCTTCCTGTCTCCTTGGGGAAAGGTCTGGAGGGCCTGTATTGTGTGCTGGGCTCACGAGACAGACTAGGGATTCTGTTGGTGTACCGCCCACCCTGCTGCGTACCAACAGTCTCTCTGCCTGAGCTGACAGAGGTGGTCTCGGACCTGGTGTTGAGGACCCCCAGACTATTGGTACTGGGGGACCTCAACATCCATGCCGAGGCTACCTTAACTGGAGCAGGACTTCATGGCCACCATGACAACCATGGGGCTGTCTCAACATGTCATCGGCCCAACACATGAGAAGGGTCATACCCTGGACCTAGTATTCTCAACGGGACTGGGGGATGGTGGTTTGGATGTGGAGGGGTTGGCTTTGACTCCATTGTCATGGTCAGACCACTTCCTGGTCAAGTTTAGGCTATTAGCTACTCCAACCCTCTGCAAGGGTGGGGGATCCATTAAGTTGATCCGCCCTCAGAGACTAATGGATCCGGATGGTTTCCTGAAAGCTCTGGGGGACTATCCAGCTGACATGATCGGTGCTCCTGTCGAAGCTCAGGTCGCCTTATGGAATAAGGAGATGACCCGGGCAGTTGACATGATCGCACCTAAGCGCCCTCTCCCCCTACGCAGAGCCCGGACAGCTCCTTGGTATACATCTGAGTTGCGGGCAATGAAGCGGGAGGGGAGACGGCTGGAGCGCAAGTGGAGAAAATATCGCAGTGAATCTGATCAAACACGACTTAGAGCCCATTATCGAGCCTATTCAGTGGCTATACGGTTGGCGAAAAAGCAGTATTTTGCCAACCGTATCGCTTCCTCAGAGTGCCGTCCAGCGGAGCTGTTTCGTGTGGTCCGGGAACTTCTTCAGCCAGGAGATAGGGTGGAGGCCCAGGACCATTCGGTGGCACGCTGTGAGGAGTTTGCTGTTCACTTTGAGGGAAAAATTGCTCAGATTCGCAGTGAACTGGACTCCACTATTGATACAGTATCAAGGGATGTGTCCAGTGCACCGTGCTTAGGTCCAGTGTTATTGGATGAGTTTCAATTGTTGAGACCCGAGGATGTGGACAGGGTGCTTGGATCTGTCCGTTCCACCACCACTCTGCTCGACCCTTGCCCTTCTTGGCTAATTGAAAGATCTGCCAAGGGGGTTCGCACCTGGGTCCAGGAAGTTGTAAATGCCTCTTTAAGAGAGGGAGTGGTCCCTGCTGCCTTGAAAGAGGCAGTAATTAGACCACTCCTAAAAAAACCTAACCTGGACCCAGGACTGGTGGTCAACTACCGGCCAGTAGCGAACCTCCCTTATTTGGGCAAGGTGTTGGAGCGGGTGGTGGCCGGACAGCTCCAGGCGCTGCTGGATGAAACGGATTTTCTGGATCCATTTCAATCTGGTTTCAGGCCGGGTTTCGGAACAGAGACTGCCTTGGTCGCCCTGTACGATGACCTCTGCCGGGAGAGAGACAGGGGGAGTGCAACCCTGTTGATACTCCTGGACCTCTCAGCGGCTTTCGACACCATTGACCATGGTGTCCTTCTGGATAGGCTGGCCGGGTTGGGAATTGGAGGCACCGTTTTGCGGTGGTTCCGATCCTTCCTGGCTGACCGTGTCCAGAAGGTGGTGCTGGGGGATTTTAGCTCTGTCCCATGGTGTTTACGTCATGGGGTTCCACAGGGCTCAATACTATCCCCCATGCTGTTTAACATCTACATGGAACCGCTGGGAGAAGTCATCAGGAGGTTTGGGCTGAGGAGTCAGCAATATGCTGATGATACTCAGCTCTACCTCTCGTTCTCCACCAATCCAGGTGAGGCGGTTTCTGTTCTGAACTTGTGTCTGGACCAGATAATGGACTGGATGAGGGTTTAATAAATTGAAACTCAATCCAGACAAGACGGAAGTGCTGTTAGTGGGTGCTATGTCTGACAGGCTAGAGGGCCATTTCCCTGCCCTGGATGGGGTTGCACTCCCCCTAAGGGACAGGGTCCGTAGCTTGGGGGTGCTCCTGGATCCCGGTCTAACTCTGGAAGCCCAGGTGGACTCGGTGGCCAGGGGTGCCTTTCTCCAGCTGCAGAATATATACCAGCTCCACCCTACCTAGATGAGCGGAGCCTTATGACAGTTACGCATGCACTCGTAACATCCCGTATTGATTACTGTAATGCGCTTCAC
Source organism: Phrynocephalus forsythii (assembly GCA_029282475.1). Lineage (NCBI taxonomy): Eukaryota > Metazoa > Chordata > Lepidosauria > Squamata > Agamidae > Phrynocephalus > Phrynocephalus forsythii. The sequence continues at coordinate 8,218,562 of JAPFRF010000024.1, forward strand.
GTGGGGCTGCCTTTGAAGACGGTTCGGCAATTGCAGCTGGTTCAGAATCGTGCTGCACGGCTGGTGAGTGGTAGGGCCACCAAGGAACACATCATGCCGATTCTGTATAACCTTCACTGGTTACCAGTTGCTGCCCGAGCCCAATTCAAAGTGCTTGTTTTGACATATAAAGCCCTAAACGGCTTAGGACCTAGATACCTGAAGGACCGCCTCCTTCCATATGAACCTACCCGGCAACTAAGATCTAGTCAGAGAGTCCTCCTGAAAGAGCCATCCCTTAAGGAGGTGAAGGGGATGGCTTGCAGGAATAGGGCTTTTTCAGCAACTGCCCCCAGACTTTGGAATGCCCTCCCAAATGAGACCCGCCTGGCACCGACGTTGATATCATTTCGGTGCCAGGTAAAAACCTTCCTATTCCAAAAGTTTTTTAACTAATGATTGGGGGACCTGATGGCAATTTTTAGTGGTGTGCTTTTAATGTACTGTATTTATTGTATTTACTGGTTTTTATTGTTCTAATTTTATTGTATTTTGATGTTTTAATTGTTTTGATTGTGAGCCGCCCGGAGACCTTTGGGTAGTGGGCGGCATATATATATATCCAAACATACCTGTTCTCCCAGCAGGTACAGTATTATAAACTTGTTTTTGATCCGTCAGAGGGAGGGGAGGAAAAGTTCTTGCGGTTTGGCCATTTGCTGGTTAAAACCACAGAAGGGGCACCGGCTTCCTAGAAGAGGAAGGGGGGGAAATGAACCTCCGAGGAGGAGGAGGCTTGGCTTTCCTGGTTCCACCGCCTTGTTTTTTTGATTCCCGGGGTTTGGAAGCGATGGTGGAGAGAATGGCCCCGTCCAGGGTTTCCAAGGCGGAGGTAGATCAGAGATGCAGGATATGCATCTATTCAGTAAAAATATATATTCTGCAAGCTTTCTAGACTTCCCCTTTCTTCCAATTTATTGCACTCCCCGCGAAATAAAACAAAAATGCGTTGATTTATTCGGAGTAGGGGATGATTTAGGATTTTGCACTAAAATGGAAGAAATGGGACATCCGGGAAAGACCTCGGGGTTATTTATTATTATTATTATTATTATTATTATTATTATTATTATTATTATTATTATTATTATTATTATTATTATTATTATTATTATTATTTGGGGGCAGAAAGTGTTGCCTAGTTCATGTTATGGACCACAACATCCGGCATCCCAGGATTGCTGGGGGATTTTGGGAGGAGTTGTCCGAAAGTTTATTTCTATGTAATGCGCCATAAGTGAATGGCTCTTTTGTTTTTAGGACAGAAATGGGACCTCCCACGCCCATCTTCGGCTCTTGCCGGTTCCGAAATGCCAAGAGTCCTTGGGTTCCTTCGGGGAGAAAGGGGGGGATCGGAATATTTTAAATGAATGAATGTATGAATGTGTTAATTAATTAATTAATAATTTTGCTGCGAGGCGCGATGCAAAACACGTGTAGGGCTGTGTCTTGTGAAGGGCGCCAGGAGTCCTGCGGAGGGAAAAAAAAGAAGCCAACCAGATTCGGGTCCAGCTGCCTGCATAAACCTAAAGGTGTATCAAAGAGGGAGCTTGCTTTGAACTGCCTTGTCCCCCAGGCTGGACTTTGGACAAGCCTCTAGGACAGTGGTTCTCAACTCCCTCATTGCAAGGCGGTGCAACAACAGGAGGGAGGTGTTGTAGACTGTGGGGTTGGTAGGTGTCTTTGGATACACATCAGGGCATCTGTGAAATGGGCACAAACATTCATTCCTTCATTTACTTTTTATACCACTCCCTGCCGAGGTGTAAGGCAGAAATCAAAATAACAACAAAATCAGTTTTACAAATTGCTATTAAAATGGAGGGCGCAAACCAATAATGCAAGCGACAACAGTGGAGGGGACAGTGGGCGATCAATAAGGGTTGGGGTGGAAAACCTCCCCAGAGAGCGACGTGTGTGTGTGTGTGTGTGTGTGTGTGTGTGTGTGTGTGTGTGTGTGTGTGTGTGTGTGTGTGTGTGTGTGTGTGTGTGTGTGTCATGTGAACCTCTCCCGGAAGCTGTTTCCACATACGTACAGTGGACCCTCATATAACAAACGGTTCGTATAACATAAAATCTGTACAACATAAAAAAGTTCCGGAGATAGGGGAAATTTGCTTAACAGAATCGCCTATGGGACGAATCTGTACAAGATAAAAATGGTCTCGATTAGGGATTACTCTGTTTTCAATGCATTCTTAGGGGAAATTTGTATAAAGGAAAAATTGCTTAACATAATTTCATTTGGAACGAATTAATTCCTTTATACAAGGCACCACTGTAGTTGGAGCCCTCACAGAGAAGGTCTTGGATTGGGGGGGGGGCACTCGGAGCAGCCTTGATGACTGGGGTCATCTAGTGGGTTGGGCAGATGGCATTAAGGAAAGACTCTCCAACCTGAGCCCAAACTTTGGAGGGCTTTATCTGTGAGCATCAAAATCTTAAACCTGATCCGGGATGCAATGGGCAACCAGCAAAGGCAAGCCAGAATTGGCCTGATGCGATCAAATTTGCTCGCACCAAGCACCAGTCTGGCTCTGAATTATACCGGTCAACTTCAAGGGAAGCACCAGGTCGAGACCCCTGCAGTAGTCAATCCAGAAGATGACCAAGGCCTGCATCAAAGTCCTGCAGAATCCCTCATTTTGGTAAAGGCCGAGTTGGTTGATCTGGACATAGTTGCAATTGGAGGCTCCTAAGAAACAAGCGTGTCCAGAAGTATATCCAGATTATGAACTTGGTTCCTAAATAGGAGGGCAGTAAATGATTGTTGGGGATTTGGCGTGTGCACAGGTAGAAAATCTGGGAAAATGCAGCATTAGGTCGCAGGCTGTCAGAGCATTAGTGTTAATCTCTTTGCATATATTTACAGCAGTCTCTCAGACGAAATGTCTCAGCAGTCTAAATCAGATACATCCTAGACATTAGACAGCAAAATGAATACCTCTTTCTCTGTCTACGCCCGACATCTCAAACACAGGTGAAAAAGTCCTTGTCTAGATACAGTATAAGTTCCTTCAATTGACCCATCAGGTCCTAGCAATTTCATTACATTTCTTCATGTCCATTGCATCATGGAAGAAGGCCCCGGTGGGTGTCTTTCAGACGGAGGATGAAAAGTTTATTTTTGCCCCCTTGCAAGGAAAATGAAAGGAACTGGTTTTCTTTCAGGATCCGGTGACCTTCGAGGCGGTGGCGGTCTATTTCACCAAAGCGGAATGGGACCAGATGCATCTTGCTCAGAAGGCCCTTTACAGAGAGGTCATGCTGGAGAATTATGGGACGGTGATATCTCTAGGTAAGGCTCCCTTGGCTGCTTATTAAGAGAGCTAGGAGGTATTTGTATGTGCGCTCATAATTTCAGCCTGACCCTGAAGCTTGACTTTCTCTGGCATCCATTTTTGGACCTCTATGGATGCCCAGATACCAACACTGTATTTGCCTCCGACATTTATACGTAACTACTTAAGAAATTCCTCTTCTTCTTCTTCTTCTTCTTCTTCTTCTTCTTCTTCTTCTTCTTCTTCTTCTTCTTCTTCTTCTTCTTCTTCTTCCTCCTCCTCCTCTTCCTCTTCTCCTCCTTCTTCTTCTTCTTCTTCCTCTTCTTCTTCCTCTTCCTCCTCTTCCTCCTCCTCCTCCTCTTCTTCTTCTTCCTCCTCCTCCTCCTCCTCCTCCTCTTCTTCTTCCTCCTCTTCCTCCTCCTCTTTTTCCTCTTCCTCCTCTTCTCCTCCTCCTCCTCTTCTTCTTCTTCCTCCTTCTCCTCCTCTTCCTCCCCTTCTTCTTCTTCTTCTTCTTCTTCTTCTTCTTCTTCTTCTTCTTCTTCTTCCTCCTCCTCCTCCTCCTCCTCCTCTTCTTCTTCTTCTTCCTCCTCCTCCTCCTCCTCTTCTTCTTCTTCTTCTTCTTCCTCCTCCTCTTCTTCTTCTTCCTTCCCCCTCACAGGCAGTGGAAGGGCCCTGGAGGGAGATTCTCGATCATCTTCCTTTCACCCAAGACTGGAGATGGTCATTATGGAGTCAGCTGAGGTATGAAATGCTATCTATAAGAGACGCGTTTTCTTCTCCTTTCTATTTCTGAACGTTAGGATTCAGTGCTATCTGCCAAAGTATTATTATAGCGGACTCAGAGAGACCATGGAAATCATGAGTTTCCATGAGAGATGGAACAAGAGTGCAGCAAAGTTGCATTTCTCAAATGACTTGGCAGGTGGGAAAGATGGGACTAGAGACTAGAAGCTGAAATTAAAGCTTATCAAGATCTCATAAACATATTGTAACGGTGGTAAAAAAGCAAGAATAAGTAAAAGCTTTTGGTACAGATCTCAAAAGGATGGAGGCATAGGTATACCTAACCTTAGAATCTATTATACAGCTAACTAGCTTAGTTGTGTGGGGGAAGTATTATATAAACCTGAAAAATTAATATGGTGGGAACTTGAATCAGATTAGTTAAATGGAGATATAAATAAACACTTATTCAGTTTTCCCCCAAAAGATATCCAATTAAAAACCTGCTACTGAGTTCCCTATTAACCACTTGGAAAAAGGATGGAAGGAAATTGGCACTGGAAGGATCCCCTCTCGGTTTGGTGATAGATGAGAAAAACTTCCCCACGAATATGAAGAAATATAGAGAATTACTTGAAACAATGAAAGTGGCAAGATTAAAAGAGTGGATTAAAAAGATGAGAACAAAGCAGGAAATTAAGTGCATACTGCAAGCCAAGGATTTATCTTAGGGCGTTTATACACGACCCCTAAACTCCGGGGCAAATGGCTCCCAGCTCTGGAGCTTAAAAATGTTTCCCCACCAGCTCCGGAGTTAACAGGAAATTAAGTGCGACCCAGCCCACTTTAGCGCGTCCCAGCGCAGCTTTCAGGTACCTGCTTTTTGGAGGTGAAAATTATTTGATCCGGTGTAAGGATAGTGAGTGCGGGGCTCTCCTTGCTTCTGTTTGTTGTTTTTTGGCTCCTGCCCCTTTAAGAGCTACTTTTACAGAGACGAGAGGCAGAACGAGGTGAGCGGCATGCTTTTCTTTCTCTTTTTCTCCCTCCCCTCACGCAGCCAGCAGCCAGGAAGTGCGGAGGGGGTGGGGACACAGGAAGAGCAACGAACCCCTAAGATCTCTGGTCCGAATTTAAGTGGCCAGCGGATCTTAGGGGTCGTGTAAAAAGGCCCTTAGTTGAATTATGCCCAATTAGAAAGTTGGATGAAAGAATGGACAAGGAGAAATACACAACTGAGAGAATATACAAAGTTTGAACAATTCTTGTTAACATATGAACCAGAGAAAGGAAATACAGGGAAAAGAGCGGTAGGTAAAATATATAAAATAATCCAGGACTCACTTGAGGAAAGGGAGCAAGTTACAATAAGAGAGGTTTGGAAACAAGACATAGATAAAGAAATAAAAAAAGACAAATGGAAAAGAATTTGGAACTTGAGGATTTTACGATCATTATCAGTCAGAATAAAAGAAAATTACTTTAAACTAGTTTTACGATGGTATATGACACCAGTCAGACTGAATAGAATAAACCCAAGATATTCTAAGCTTTGCTGGAAATGTGAAAAAAAGACAGGCACCTATATTCATCTTTGGTGGGAATGTGAAATAGTTCAAAAGTTTTGGCAACAGATTTTCGGTGAGATAAGAGAAATACTACAAGCTGATATTAAATGTAAGCTGGAAATTGCATTGTTATCATTACCACCTATTAATGAATATAATATGAAAACAAAAGAATTAATTGCAAATCTTATGACAGCAGCAAGACTGATTATAGCTAAAAATTGGAAACTGAAATTGGATTTTAAAATTGCTGAGTGGTATAAGGAAGTGTGGGATATAGCTCTAAATGATAAATTGTCCTGCAATATAAAAGTTTTGTGAGGGGAAATGAGAAAGGATATTTTTATGATGTTTGGGGGAAAATTATAGATTATGTACTACTAAATGGGAAAGGGATACAACCGACGTATAATCCAACACAGTTCTGGAGAAAAGGACCTTAAGAAGCCAGCTAGAAAAAAAAAGAAGATGAAGAAGGAAGAGAAGATAAAAGAACACTGGATGGTCCTGGGGGGGTGGGGGTGTACTTTGTAGTGTTTGTTGGTATTATTGTTTATTGTATGTTTGTATGTTAGTTATAAAATAAAAAATAAAATTTTTAAAAAAGGAAAAGATGGGACTGCCCTGGCCCAGTGAAGAGCGTATTTGTTTTCTTTTCAATGTTATCTTTCAAAAAGCATTGGCATGAATTTTGAATGTTTCTTGCTGTTCTATTAAGTGCTTTTTAAAAAAATCCCAAATGAGCAAAAATTCAGGAACAAGGCAGAGGGTTGCCATTTAAACACTGTTGCATCTAAATGGGAATGAAGGGTCTTCCCAACAGTATACCAATCCTGTTCTGGCATTGTTTACTAAAGGGGTGAAGATCTTTTTTTCCCCTTTCAGGGACTGGAGGAGGTCGCTGTCCATTTTACGGCTGGGGAATGGGAACTGATGGATCCAGGCCAGAAGTCTCTGTACGAGGAGGTCACCCTTGAGGTCAATGCCATGGTGGCTTTTCTAGGTAAGCCCATTTCACCTATTCCATGTAACCTCTTGGCGTTTCAGCCAGCATAAACGTTCAGTCAGATCCTTGTCATTGAGTAACACAAGTGATACTCATTTTACCGGCCATGTCCTGGCAGTGGTGAGGAACGAAAAGCCTTTTAAAACCCATTCCACCGCAAATTACTTTGCGAAAAATAACAGGGTTAGGTGGTGGGCGAATAATCACAGGTCCTATAAAGGGGTTTCTTGGCCTTCACGCGTTTCTTTTCTTTTGAAAAGGACACCTGAGATCCAGACCAGACCTCATCGCTTTCCTGGAAGAAAATGGAGAAGACCTCTTTCTTGATGGCCCTGTGGTGGAGGAAGGAACTGCAGGTAGGGAGGCTTCTCTGTGTGACAGGAACCCTCTCCTTATTTATTTATTTATTTATTTATTTATTTATTTATTTATTTATTTATTGGGCGGGAGAGGCAGAGGACCCCTGGATGACTTTCGTAAAAGCTGCTTCTTGCAGAGGTATCCAGGTCACATTTGGGCACCTCATAGGAGCCTGCCCGGGTTTCAAAATGTTCATTGGACGCATGTCTTTCAGTCCTGTTGTCTTCGTAAGTGTGTTTTGGGAAGATGCAAAACAGGGCCTTTTTGGTGGCTGCTCCCAGATTTGCAGAATGTTTTTCCAGAGGAGGCCAGCCTGGGGGTTTTCTTCTGCCCTTCTGGCAACCAAGACCAAGACCTCTGTTTTCGTGATGGAATTCCTCCTCCTGAATTCCTTGCCAACAGCTGTCTTAGTGCTGGTTTGGTGGGGGGATCCAGGTGAATGGTGGTATTTTTCTTAAGTAGAAAAAAGGAATCTGAAAATCCCACGCGTAGAATCAGAACAGTAGCTGTGGCTTAAACCTTGGGCATTCCCTGAACACCACAATCAGTTTCTCCTATCGGTTTCCTAACTCTTGAGTTACCAAGTTCTCAGCTTTCTTCTTCTTTCCTTTTGTCAGGCGAGGGGCCCTCGGAGGTGTTGCTAGAAAGACTCGGGGACAGGAGTGGGAAGAAGATTTGAGGACCTGGCATGAAGCCAACCAGAAAGAGAAGACCCAAGCACCAACGCTGAGGAAGGAATCTAGTCCTCGTGAAGTGAGAAAGCGCCAAACCCTGAAGCATAATGGAAAGGAAGCGAGGGAGTCTTCAGAAGCTGGTGAAGGCCTCAGCTCCCGTTCTGTCCTCGATGTATCTGAGGGAATCGATCGAGAAGAAGAGTCTTCAATGCATAGAATTAACCTCTGTTGTGATAATTTTTCTCCTCAAGAAATGCCGGTTGGACACTGGAGAAATCATGAAAGGGGGAACTCAAGTACAGATTCCGACTGTGGGCAGAACGTGTCTGAGGAAACAAGAACGACCCACATGAGATTTCAACAGGAAGAGAAAGTGTGTAAACGTTCAGGCTGTGGAAAAACCTCCTCTGGGGAATCAGATCTTAGTCAACATCGGCTCACTCACATTGGGGAGAATCAGAAAACGGAGATAAATTGGCACCGGAAAGATCGAACAAGAGTGGAACAATGCAAATCTCCTGACTATGAGGAGAAGTTTGATCAGAGTGGACCACGCATTTCGCGTGAGACAGTTCCATCAGGGCAGAAGCCATATCAGTGCCATGAGTGTGGGGTGACCTTCACCCTGAAGGGTAACCTCAGGCGGCATCAGAATTATCACACTGGCGGGAAATCGTATCAATGCTCAGACTGTGGGAAGAACTTTGATCGGAGTGAGCGCCTTATTTCCCATCGGCAGGTTCACACGGGGGAGACACCCTATCAGTGCTCTGAGTGTGGGAGAAGCTATTACGCCAAAGAAACCCTGAGTCGGCACCAGAGAATTCATGCCAGAAAATCGCCCTCAAGAGAGGCGCCGAATGTGTGTCTGACCTGTGGGAAAATATTTAGAAGCAGAAGCGACGTCGTTCGGCATCAGACGGTGCACACCCGTGAGAAACCGTACGTGTGCCCCGACTGTGGGAAACGCTTCAGCCAGAGTGGAGGTCTAGCCGCTCATAGAAGGATCTATACTGGAGAAACCCCATATCAGTGCATGGATTGCGGGAAAAGCTTCAGGCGACGCCACGTCCTTACTTTGCACCAGAGAGTTCACACGGGGGAGAAGCCCTATAAATGCTCCGAGTGCGGGAAGAGCTTCAGCCGAGCGGATGTCTTTTCTTCCCACCAAAAAATGCACAGGGGGGAGAAGCCCTTCGTGTGCTCTGAGTGTGGGAAAACCTTCGGCCATGCCGGCAATCTTCGCAAACATCAGATCGTGCACACGGGAGAGAAGCCATACAAGTGCCTTGAATGTGGAAAGACCTTCGGTCATGGATCCTCTCTTACTTCACACCACAAAATTCACACCAGAAAGGGACGGTCGAAGTCCCTGGAAGGGGTCAAGATTGAAGGAATGAATACTTAAGGCTCAACCACATGTCATAATTCTCCTGGATTTGGTATGCTTGAAAGCAATTTAAGCTAAGTCCCCATTTTTGTTCAGCTAGGAAGAGTTTTTTTTTTTAATCACTCACATGGGGGATGTGGCAGCTGTTAAGAAGGCTGACTCCATGTGTGAAGGTTCAGTCATATTTATTAAAGGCTCAGCAGATGAATCAGAGACTGGCACCTTTGTTTCCTGAAAGTCTAATAAACTTTTATTGAACATTTCAAACAGAGGTTTTCCTGGTACATTTTTGTCTTGCATTTTATAAAATGGGGTTAATACGGGGGATATCACAACTTGGATTAACAGAAATATTTGTAGTAGAAAAGTCTCCTAAAAAAGGATTATTCTTTACTTGCGGGGTGCTGAAGCCTGAGCTATCAATAGTCCGGCACACTTGCTCCCGCAGCAGTGGTGTTGGACTGTAGACCGTGGACCCCAACCCCATCCAGGGATCCATCCGGGCGGGTTAGATTGGCCAGGAGTCTCTCTAAAACCTCTTGCCCTCGATGCCATCCTGGAAGTATATATCGGAGGTCCCACGGGTGTGGGAAGTGGGAGACCTACATCTATCTTCTGCCAGATCTCCACTTCTGTCTATACTCCCTTCTCCCAGACCACCGTTATTCCCCTAACTGTTTGAGTTGTGCGCTCCAGTCCAACGCAACCACCCTCCTGTCTTGCGCCCCCTGTCTGCACCCCTGTCTCCTTAAACAGAACTCTGCCTATGGGATTTTCTACCTGTACCCCTATGGGTGCTTTTACATGACCCCTAAGATCCGCTGGCCACTTAAATTCGGACCAGAGATCTTGGGGGTTTGTCGCTCTTCCTGTGTTCCCACCCCTCCGCACTCCCTTGCTCCTGTCTGCGTGAGGGGAGGGAGAAAAAAAGGGAGAAAAAATGCAGGCTCACCTCTGTCTGCCCGTCCTCGTGATTCCTGTCTCTTAAAGGGGCGGTGGGGACAAAAAAACAAACACAAGGCGAGGAGAGCCCGGCACTCACTGCTTTACATCCGCATCAGAAATTTTTCACCTTTGGAGACTAGATACTTGAAAAGTTAACTGGGACGCGCTTAGGTGGGTGTGGTCATACTTAATTTTTTTTAAAGTCCGGAGCTGTTGGGAAAACATTTTAAAGCTCCAGACCCGCATTTTACCATCTTCGTCAAATTGCCCAGATCCGCCCATATCTAGATGGCGACTCTCTGAGAACTGTGGTTCAAGCGCTGGTGATCTCGAGGCTGGACTACTGCAACGCTCTTTACATGGGGTTGCCCTTGACTCTCCTCCAGCGTTTGCAGCGGGTACAAAATGCGGCAGCCAGGCTGGTGGCGGGTGTGCGCCGGTACGACCACATCACCCATCCTGGCTCGCCTGCATTGGTTGCCTGTTGCATCCCAGATCAGATTCAAGGTCTTGGTTTTAGTTTATAAAACCCTCCATGGCTTAGGCCCGGACTACCTGTCAGAGCGGATCGTCCAGCGATCAACCTCGGCCCGTCCAGTCCGGCAGTCGCAAGCTCACTCGCTTCGGGTTGCCACCCCTCGAGAAGCCTGGAAGACGTCTACACGTAACCGGGCTTTCCCGGTGGCAGCCCCCTCACTTTGGAACAGCCTCCCAAGTGAAGTGCGCTCTGCAGAGTCCCTGCTGGCCTTCCGTAAAGCCCTAAAAACGCTCCTTTTCCGTGAGGTCTTTGGTGAGCCTTAGTAGTTCCCCCCCCTTCTTTCCCGCCATCCACATTTCCCCCTCTGAGTGGTTTCGCTCTTGGGCTTGAATGCGATGCCAGGGCGCTGAGCTGTTTTAAATTAGTCAATATTGCTGTGTCATTGTCGTATTATGTTCTTCCTGTCTTTCACTGTGTTTTAGTTGTTTGTTAACTATTGTAAGCCGCCCAGAGTTCCTACGGGAAGATGGGCGGGGTATAAATAGGAGGATCTGTCCTGGAGTGTCAACACAAGGGGGCTTGCAAAGAAGGCTCAGCAGAGACTATTTTTCTTGAGAGCCTTAAGGAAAAACCATCTTCCACAGAAGCTGCTGCTGGCCTTCTATCATTGTGCAATTGAGAGTGTGCTTACTTACGGGTTATGTGTGTGGTATGGAAGTTGTACCCTCCGGGATAAGACAGTGTTGCACAGAATCATAAGAATTGCAGAGAGTATTGTGGGCTGTTCACTCCCCACCCTAGAACAAATGTATACTACCAGGTGCCACTGTAAAGCATTAGATATATTAAGAGATCCAACACATCCTGGTCATCACCTCTTCCAGTTGCTGCCATCGGGACGGAGATATAGAGTACTTAGGGCAAAAACAAACTGTCTCAAAAATAGCTTCTTTTTTAGAGCAATATTGGCCTTAAACGGAAATCCTGGACTTTGAAGTCAGCTTATTTTATATGTCATATTTTAGTCATTTTATATGTCATATTATGTGTTGTACCTGTTTTTAAGTCTATGTGAAATGTTTTAAATGAGTTTTATATAGCAACCACAAAATTTCGTTGTTCCTGCAAGGGGGCAATGACAATAAAGATTCCTATTCCTATTCCTAAATATAATTAAATAAATAAATAAAATAAATAAATCTGGGAGCCCTTTGCCTCGGATTTTAGGTCTTGGTTTCACCTTAGTCTCTACTGTACCAAACTTCTCCCTTTCCATCTTTACCTGTATCCCCACATGCCGTCTTTTCCCTACTGCAAACTTGTCATCTCTTTCTCCCACTTGTATGCCTCTTGTTCTCGTCTCCTTCTTAATCTCAATGTTTGCTTGCACCCATACATGCTTTCTTTGACATTTCTATTCTTCCACCTGTATCTCCTTATCCATGACATCTCTACCCATCCCTATATCTATCTCTGTTTGTGTCCCTTTATTCTTGATATCTCTGGCTGCTTCCTTTAATTCTCCTTTCATTAGCTCCCACGCCATAGCCTCCCTCACAACAGCCATAAATCCCTCTTTAAGGAGATTCTGTTTTTCCTTCTCTTTAAACTCTCTCTTCTTCTGACTGCCATTAATATCCTCGTCATCAAAGAATAATTTCCCTGGTCTTTCTTCCACCGTCAGGTCTTTGCCATTCTTTTCTTCTACAGTGGAACCTTGACTTACATGCTGCTTGATTTACAGCATATTTGATTTGCAGCAAGAAGGGGCCTGTTTGACTTGAGTCGCAGGCTTTGACTTACATCTCGGAGCCCCAGCGCAAGGCACCGGAATTGGGCGGCAGCCACAATCCAGCATTGCGGCTGCCGCCTCCAAACTGCTCCTGCCTTCTTCCCCTCCTCCGGCAGCGGCGGTTTCGGTGAGGCCAGCTCAGAGCACCTGGAGCTGGTCCTCGGCCTCACCAAAGCCACTGCTGCTGCCGGAGGAGAAGAAGGGCCAGGAGCTCGGGGCTGGCCTTGCTGGTTAGACAGTCGGCTCAGTCTTGTAAAAAATCTGGATGCAGAAATCTGGTCCACAATGGAAGCATTTTAGTTGGGGAGCTGTAAAGTTGTGGGACTCTAATGGTAAGCATAGAGTTGTTCAGAACTTGGAACATCAGGTTAAAAATCAGTAAAACTTAAATGTTAGACATTGTTGCTATGAACATTAAAAAGTGGAGGCGTATAATTTGTGGACTATAATTCCACTGCCTCCTCCTCTCTTTGAAGAGACATTTCATTTACAACCCCAGAAGGAATCTCCTATCCCAGTCAAATTTGTGTTAAATTGCTGTTTTTGGGGTCTTTTCATCATCTGGAACGGATTAATCCACTTTCCCATTACTTTCTATGGGAAAAGTTTGTTTGACTTAAGGCATGTTTGACTTAAGTCTAGACCTCTGGAATGGATTAATGACGTAAGTCAAGGTTCCACTGTACTTCCTTTTCCACTGTCCCGTCACCATCTTTGCCCTGGCTGTCTTCAGTGGATGGACCCATCACTTTCTCTTCTTCTCTCTCCTTCTCACACCAACACTAGGGATTATTAAAAAGGGAATTTAAAATAAAACAGCCCACATCCTAATGCCATTGGATAAAACAATAGTAAGCCCGCAGCTGGAGCATTGTGTACAATTCTGGTCACCACATCTCAAAAAAGACATAGTGGAACTGGGAAAGGTGCAGAAGAAAGCGACTAAAATGATTACTGGGCTGGGGAACCTCCCTTATGAGGAAAGATCAAGGGAAGTGATAGTCCACTCCATTCTGCTCTGGTCAGACCCCATGTAGAGCACTGTGTCCAGTTCAGTTTAAAAAGGATGTTGACAACCTTGAACGGGTCCAGAGGAGGGCAACCAGGATGGTTGAAGATCTGGAAGAAATGTGGTACCTGGAGACAGAGATCTAGTCTCATGTGCTCCCAGACACATCTGGTGGGGCCACTGTGAGATACAGGATGCTGGACTAGATGGGCCCTTGGCCTGATCAAACATGGCTCTTACGTGCTTATGGGGATTGTTTATTTTAAATCGACTTGGGCTACATATTTCTTTTTATTTTATTTTTGTGCGGGGAGGGCTTTTTGGCATGTAGGAATGCTTGTGCAGGAATAAAAGTTGGTCTGCGAGTGGGTCTGTGGTGTTTGACAAGTTTTGGGGTGCCAAATAAAACTGGTTTGGGACTGGAGGATAACCTGTTGTCCGTCTGTCCCTTTTCCTCCTCACATTTTTCTCTTTTACCGCTTCATCAGTCTTGCTGCAGTAGGCCCTACAGCCACTGGGAGATACAGGAAGCTGGACTAGATGGGCCGTTGGCCTGATCCAGCAGGGCTCTTCTTATGTTCTTACATAGGGTAAGGAGACATTTGTCCCTGGTGGAGCAGGGGCACTGGGTGGGGGTGGGGGACGACAGATTATGTGGCTCTCTGGAAGGTGGACGGCATTATGGGCATTCACAGGAGAGATTGTTCTTCACAAAGGCTTTGGTGTAAAAAGGGGTGATTCCGCAACCTTGGGTCCTCCAGATTTTCTTTGGACTACATCTCCCAGAAATCTTGCCCATCACAGCTTAGGGGAGCTTGAGTCCCAAGGACAATTCCCCAGGTTGAGAAACACTGTTCTAGAGCCTAATGGGCAGCAAGACGACCCCTCCCATAAGCCCATTCCAGTCCAGCCTTCTGTCTCACACAGCGCCTCACCGTTTGCTTCAGGGTATTCCCAAGCAGATGTCTTCACCTGCTTACGTTTCCTCGCAAATGGCATTGAGAGATATCCTGCCTCTCTCTCCAACCCGGAGGTTGTCCTTAGGCATCCATCATGAGAACCATTGAGACCCTTGTTCTCCATGAACTTGTCCAATCCTTTTTTAAAGCTGTCAAGGCTGACAGCTGTCACCACTTCTTCTGGCAGGGAGTTCCACACACCAGTGATCCTCTGGGTGAAAGTACTTTCTCTTATTTGTTTGAGATCTAGCACCCAAACGTTTAATGGAGTGCCCCCTAGTTCTAGTGTTGTGCGATAAGGAAAAAGTTTGTCCTTATCTACTTTGTCCACACCATGTATGATTTTAGAAAACTTCAATCAGGTCGTCTCTTAGGCTTTGTCGTTCAAGAGCGAGGAGGCCCAGCCGTTGCAGCCTCAGATGGTAAGGAAGGTGTTCCAGTCCCCTAATCACTCTGGGTGCCTTCCTGTGCACTTTTTTCCATTTCCAATCTTCCGACATAATTCCAGGAGTTTTCATCCAAAGAAGATTGAAATCTCCTGCCTACTAAAACCCCTCTGGTTTCCTTTTTTACTTCCATTTATAAACTCTATTTTTGGGGTGGTTGGGGAAGGTGGATTCCTGTATTTGCAACAGTCTTACCTCCCTTGCTTGCGTCTCCTGCCCTCTAAACATAGCTGTAACCTTCCTAGGAGCTGGAAGAGAAAGGGATTTCCCCAGGAACAGCATGTGTGGGTGGCCGGCAGTCCCTGTTGTTAAAACCCAAAACGTGACAAAACAAGTTTGGTCTTGGAGTGTTTACTCACAGCTGTGAACAGAGCAAACAGCAAACTGACAAACAAGACTGCTTTCAGCCGCAGACTCGAGAGAGGCAAGGCGAGATCCAGAATTAATTAATTAATTAATTAATTAATTAATTAATTAAAAAGTAAATAAGTAAATAAATTTATATACCGCTCCATCTAGCTACACGGCTACTCTGGGCGGTTTACAAAGCTGAACAAAAGTCAGACAAAAATAATACAATGTATAATATAAGCACCAATAAATAAAAACATAATAACTAGTAAACAGTATAGATATCACAAACATTGAACAAGGGCAAGATGGGCTACAGATAAAAACAAAATAAAATACATTCCCTCCAGGCTTAAAACTCGCATTCCTCCTCCATTAGGACCATTCCTCCCAGTCTATCCCAGCCCCTCCGTACTGGTTCTTCTTGCCCTCCCCCCCTTGCCAACACAAAGGTGCCCCTCTTTTCCTTTTTTGCAAGCCCCTTTTTCCTGCAAAACACCCCCCCAAAAGGCTCCACCCTTTGCCAGCCTCACCCCGTTCACGCTCACGCCCCCTGCTCAGAAATGATCAAGCAGCCGCAAGCCAGCGTAGGGACGATTGGTTGGTGCTGGATAGATTGGCCAAGTCATTCCATCCTAGAAAGGTCCCTCCCCGCCATACTTACTAAAAGAAGCATGCAAGGTTGCAAACGAACGGTAGTCCCCATAAGTAACTTTTTGAAGAGCCCATGCCATTGCCATTATCACAGTCCTTGAAATTATGAGGTAGGATATGGGCTGATGTCTACCAGGATGAAACATGTGAGGAGGTTTGTGCAGCCCTAAAATTTGTTGGAGGCACCCCTTGGAAAAGTTCCATTTTTGAGAGGGGGGACTGTAGTTCTCAGGCAGGAGGGGGGTTCTGAGCACTATAATTATCATCATAAGAAGAGCCCTGCTGGATCAGGCCAAAGGCCCATCTAGTCCAGCTTCCTGTATCTCACAGTGGACCCACCAGATGCCTCTGGGAGTGCACAAGACTAGATATCTCTCTCTCCTGATACCACTCCCCTGCATCTGGCCCTTGAGGTGCCCTGGTTTTAAGCCTGGGGATTACACATCTCCATCATGGTTTGTAATCTGGGATGGATTTTTCCTCCAGGAATCGGTCCAATCCCCTTTTGAAGGCATCCAGGCCAGATGCCATCATCACCTCCTGTGGCAGGGAGTTCCACAGACTAACAACATGCTCGGTAAAAAAATATATATATTTCTTTTGTCTGTTCTCCCTCTCCCAGCCCTCAATTAGAGTGGATGTCCCCTAGTTTGGGTATTTTGTGAGAGGGATAAGAGTGTCCCTCTATCCACTTTACTCATGCCCTGCATTATTTTGTACGTCTCAATCATATCCCCCCCCCTCAGGCGCATCCTGTCAAGTCGATTCTGACTCATGGAGGCCGCTTCCAAGTAGAGAACATTCAGAATAAGTAGCTTCACCTTCACTCCTTTTAGGGTCATCTGGGACCATCAAAAATATTGTCCTACCAAGTTCACTGTTTAAAATCTCCCCTTTCCACAAAGCCATCTTGTGTTTGTTGTTACATGTTGTAAACCGCCCAGAGTAGCCCTTGGTCTAGATGGGCGGTATAAAAGTCAAATAAATAAATAAATAAATAAATAAATAAATAGAAGACACAGCATGTGAATAATTTCAGCCTTGTCAATCGCTTCAGCTCCATGACATTGCTCCGGTAGCAAAATGTCTCAGTCTGCCCAAATCCCCTCAGCCCTAAGTATGGGATGTATGCTGCCCCAATACATTGGATGTTCTCCATAAGGCAGGTAAATTTGCCACCAGTGGGATCCTGAGCCCCGCTGAGCTCACTTAATCCGCTCTCAAGACAATCTCCCTTTGGGGCATCCGGATCTTGTGGCAAAGAGTTCCCCAGTTCAGTGCTAGGTCGAAAAAGCCTTTCTATCCCCCCAAGGGGGGGGGCGTCTGCATGCCAACAAATACAGCTCGCTCTCCCTCACCCCCCAGCTTGAAATTGTGAGGGGGGATACAGAAAAACAACAACAATGCAACAACCCAAAGGCGTCTTGCTTTTCAGATCTGGATTGGTATCCAGGTAGGGCTGGCATCCCCCGGGGCAGTGCCCCTGTGACTGGTCACGGAAGTTAGAATAGGCTTTTATCCGCGTGCACACCCTTTATAAAAAGCCCGCCAATATGTTTTTATTCCCATGCACACCTCATTGTGTCCGATGGGTCTCTTGCTCCCCAGTCTCACAACCTCTCCAGCCTCTCTGCCTTTTTATTTTAGTTTATTTTATTTCTATTTTAATTTTATTTGTTATTATTCCAGCAGGCCTACCCAAGCTAGGCGTACCATCTTAGTTGTGGTTCTGTCTTAATTTTTTTATTTTTTTACTTTTTAGATTTTTATTTCGTTGGGCTGTAATTCAATTTTTTGTGCAACTTTCAACTAAAGTATTGATTATGATTCTATCATGCTCTTTCTGATGAATGAATTAATTTGTGTTGAAAAATAGTGTAATGATTAGTTCATATTTTTTTGGTTATTATGTTATAGGTTTTTTCTGTTTGACATGCGCTTTTTGTTCAGTTCTGTTGTAAGCTGCTCAGAGTTGCCAGATGGCTGGGGTATGTTTAAATAATGTTTTTATTCATCATCATCATCATCATCATCATCATCATCATATTATTATTATTATTATTATTATTATTATTATTATTATTATTATTATTATTATTATTTCTGTGAAGATTCTCAGTCATCCAGGTGAGTTTATCTGAAAGTTGAGCCATGGTTACTGGACTTCTTTTTTGAGAGATAGAAACGTTTGGCTGCTCATCCATGAAGCTGTTTGGATGAGCAGCGAAATATTTCTATCTCTCAAAAAAGAAGTCCAGTAGCCATGGCTCAACTTCCAGATATTTATTATTATTGTTGTTGTTGTTGTTCAGTCGTTCAGTCGTGTGAGACTCTTCGTGACCCCATGGATCAGAGCTCGCCAGGCTTTCCTATCCTCCACTGCCTCCCAGAGTTTTGTCAAATTCATATTATTATTATTATTATTATTATTATTATTATTATTATTATTATTATTATTATTATTATTATTATTATGGGATCTGCTCGCATAATTCAGCAATACATCACGTAGTCCTAAACGCTTGGGGAAGCGTTCGACTAGTGGTTTCTAATACAAAATCCAGCGTAGTTGTCTGCTGTGTGATAATAATAATAATAATAATAATAATAATAATAATAATAATAATAATAATAATAATAATAATAATAATACTGCACACACTGGCTCCAGGCTTGCTTCCCCACCCCCCACCCCCCCACCCTCCGATTTCTCCGTCTCCGCTGCCGGGAATTGCAAATCCCAAGCGATCTGCCCCAAAAGGGTCCCTCCTGTTTTGAGAGGGGGCTTTTCTTCACTCCTCCCCCTCCCTCCCTCCCTCCCTCCCTCCCTCCCCGCCGCGAACGGCATTCCTTCCGCCTCCGTCCGTCCTCTCTAGGAACGCGCCCGACTCGCTAGCTTTAACCCCATAATCGCCGGCTGGATTCCCGGGCATTCTCTCCGGGGGGCCGCTTCTCCCCCCCCCCCCCGCCGCCCACTTCCCGCCCAGCCTGCCCGCTCGGCTTGGCTCCGAGGGACTACATTGCCCATTACCCTCGAGCAGCCCGGGGCGATAGGAGTGGTAGTGCAAAGGCGCCCGGAAACTCCTCCCGCCAGCACCACCACCACCACCACCTCCCCCACCCCATCCAAGGAAGGGTTTCCCCGATGATGCCCGCCATAAATTGTTACAGCGGTGCCTCCAGATTGGGGGGGAAATAATTCGAATTAAATTGCAGGGGGGGGGGAGTTTCCCCAGGCCGCCTTGCGCCAGGGAGGTTTACAAGAGCCTCCCCTCCCAACTACATCCTGGGCGCCCGTGGGTCGCAGGTGGCGTGGGGTGTGTGGACTGGAGAGGAGAGATTTCGAGCCACTTTGGAAAGTGTTTGAAGCAGGTTTTTGGAAAGAAGAGTTTTGCCTACATTTCTGGAGTGGTGGAAAGGTAGGTTGCAGAAGTGGGTGTCCCATGTCTTCTTGTCTGTTATGCATGCTTTTTTTTGTTTCTTTTGCATGGTTTGTGTGTGTGTGTGTGTCTGTGCCTCTGTCTCTGTCTGTGTAGAGGAGGGTCCCATTCCGCCTCCTAGTCTGCTATGCATGTTGTTTACATTTCTTTTGCATGGTGTGTATACAGTGGTACCCTGTACAAAGGAATCAATTCGTTCCAAATGAAATTATGTTAAGCAAAATTTCCTTTTGACAAATTTCCCATAGGGACGCATTGAAAATGGAGTGATCCCTAATTGCAACCATTTTTATGTTGTACAGATTCGCCCCATAGATCGGGGTACCCAAATTTCGGCCCTCCAGATGTTTTGGACCACAACTCCCACATTCCTTTGTCACTGGCAATCTAGGCATGGAATTCTGGGAGTTGTGGTCCAAAACATCTGGAGGGCCAAAGTTTGGACACCCCTGCAATAGATGATTCTGTTAAGCAAATTTCTCTTATCTCTGGAATTTTTTATGTTGTACAGATTTTATGTTATACAAACTGTTACACGAGGGTCCACTGTATTTGTGGGGGTTTCGTCTTCGTCCCAGTCTGCTATGCATGTTTGTTTTTTTGTTTGGACTTGAGCGTAGAGCGCATGGGTGTGAGTGTACATACAGTAAAGCATATTTTTCCCCATTTTCTGCTCACCTAGTGAGGGTGGTGTCATGGCACCCAAGAAAGTGGCGGGAACTGGGAAGAGGAAGAAGAAGGAGATGATCCTGCTCGAAGTCAAGAAAGAAATCATCCGGAAGTATGAGGAAGGCAGGCGAGTGACCGACCTCGCCAAAGAGTATGGGAAGAATACTTCCACCATTGCCAGCATTCTGAAGATGAAGGAGAGGATTAATGGGCGAGACGCGGCCAAGGGCGTCACGGTGATCACCAAGCACCGGCCGCCGGTTCTGGAGGAGGTTGAAAAGTTGCTTCTGCTCTGGATTGAAGAGAAGCAGCGTGCGGGGGACAAGGTGACTGAGGCGGCCATCTGCGCAAAAGCCAAGGCCTTGCACGCGGACCTCCTCGGCCAACAGCCGGGAACGTCGGCTGATGGTGAAGTATTCAAAGCGAGCAGAGGGTGGTTCGAAAAGTTCAAGAACAGATCTGGCATCCGGGGGAAGAGAAACCTCCACGTTGCTTGGCACGACCTGTGGCCGGACTGCGTCGTTGTGACCCCGGGCGCCGATGCTTCCGCACCTGCGCCGGAGTCGACCGTGTTGGAGGACATTGTCTCCCTGGGGAGGACCATGGGGCTGGAGGTGACGGAGGAAGAGGTCTGCAGGCTGGTGGAGGGACGCGCCCGGGGCCTGGCCACCAAGGACCTGATGGACCTGCAGCAGGAGGCGATGGAGGAGCAGAAGTTCTCACTGGAAGAGGAGGAGCAGCAGCAGCAGAGGAGGAGGAGGAGGAGGAGGAAGAAGAGGAAACGAAGGAGGAACAACAATCTCCCATGGATCCCAAGAAGGCATGCCAAATGTGGGCAGAGCTGCAGGCTTTTGTACGCCTGCACCACCCCCGTCGGGCCGAAGCCCAGAAAGTTTTGGACAGCTTCGAATCGGTCGTCATGGCCCCTTTCCGCGGGATGCTGAAAAGGCGTCCGAGTCAGCAAACCATAGACAAGTTCCTCGTGAAGCTGCCTAGACGGGAGGAGGAACCTTCTGGTGTTCGTGATGCCGGGTTGCCCTCCTCCACCCCCTCTTCCCGGAAGTGACGCTGTTGTTTTAGTTTGCCGTGTTTTCCCCTTGTTTGCTCCGTTTAAGTGTGATTTAGGATGGGCATGTCCAAACTTTGGCCCTCGTGATGTTTTGGACGACAACTCCCAGAATCCCAAGCCTGTATTTCCAATGGCAAACGACTGTGGGAGTTGTGGTCCAAAACATCTGGAGGGCTGAAGTTGGGACATGCCTGATTTAGGAAGTGTACTGTCCTCTATCCTGTTTGAAAAGTTGATGGGTGAGGTTTGAAAGGTTTAATCTTGATTAATCACATCCCTGTGCAGTATTTATGCCTTTAAAGTGCACTTTATGAAGAGTTTTGAACAAAAAAAGGTTTGTTTTTGTCTTTTTTTCCTGACCTCTGGAATGGATTAATTCATTTTCCATTAGTTCTTATGAAAAAACGTGTTTCGAGATACAAAATTTCCATAACACGAAAATTCTCATAGAATGGATTAATTCTGTATCTCGTGGTGTCATGGTATTTTCATCAAGGTGGAATAAGACCGTGGTATCTGCAGGGTTCTGCTCCCAAGCTCTATACAGTAGGACCCCATTATCTGCTTGGGATTGGTCCCAGGCCTTCCTGTGGGTAATGAAAACCGTGGATAAGAGAGAACACCTGCCCAACCACCCTCAAACTGTTGTTTCCTGACAGTAGCTTGCTTTATGGCTGCTGTTTGTGACAGTAGCTTGCTTTACAGATGCTATTTGTGACAGTAGCTTACTTTACAGCTGCTGTTTGTGAAAATAGCTTGCTTTGTGGCTGCTGAATTATTTATTTATTTCCCTCTGCCAACCGTGGATAACTGAATCAGTGGATAATGAATCTGTGGATACGGGGATCCTACTGTACATTGTCTTAGGTTCCCTCTAGTGCCTCGTTCTGGTAACTGCACCATGGATTTTTTAAGTCAGTGGTTCTCAACCATCCTAATGCTGCGACCCTTTAATATGGTTCCTCATGTGGCGGGGACCCCCTTGCCCTGCTTGGAAGAGGCCACAAGGCCCCCCTTGGGCAGGCTACTGCCCCAGGTGCCATAGAGAACATCCCTACACAGGCACCCCCTCAGCCAATCGCAGCCTCTGGTGCCATTGACAGACATCCCCTCCAACCTATCAAGCTGTAACTTACTCTTCCTCCCCCTCCTCCTCCAGACCCAAGCCGGTTGTGCCTTTTTCTTCACTGGCTCATGGTGACCCCCCTGTGAAATAGCCGTTCGACACCCCCCCCAAAGGGGTCCCGACCCCCAGGTTGGGAACCACTGTTTTAAGGCCCACATTTTAAAGGCCAAAACAACTGTAATTAATGGTCTTGTTCCTTGTATTAGCTACATTACTGTCCCACCCTTTCTCCAGTGAGCCCAAAGCTGCTTGCATGGTCCCTGCCTACCCCTTGCTGAACTCTTAACGACAACCATACAAGGTAGGTCAGGCTACGAAGGAAGGAATGGCACAAAAGTCACCAGGTGACTGGGACTGTCTTGCTTGTCTCTCTGGTTGGCAAAGCTCTCCTCTGGCACCGTATTTCTAAGGAATCAAATGACAGTAGGATCCCAGTATTTGCTGGGGATTGGTTCCAGGTCTTCTGGCGGATAATGAAAACTGCGGATAAGACAGAATGTCCAAAAAAAAAAAAAAAACCCCAACTGCTCTTTTGTGACATTAGCTTGGTTTCAAGCCTTCCCATGGGTAATGAAAACTGTGGATAAGAGAGAACACCAAAATGTCCCCAAATCTGCTGTTTTGCAACAGTAGCTCGCTTACGCCCGCTGTTTTATGACAGTAGCTTGCTTTTACAGATGCTGGATTAGGTATTTATGTTTTCCTCTCCCAACCGTGGATAGCTGAATCAGTGGATAATGAATCAGTGGATACGGGGATCCTACTGTATTTTCCTGTTGGCTTTCCAGTTTCCAACATAAAGATGGAAAGGGGCCACCAAGACAAGCATGTACAACCCCCTGCTCAAGGCAGGAATCTCATTCAAAAGGAGACTTGTCAGGTGGTTGTCCAAGTTCCTTTTGAATGCCTCTAGCCTTGGAGTATTCACTACCTCCCAAGGTCATACTGTAGGTTCCATTGTTGTTACCCAGCCTTTCTCCTTGGGAAAGGATCCAAAGCGGCTGACCGTATCGAAGGACAACCTACAACCCAGAACCTTGAAGACACCTTATGTGTCCTGCCTTCTGGAATTGATCGAGAAGAGGTCTCAGCCTTCTCTCGGAGAACCTTGGAATGGAAGGAAGAATTGTTCCCGGATTTAAGAAGTTCCTTCCTTTCTAAAACTTTAAGGGCATCTAGCCTCTGGAGAGCCTGCTCATTTGCCAGGATAATTTAAGAATAAATGTCAAGTATAGCTGTTGTGAGTTTTTTTTTGGGCTGTTTGGCCGTGTTCTGGAAGTTTTCTCTTCCTGACGTTTCGCCAGACTCTGCGGCCAGTATCTTCAGAGGGCAAGGAGCTCAGGGAACAAGGAGTTTCTGTCCTCTGGGGTATAGAGAACGCCTTTGAGAAGACAATAAATGTCAATGTG
The DNA here is from genome assembly GCA_029282475.1 of Phrynocephalus forsythii. Taxonomy (NCBI): domain Eukaryota; kingdom Metazoa; phylum Chordata; class Lepidosauria; order Squamata; family Agamidae; genus Phrynocephalus; species Phrynocephalus forsythii. Next base: position 8,241,947 of record JAPFRF010000024.1, read on the forward strand.
GGCCATTAAGTTACTTGTGACTTACGATGTCCTCCTCATGATTTTCCAAGTATGGAATATTCAGAAGCATTCCCTTCTTCTAGAGGTGCCCTGGGAGGGCAGCTTGCCCAAGGTTATACAGCCTGGCTCTTCTTCCAGACAGCATGGTGGAGAATCTAACTCCTCCCCTCTGACTTTGCAGCGTGTCCAAACTTCAGCCCTCCAGATGTTTTGGATTGCAACTCGACCAGTCCTTTGCCACTAGCCATCTAAGCTTAGAATTCTGGGAGTGGTGGTCCAAAACATCAGGAGGGATGAAGTTTGGACAGCCAGCTTGTGACATTTTAGCGCTGCTAATAAAATTATTCCCCTAAAATAAATCTAAATCTTATATTTCCTAGACTGGATACCCGATGTGTTTAAACTGGCAGCCGAAGCCTATATACCTTGTGTGTGTGGAATATGTATACAGTAGGATCCCCATATCCACTGATTCATTATCCACTGGTTCGGTTATCCACGGTTGGCAGATGAAAAAATAAATAATTCAGCAGCCGCAAAGCAAGCTACTGTGACAAAGAGCAGCTGTAAAGCAAGCAAGACTCATAAAACAGCAGCTGTAAAGCAAGCTACTGTTGCAAAACAGCAGCTGTAAAGCAAGCTACTGTTGCAAAACAGCAGCTATAAAGCAAGTTACTGTTACAAAACAGCAAGTTACTGTCACAAAACAAAAGTTTTAGGGACATTTTGGCATTCTCTTTTATCCACGGTTTTCATTATCCACAGGAAGGCTTGGAACCAACCCCCCGCGGATACTAGGGTCCTACTGTGCTTTCCGGACATTTAAAGAGTATAGGAGCCACTGGTCCAAAGTTGGGGGTACAGTATTTATTTGGGCCTACAGCCACATTCCCTTCAGGATAAAACTCTGAATTAGTTTGTATTTGCTTTCCAAATAAGCAATACTGTATCTTTGGTTTCTAAAGACCAAATAAATGATCTGCTGTAGCTACCATTTATGCATGTCTGTGAGGCATGCTATCATTTTTTTTAAAAAAATATTGGCGGACCAGACCCACGAGATTGGCGCAGGCGCGCTCACTAAGGGTGGCCACACCCAGAGAGGCGCGGAAATCACGTACGCGTGACTGCGCCTTCTCTGTGGTGGGTCCCATGCTCTGGAACCATCTACCCTGTGAGCTGCGCCTGATTGAGTCCCTGCCCGCCTTTAAAAAAGCCCTGAAGACTCACCTCTTCAGGGAGGCGTTTGGCGACCTTTCTAGTTAGGCTTTTTTTTTTTTTGGACTGCCCTCTTGCTCCTTTCCCTTGTGTTTTGTGCTTGCTTGTTATCTGTTTTTTTTTTGTATTATTATTTTTATTGTAAGCCGCCCAGAGTTCCCACTGGGAAGATGGGTGGGGTATAAGATTAACAAATAGATAAATACTGCTCATTTCTTTTTGAGGTGTTAACATCTTGAGATTGATGACAGAAGGCACAAGGTTTGAAAAATTCCCCTCAAAACGCTTCAGAAAGTTACTCTAAAAATAATCAGCTTGAAGTGAAGGCATTCCTTATCGACATCTGGAAAGTGCAACAAGTTAAATTTCCACACATCCGCCGAAAGCCCAACGAACAACTGACACCACGGAAGGGACAATTTTATTTTATATTTTATTTTTGCAATTTAAAATAATTCTATCCTGGCTTGCTCTCTGAAGGGACCCAAGGAGACCCATAGGTCATCAGCCATCGTGTTCCCCCACTCCCTAGACATTAAAAATGCCTCATTTCCACCAAATCCTTCACTTCCTGTAAATGTCCCGTGACTCTTCTTATAGGAATCTCTTTCCTCTCAGGGAAACTTTTGGAGACTGCAGGATGGCAGGGTAAAAGGTGAAGGTAAAGGTCCCCCCCCCTGCACATACATGCTAGATGTGTCTGACTCTAGGGGGCAGTGCTCATCTCCGTATTCAAGCTGAAGAGCCAGTATTGTGCAAGGCTGTGGCCACGTGGCCGGCATGGCTGCAAGGAAACACTGTTTTTACCTTCCTGCTTTTTTATGGCAGTACTTGTTTATCTCTTTGCATCTTCATGCTTTACAACTGCTAGGTTGGCAGGAGCTGGGGTTAACGGTGGGAGCTCGCTCCGCCGCATGGCACCCGGGATTTGAACCGCTGAGCTGCCGACTTTGCAGCCGACAGCTTTCAGTGCTCTAGCCCGCTGAGCCACCACGCCTCTGGGCATATCTGAAAAACCACCGCCACCGGGATGATTTCACAAATGGCATGTTATTTTAGAAGTAAACGATTCCCTCTATCTGCCTTGTGACTCCAAAGGGCAACCCCTCTGAGGAAAGGGATCCTTTTCCAAGGAGAAAGGTGAGGTAAAAAGTCTAAAATAAAAAATAAATAACGGTTTCAGCAGAGGGGCGGGTGGGTTGGTATTAGGAATTTTTAATTTCCATGCCCCCTCGTCTCCAAAACTGCCCTGGGGGGGGGGTCATGACATCCATCAGCCTTATGCAGCATACCCTCCGGATGTCAGGGATTCCCAGCACAATGGTCCTTGTGCTGGAAAATGTTATTTCACTATACAAACATTATTCCCTTGCCTGCTCACTCTGCAAAGATAGCCTTTCTAAAAGGGATGGCACCGCTTGTTCATTCATCATGACAACTCAGTGGTTGAGGTTCCTGGTGGCTGTGGAGCCCGAGGTTGGGAGTTCAAGTCCCCACGGGTGCTTCCTTGAGAGGGGCTGGACTGGATGATCTCTAGGGGTCCCTTCCCGTGCTGCAATTCTTAAGAGCCTTGTTAGGAGGAGGAGGAAGATGAGGACTTCCAAGCTGTGGCTGATGGCGACATGTCCTAATGCTCACAATGGAGTGGGGGAGGCATCCCAAAAGCAGGCAGTGGCATCCCCCTCCTCACTTTTTTTTACAATAATATTGCATTTTTTTTTAAATTTGCTCTTGGGTGGTTTTATAATTTTGTATTATCATTTTGTGCTTGTTTGCCCTCATTACATCCAGATAGATAGATAGATAGATAGTCCTTGTTGTGTTATCTAGATAGATAGTCCTTGTTGGGTTGCCCTCATTACATCCAGGAAAAAGAGACTTTTAAGGCCTTTTTTCGATTAAGGTGCTTTATTTTTCACCATTTATCAGGCAGGCCTCAATGTACCTTTGAATGTTTTAAGGGCTGGTTGCCTTTTTATTGATACGGTGGCTTTTTAATTTTTACAGCATTTTGAATTCTTCCTTGGTTTCCCTCGGATCATTTCATTTCCTTCAGTTTTACTTTCCCTTTATCCGACCCCCCCACATCCCCCAAAATGGGCTGCCAGAGAAAAGACAAGATCACTCTTGCCCAAGCTGTGATCGCTTACAGTGGTACCTTGCATAAAGGAATTCATTCGTTCCAAATGGAATTATGTTAAGCAAATTTTCCTTTAGACAAATTTCCCATAGGAATGCATTGAAAACGAAGGTATCTCTAATCGTGACCCTTTTTTATGTTCTACGGATTTGTTTGTTATACAGTATGAGGGTCCTCTGTATTTCTTTCTTCATTAGCTACAATTAGTATCCTCCCGCCTTTCCTCCCCAGGGCTCAAGGCTCTTTCCTCCTCCTCCTTCCGACTTCTCCCCTCCCGACACCTCTGCGAGGTAGGTCAAGCTTAGAAAGAGAAGGACTGGCCTGTGGCCACCCGCGGGGAATACCCTGGTTCAGTGGAGATTAGAACCCGGATCCCTGAAGTCACAAACCCAACACACTCACCCCCACATCATCTCCATTCCTATCGGCTGGATTTAGGCTGGTGGCTACGATGACCCCCATGCCGAGTTAACAGACCGGAGGAGACTTGAAGAAGGTGATAAAATACAGCTGGGCTTTAGAAAGTCCAGAACTAGGGGACATACACTCAAATTGAGGGCTGGGAGAGTAAGAACAGACAAAAGAAAATATTTTTTCACCCAACGCGTTGTTAGTCTGTGGAACTCCCTGTCACAGGATGTGGTGATGGCATCTGGCCTGGATGCCTTCAAAAAGGGGATTGGACAGATTCCTGGAGGAAAAGTCCATCACAGGTTACAAACCATGAGGGAGATGTGTAATCTCCAGGCTTTAAACCAGGGTACTTCAAGGGCCAGATGCAGGAGAGTGGTATCAGGAGACAGAGATCTAGTCTCGTGCGCTCCCAGAGGCATCTGGTGGGGCCACTGTGAGATACAGGAAGCTGGACTAGATGGGCCTTTGGATGGATCCAGCAGGGCTCTTCTTAGGTTCTTACGTTATCTATTCCTTGTGGAATTTTCCTCAGATGTTCATCTTATGAGCCTATTTCAGACCAGGGTGACAAGAGGTCAAAGCTGACTATAAGATGGAGGACTCGCACTAGCAGCTGTATTCAGACTGACGAACCTGTTTGGATGAGCCGCGAAACGTTTCTACCTCTCAAGAAAAGAAGTCCAGTTGCCATGACTCAACTTCTAGATAAACTCACCTGGATGACTGAGAATCTTCACGGACGTTCCTCAGATGTTTTTCACTCCACGCAGGAAAAACAAACAAACACAGTAATGTTTCTCCCCTCAACATTATGAGAACCCGAGTTTGGGAATACGGGACTTCATTTAAGAAAATTAAACCATCCGTATAAATTTGACAAACCTTTCCAGGAAAGCATTCACTCTTTTCTATTTTCATTTTTAAAAAAACACACACCCGCCGATTTTAAAGCACCTCTGGGTGCCTTCGCTCACCACCGTTGTCTTCCCAAGTTCTAAGCCATATTTAGAGGTTTAACCTTTTTAAGGAAATTTAGGAACAACCCAAAAATGTTAAATGTCTCTAACGCTATTTAGGAATTAACTTGTCCTACTTTAGGCATAGCGTGAGAAGGTTGGGGCCTTTCTCTGGAAAAAGACGATAAGGCTAGGAAAGGCAGAAGGCAGCAGGTGAAGGCCAAATATAAATTGGACGGACTCCATAAAGGAAGCCACAGGGTTCAGTCTGCATGAGCCGAGTAGGGGAAGTGGAAGAGAGGACATTTGGGAGGTCGCCTGTTCACCTTAAGCCAGAAGGGACTTGAGGGCACGTAAGGCGTCATTTGTTTATTTCTTTATTTTGAATATTTTTATCCCCACCTTTCTCCTTGGAGGAGGACCCAAGGTGGCTTACAATAATGCAGGACAATATGCAGTCCAGAACATTTAAGACATATTCAAGTTAGGAACTGGGAATTATTAAAGCAGGCATGTCCAAACTTCGGCCCTCCTGATGTTTTGGACCACCACTCCCAGAATTCTAAGCTTAGATTGCCAATAGCAAAGGACTGTGGGAGCTGTGGTCCAAAACGTCTGGAGGGCCAAAGTTTGGACCTGCCTGACTGAAAAGGTAACGTCATAGCTACAAAGAACACGCAAAAAGAAAAGAAAAAAAATCCATTTTGCGGGTTGGAAAGTAACATGGAAAACACGGGTGCTTCCCAGGGCCAAATTTGAGGAGACACTCAGAAAAGCTTTGAAAACCACAGATACGACTGACTCCTCAGATCTCAAACCAAAACGTGTTCTGGTTTCCCTTCCTGCCCTTGAGGCACGGTCATCAGATGCCAGCAAGACCAAGCTGAAATTGATTTTTTCCCAAACCAAGCAGCCATACAATACTGGTGGGACCCCAACTTTCTTTTTTGCTTGTGGGCAGCTGTTTGTTTTGCCGGAAGCAAGAGGAAACGATGGGTATTACAGAACCCCTGGACTGACAGAAAAGGAAAAACCCCAAGAGAGAAACAAACCAACATTGGACTTGATGATCCACCCAGTTCTAAGATGATGAAGACGAAAAGGTCTTTAAATATAGCTATCATATTCCCCCCAGCCTTCTTTTTGTAAGGCTAAACATTCCTAGTTCCCTAAGCTGTTCCTCATAAGACATTTCTTAGAATCATAGAGTTGGAAGAGACCTCCAGGGCCATCCAGTCCAACCCCCTGCCATGCAGGAACCCCCATCACAGGACTCCCGACACATGGGCCATCCAGCCTCTGCTTAAAAACCTCCACGGAAGGAGACTCCACCACCCTCCTTTGTGGCAGCATATTCCACTGCCGAACAGCTCTAACCACTAGGAAGTTCTTCCTAATGTTCAAATGGAATATCTTTTCCTGCCGTTTGAAACCATTGCCCCGTTTCCTAGTCTCTGAGGCCATGGAAAACAAACCTGTTTCTTCTTCAGTATGACATCCTTTCAAATATTTAAACAAAACTATCATATTCCCCCTCAGCCTTCTTTTTGAAAGGCTAACCATTCCCAGCTCCCTCAGCCGTTCCTCATAAGACATTTCCTCCAGACCTTCAACCATCCTGGTCGCCCTCCTCGGGACCCGCTCGAGGTGGTCAACATCCTTTTTAAATTGAGGTGCACAGAACTGGACACAGGACTCCAGGTGGGGTCTGACCAGAGCAGAATAGAGTGGCACTAACACTTCCCTTGATCTAGACACTATGGTTCTGTTGATGCAACCATGAATCGTGTTGGCTTTCCTGGCCGCCGCATCACACTGCTGACTCGTGTTCAATTTGTGGTCCACCCAGACTCCCAAATCCCTTTCCCAGATACTATTCTCCAGCCAAGTATTTCCCCATCCTATCTCTGTGTAATTCGTTGTTGTTGTTTTTTGTTTTTGTTTTTTGTGCCTAGGTGCAGGACTCTACTGTGTGCTAGTACACCAGGTCACCCCTCCCCTGAATCCACCCCATCCCCCAGGCCCTTCCATCATCACTAACGGGGTATGTGGGGAAATTACTGCAACACCACCAATCATTTCAGGACAGGAAAGGAAGGTTCCGGGTGACCCAAACACCGATAAGTCATCTGCCCTCTGCTCACGTACCTGCCAGGGCCTCTGGCACCAAAAGACATCACACACCCTCCGTCTACTGAAAGCTGGATTTATTGAGAGAAATAAGTGCTGATGATTTGATCTCGAACCTCTACCCCGCGAGGGTCTTGCTCTACCACACCCTCCGTTTCCAGGTACGGGGGCACGGGGACCTCGGTGTCCACCCCTTGTCCGCCATTGAGGATGGGCAACTGGCGCCGCAGGGCCATGTTGTGCAACATGGCACACACCACAAACACCTTGGCCACTTTCTCCGGGCGGAGCATGAGCCGGCCTCCGGTGGAGTGGAGGCACCGGAACCTCGTCTTGAGTTGCCCAAACGCCCTCTCCACCACCATCCGCGTCGCCTCGTGGGTGGCGTTGTAACGGGCCACCGGCTCCGGGCCGTCCTCGGGGTGCGGCGTCATCAGGAAAGGGCGCAAGGGGTAGCTGCAGTCACCTGGGGGGGGGGTGAAGCGGAGGCACCGTGAGCACCGATAAGCTCATTCTGCAGCTGTTTCTGTGGGAAATAATGCAACCTACATATGATGCCTTTGAGACTTTTTGGCTGTGTCAAGCCTCCCTCCCCCCCCCTCTCTCTCTCTCTCTCTCCCCCTCTCTCTGATTCAGATGGCCATCCAGCCTTCCCCCCCCCAAATCAGGAATAAGTCAGGGTTCAGCTGATTATCTCTAGACCAGGGGTGTTCCAACTTTGGTCCTCCAGATGTTTCGGACCACAACTCCCAGCATTCCAAGCCTGTATTACCAATGAGAAAGGACTGTGGGAGTTGTGGTCGAAAACATCTGGAGGACCAAAGTTAGAACACCCCTGGTCTAGACGGAGTGACTTCTATCATAATGCAGCCAGCATGGAGCTATTAACCAGTTAAGCCCCACTGATGTAAGCAGTTAATATTTCTACACAATGATGTTTGTTTTATATGGGAAGAACTGTAAGTAAAATGAAACATAGAATCACAGAGAGACCTCAAGGGCCATCTAGTCCAACCCCCTGCCATGCAGGAACCCCCATCACAGTATTTCCGACTGATGGGCCATCCAGCCTCTGCTTAAAAAACTCCAAAGAAGGAGACTCCACCACCCTCTTATGTGGCAGCATATTCCACTGCCGGACAGCTCTAACCATCAGGATGTTCCTCCTAATGTTTAAATTTAATCTCTTTTCCTGTAGTTTGAAACCATAGCCCCGAGTCCTAGAAAAAAACATATTCTTTTCTCTTACCAGAGTGGCTGAGTGAATGACTGAGACAGTAAGCGCCAGTTGAAGTAAACTAACCCAAGAAGAGGTGGTCTACTGAAGGGAGATCTGAACCCAGTCTGTTCTACATGTCTCTACCTGAGGCATCAAGCCACTGAATTACCTCAATCTGCACACACAAACAAAAATTGGGAGGGGGGACACGGAAGGAGACGCCCCATTGGAAGTGGTATTCCCACACCGCCCGCACAAAAAACACTCACCTAAGAGCCACCCCTTCCCTTCGGGCCACGACTCCAGCAGCCTCTGCAGCTGCGACAGCTGGAATATCCGGGCATCGTGGACGCTCCCGGGGAACTTGGCCAGCACGTGGGTGAAGCAGCCGGAGGCGTCGCAGGTGGCCTGCACGTTGAGGCTGTGGAAGTTGTGGCCGTTGCGGTAGAGGGCCGGCATGTCGGCCGGGGCGATGATGGGCACGTGGGTGCAGTCCACGATCCCGATGACGTTGGGGAAGCCGGCGATGTCGAAGAAGGCGTCCCGGGTGCGGCGCAGCTCCGCGTCGGTGGTGGGGAAGGTGATGTGCTCGTGGACGTGGCGCAGCATGGCCTCCAGGAAGGCGTCCAGGCAGCGGCTGACGGAGGACTGGGACACCCGGAGGTTGTCGCCCGTCATCCGCTGGAAGGAGCCCGTCCCCAGGACCTGCAGGGCGATCAGCACTTTCTGCAAGGTGGGGATGTGGCGGCGGCTGGCCGAGGCCCCGTCCAGGTAAGGGGCCAGCAGCGTGCACAGGTCCTGGACGGCCTGGCGGTCCAGCCGGAAGCGGGTCAGGCACTCCTCGTCCGACACCTGGAGCTCGTGGGTGCGCATCCGGATGAGGCGCGTCCGCCGGGGCGGCCGCCGGCTGTGGATCTCCAGGTTGGCGGCATAGACCAGGTCCAAGAGGCCCTCGTCGTCCGAGCTGCCTTCCTCCGGGTAGAGCGGAAGGGGGACGCCTGCCCGCGGTTCCACCTGCCCGAGGGTCCCTGTGGGATCAAAGGGGAGGGGGGAGATCCAGGTTACATTCGGAACTGGGGGGAGGTGCTCTGGATCAGGCCTTCTCTTTGGCAGCACGGGACACAAGATCATCATCATCATCATCATCATCATCATCATCATGAGTCCTCCCTGAGGACAGTTGTGCAGGCCCTGGTGGTCTCGAGGATCGACTATTGCAATGCCCTCTACGTGGGGTTGCCCTTGACCCTGGTCCAGAGGTTGCAGCGGGTGCAAAAGGCGGCGGCTAGGCTGGTGGTGGGTGCCCGTAGATACGAGCACATCACCCCAGTCCTGGCTCACCTGCATTGGCTCCCGTTGTCCCCCGGATCAGGTTCAAGGTCCTGGTTTTGATTTTCAAAGCCCTCCACGGCCTGGGACCAGAGTACCTGGTGGAGCGTATCTCCCAAAGGACAACTGGGTCCAGACCCACGAGACTGGCGCAGGCGCACTCACTGAGGGTGCCCACTCCCAGAGAGGCACGGAAATCGCGCACGCGAGCCCGCGCCTTCTCCGTGGTGGGCCCCTGGCTCTGGAATCATCTTCCCAGTGAGCTGCGCCTGTTGGAGTCCCTGCCCGCCTTTAAGAAGGCACTGAAGACCTACCTCTTCAGAGAGGCTTTTGGCGATTCCCTTTGTTAGGCTGGGTCCCCCCCCCCTGGGTTTTGCCGCCATCTTGATTCCTTGCCTTGTCTTTTTTGTTCGTTGTCTATTTTTGTTTTTATTGCTGTAAGCCGCCCAGAGTTCTCTTTGGGGAAGATGGGCGGGATATAAGTGCAATAAATAAATAAATAAATAAATAAATAAATAAATAAATAAATAAATAATCATCATCATAGAAGGGCAGGGCTGGAAGGGGACCCGGAGGAACAATGAATCCAGGCCCTCTCAAGGAGTCCCAGTGGGGAATTTAACTCACAACCTCTGGTTCCACAACCAGGTCCCTAGTTTATTGTATTACTGATTTTTATTTCTTTTATTTTGAATATTTTTAACCTCACCTTTCTCCTTGGAAAAGGACCCAAGGTGGCTTACAATACAGTAGGACCCCGGTATCCGCTGGGGATTGGTTCCAGGCCTTCCCATGGATAATGAAAACCGTGGATAAGAGAGAACGCCTACCCACCCACCTCCAAACTGCTGTTTCCTGACAGTAGTTTGCTTTATGGCTGCTGTTTGTGACAGTAACTTGTTTTACAGCTGCTGTTTGTGACAATAGCTTACTTTGTTGCTACTGAATTATTTATTTTTTTCCTCTGCCAACTGTGGATAACTGAATCAGTGGATAATGAATAAGTGGATACAGGGTCCTGCTGTAGTGAGGGGCAATATACAGTCCAGAACATTTCAGATGTAATTCAAGCATAAGAACAGAGAATTAGGAGAGGCATCTTAGAACATAAAAGGTAACGTTAAAACTACAAAGAGCACACAAAAAGAAAAGAAAAATCCATTAGGAGGGGTGGAAAGTAACATGGAAAACACTGGTGTTCTTGTGAAAATCAGTCAGTGCAATCATGTATGGTGATCTACATAAAGGTCTCATCGTAGGTAGTCCCTCATCCAGGGAAAGCTAAATCATTGATCTATCCAGCCAGCTAAACTTATCAGAATATCTGAGTCACTCAGATGTTCTTGGACTACAACTCCCAGAATTTTTACCCAGCGTGTTTGTTAGTCTGTGGAACTCCCCACCACAGGAGGTGGTGATGGCATCTGAACTGGATGCCTTCAAAAGGGCATTGGACAGATTCCTGGAGGAAAAGTCCATCCCAGGTGACAAACCATGATGGAGATGTGTCATCTCCAGGCTTAAAACTGGGGTACTTCAAAGACTAGATAAAGGGGAGTGCTATCAGGAGACAGATATCTAGTCTCATGCGCTCCCAAACGCAACTGGTGGGTCCACTGTGAGATACAGGAAGCTGGACTAGATGGGCCTTTGGCCTGATCCAGCAGGGCTGTTATTAGGTTCTTATGTTATGTTCTGAGCCTTTACTCCTAGCTGTGTTGGCCAGGATTTCTGGGTGTTGCAGTCCAAGAACACTTGGGTGACCCAAAACTGGGAACCACCAGCTTAAGAGTAGGAGGCCTCTCCAAACATCTTCAGATCTCAGCCCCCCATGAATCGCCTCTCCCAGATCACCTCTCCCAGAGAGAGAGAGAGAGAGAGAGAGAGGGGGGGGAGGGAGGGAGGGAGGGAGAGACAGACAGACAGATAGAGACAGAGAGAACGGGAGAGAGAGAGAGAGAAAAAGAGAGGGAGGAGAGAAAGAGAGAGAGAGAGAGAGAGAGAGAGAGAGAGAGAGAGAGAGAGAGACAGACAGACAGACAGAGAGAGGATAGATAGAGGGAGGAGAGAGAGGAGAGAGAGAAAAAGACAGAAGGAGAGAGAGAGACAGACAGGCAGAGAGACAGAGAGAGAGAACAGAGAGAGAGTGGAGAGAGAGAGAAAGAGAGAAGGAGAGAGAGAGAGAGAGAGAGAGGACGGATAGAGGGAGGAGAGAGAGGAGAGAGAGAGAGAGAGAAGGAGGGAGAGACAGACAGACAGACAGACAGACAGAGAGAGAGAGAGAGAGAACAGAGAGGGAGGAGAGAGAGGAGAGAGAAAGAGAGAGAAGGAGAGAGAGAGAGGGGGGGAGAGAGAGAGAGAGAGAGAGAGAGAGAGAGAGAGAGAAGAGAGAGAGAGAGACCCAATCCTTACCCAAATTGCTCACTTCTTCGCCGTCCGCCTCTCGCTTGGCTTCTCTGAAGAGGGGCTTTGGTACGGCCTCCGAGGGTGGCTGCTCCACCTCAGTCTCGGGAGAATCCGCATTGTCCATCTCAAACAGGCCTAAAACCTAGAAAGAACACCCCCCCCAAAAAACCCCTGTTTTTAATACCAACAAGCATGGAAGCCAAAGGCGATGCGAGGGCCGTGTTCTGTCTGCCTTTAAATACTTCCAACAGGGACGAGGAGAGCTCCTCTTGGCTTCCCCCTCATGGAGAACCTCAACTGCTGACAAAGCTGATGAGACCTTCAACCCCCAACAAACCAGGGCCAGAGAGAGTCAAGGGCTGGCTCCCCAGGGTGTGCTCTGTCGAGGACTCCTTTGTTAGCCAACAACAAACGGGGAATATGGATCATCCTGGGAGTCGTGGACCTCAAAAGGAACTTTTCTTCCCTGTTCTTCTCCTACCTGAGCATAGAATCCCAGAGTTGGAAAGGGACCTCTAAGGCCATGACTGTAAAGCCGCCTTGGGTCCTTTTCCAAGGAGAAAGTTGGGGTAAAAATACTCTAAAATAACTTTGCCCAGGCCCAAAGGGATTTGTATGTCTCGTAGTGCCAAATGGGGCTGGGTAAGAGAGGGGGGTGGTATATGACCCATGTCTCTTTGTTTGAAGAACGGGGGTGTGACTTAAGAAGCAGCAGATTACAACTGCCCTTCTTGCCTCTAACAAGAATCCTTTCCTGGCTGAAAACATCACCTAGCCATGGACTTTAAGAACATCCTCTAGCTAAGGACTTTAAAAGTAACCTCCTGGTGAAGAACATCTTTCACCATGTCTGAACTTCTGGGACCTGCTTTGAAGAAGGATGATGGACTGCACTCGAAAGCTTGCAGTGTCCCTTTTTTATTTTCAATAGTGGCCTATGAAGGTATGGCCTGTAACCTATTTTTGCAATTGTGTTTTGTGATGGCCACGCGGCTCAACTCCTTTTTGCCTTGATCTAAAATAAGCAAAATAAATAAACCCAGTCCAACTCCTGGATCAAGGCAGGACTACAAACCAAGGGAGATCTGCCAGGTGCTTGTCGAAATTTCTCCCGAATGCCTCCACCGTTGGATCGCTCACCACCTCCCGAGGTGATGGGTTCCACTGTCGTACTACTCTAACAGTTAGGAAGTTTTTTTTTCCAACCGCTGATATTCAGCCAAAATCTGGCTTCCAGTACCTTCAGCTCATGTCCTCCAGGATGCCCTGCTGAAGGTATGTGGCAAAATAGTAATTTTACTCTGTACTATCCCACACAGCCTGGGGAGGGCCACGGAAGCCACGTTTGCCCCGGGGTGACACAGACCCTAGTGGTGGCCCTGACCTCTGGTTTGTTGGCTCCATATCCCAAGCTGTCAACTTGTCATCACAACGTCCACCGCAAAACTGGAAGAGGTGCCTCGAGGATTCTGTATATTCCAGTTTCCTGAAACAGGTGTGCAGAATAGGGGTGTGCTTTTTCTCAGGGTTTTGGACAAAATTTCTGGGAATTGCATGATTTATCTGCATCTTTGGTTTCTCTGGGTTTGTGTTCCTCTTGTTAATTGATTTTTTTTTTAAAAGCTAAGCTCCAAAGTGCTTCCCGGGAGTAATAGTGCTTCGGGAGGTGCCCTTTATGGAGCCTAACAGGCAGCAAGGCTTCCAGGAAGAATCTGTCAGCTTCCTTTGGGGGGAAAAAAAGACAGCCCACTCCTGGTGTAGAGCCCAAACTCAGAGGTTTGCTTTTGTATTATAAAAAAACAGAAGGAAGGAAGGAAGGAAGGAAGGAAGGAAGGAAGGAAGGAAAGGAAGAACAAAGGAAGGAAGGAAGGAAGGAAGGAAGGAAGAGACAAAGGAAGGAAGGAAGGAAGGAAGGAAGAAGGAAGGAAGGAAGGAAGGAAGGAAGGAAGGAAGGAACGAAGGAAGAAAGGAAGAGACAAAGGAAGGAAGGAAGGAAGGAAGGAAGGAAGGAAGGAAGGAAGAAAGGAAGGAACGAAGGAAGGAAAAGAAAGGAAAGGAAGACAAAGGAAAAGAAAAAAGGAAGGAAGGAAAAGGAAGGAAGGAAGGAAGGAAGAAAGAAGGAAGAGACAAAGGAAGGAAAGGAAGGAAGGAAGGAAGGAACAAAGGGAAAGGAAAGAAAGGAAGGAAGGAAGAAGGAAGAAAAGAAAAGAAGAAGGAAGAGAAGGAAGGAAGGAAGGAAGAAAGGAAGGAACGAAGGAATGAAGGAAGGAAGGAAGAAAGAGACAAAGGAAGGAAGGAAGGAAGGAAGGAAGAAAGGAAGGAAGGAACGAAGGAAGGAAGAAAGAGACAAAGGAAGGAAGGAAGGAAGGAAGGAAGGAAGGAAGGAAGGAAGAAAAGGAAGGAAGGAAGGGAAGGAAAGAAAGAAGGAAGGAAAGAGAAGGAAGGAAGGAAGGAAAAGAGACAAAGGAAGGAAGGAAGGAAGGAAGGAACGAACGAACGAACGAAGGAAGAAAGAAAGAGACAAAGGAAGGAAGGAAGGAAGGAACGAAGGAAGAAAGGAAGGAAGGCAACGCAACCATGGAGGTGCCCTAGGTGCCAGAAGTTACTGCAGGGAAGGGAGTAGCACCTTTTAGAAACCGAAGAGTAACAGTGGTGGTTTCTAACCTTGGGTAAATCAGAGGTTTGTGGACTGAAACTCCCAGAAACTTTCACCCCAAGATGCACAGGCCAGAATTTTTGGGAATTGCAGTCCAGGAACATTGGCGGATGCCAGGCTGAGAAGCATAGAACAGAATGAGCATGCAGAAAACAGAATTAGGTCCTGCATATGAATCCCTGCTGAGCCAGGGTCACCTACATTAGGGAAGAGAGACTTCCCACCAGGCCTGCTTGAAATCCATTTTTCCAAGCGATAGGATTCTGGTCAAAGGCCCAGGCAGACCTTAACCCATGAACTGCTAGTTAACTCAGGGGTTTAGTCACCTGGCTACGGAGCCAGAGGTTAGGAGTTCGATTCTCCGCCGCGCCTCCCTCGCAGGGGCTGGAACGACGAGGCACAGCTCAGCTCCAAGGTTCACGTTAAATAATACGAGTGGATTTCTGTGGGCCATCACAGGTTAGACAGATGGGCTGTTTCCAGCTTAGGACAATCCTCCCAAGGTTTTCTAGGTGACGGGGGGGGGTCAGGGAGGGCTCCTCAGCCCCTCCTTCTGTGGGCGCCCCAGGATTTTGTGCAACCTGCCAAAGACACACAGGCAGGAGGGCAGGTAACCCATCAGCCATGCAGGCGCCAGCAGGCCTTGTCCCAGAATTTTTTTTCTCCCTAGGAGTATTTTCTTTGTCTTACGAGGCATTTGTCTTAAGAGGTACCAGTGATGCGTGGGTGTGTGTGTGTGTGTGTGTGTGTGTGTGTGTGTGCGCGCGTGCGTGTGTGTGTGTGTGTGGTACATATACTGTATGTACAACATAAAAAATTCTGGAGATAGGGGAAATTTGCTGAACAGAATCTCCTATGGGGCGAATCCATACAACATAAAAATGGTCGCAATTAGGGAATACTCCATTTTCAATGCATTCCGATGGGAAAATTGTATAAAGGAAAATTTGTTTAACAGATTTTCATTTGGAATGAACAAATTAATTCCTTTATACAAGGTACCACTGGGGTGTGGGTGTGTGTGTGTGTGTGCGTGTGTGTGTGCGTGTGCGTGCAAGCGTGCGTCTATCTATCTATCTATCTATCTATCTATCTATCTATCTATCTATCTATCTATCTATCTATCTATCTACTATCTATCTATCAACTGGATGCAGTCTAGCCAGGCCTCCCACTATTCAAAGCAGGGGTCCTCAAGCTAAGGCCCCGGGGCCGGATGCGGCCCCCCAAGGTCTTGAATCCGGCCCCTGGGACCAATTGCAACCCCCCACCTACCCCCCCCCCCGTTTTGTGAGCAAGCCAGCCTCCGCAGCTGCTTTTGGACTGTGATCCGGCCCCCAGTGGTGTCTGGGTGGTGGTGGACCGGCCCGCTGTTTGAAAACTTTGAGGACCCCTGATTCAAAGTCTCCAGACCTCAAAAAAAGCTACATGGTAGCTTTTGGATTATGGCTTCTAGAATCTTCCCTCAGCTAGAGGCCCTACTGTGTAGAGCAGTGGTTCTCAACCTGTGGGTCCCCAGATATTCCTGGACTGCATCTCCCAGAAACCCTTTCCAGCACAGCAAGTGGTGGAGGCTTCTGGGAGTTGCAGTCCAGGAACATCTGGGAACCCACAGGTTGAGAACCACTTGGTGTAAAGCATTCGGAGGGGGGGGTCATGATCCAAAAAAGTAACTTTCCCAAGCTTTGGAAGTTTCCCACTTGCCCAAAGACGATCAGGAGGAGACTTTCTCCCCACCCCCCCAGGAAAAGAGGAAGACCGAATGAAAGTTGGATGGACTCAAAAAAGGAACCCCCAGCTTTGAGCCTGCAAGACCTCCAGGAGGGTTGCCTTTCTGGAAGTCACCACCAGTCAGATCCCGGCTCGACAGCACTTCCAACGACAATACTCATCTCCGTACCTGCTGTTCCCTTCTCTCCGCCTCTCTCTGCATCTGCAGGAAGTCTTCCGCCAGGGAGGCTGCCTGGGAGCAGGTCTCCGGCTCGTGCTCCCTCACCCAGCTCTGGAGGTCGGGTGGCAAGATGGCCAGGAACTGCTCCAGGATCAGCAGCTCCAGGATCTGCTCCTTGGTGTGCCTCTCAGGCTTCAGCCACCGGTGGCAGAGGTACCAGAGCTGGCTGCACACTTCCCGGGGCCCTTCCGCCTCCTGGTAACGGAACTGCCGGAAGCGCTGGCGCTTCATCTCCATGCTGGCCGAGTCGTCGCCCACCACCACCACTTCTTCCTCCTTCACTTTCACCGCCCCGGAGTCGCCGATCTCTCCGGAATCCAGGAGGCCGCGCGGGTCGGGGCTGCCTCCGCTCAGGCTCAGAGGGTGGCGGGCGGCCCGTCCTCCCCTCGGCCGCTGGCGGGTGGCCGCCGGCCCCTCGGCGGAGCACGGCAAAGCCTGCCTCTCCTCCCACTCGTCCGCCCGCCTCACCGGAGGGTTCCTCCACCCCGAGCGGGCGGAACGGCCGGCGTTGTGGAGGGGCTTGTGCTGAGAGAGCCTCCCCCTGGGCAACCGTTCCTGTTTTTCTCGGGGACCCCGCGAGGCTCCTCCTTTCCCCCGCCATCTTTCCTCCAGCTCCGGGTTTTCGGCCTCCTCCTCCTCCTCCTCCTCCTCCTCCTCCTCCTCCTCTATTTTGGCTCCTCTCCGGGCCACTTCTCCTAAAACGCCTTGAAAGTGGACTCCAGGAGTCACCCCTCGTCTGGCAGTCATTTCGGGATTCAATTCGCTGGTCTTCTTCCCCAACTTTTCCCCTCGACTCCTGGCTTCGTTCAATCCCGGCCGGATGCCAAGACCGGGACAATGACAAATGTCCGGTCTTGGGTTTCAGACGGTGCTGAAGCTGCAAAATGGTGGCAATAAAGCCCAAAAAGAGTCTTTCCACCAGCAGAACAGTGGAAGGGCCTCGGTCTCAGGAGAAAGGCTTGCCGGACGTTGCCTCAGAAGCATGCAGAATATCTCTGAACCAACAGGACCATCTGTTGACGGCTCGGTCTTCTATCTGTTAAAAAAAAAGGGAGGAAATATTGTGATGGGGTTCCTGAATGGCAGGGGGTTGGACTAGATGGCCCTTGAGGTCTCTTCCCAACTCTTATGATTCTATGATTCTATGAAAGAAGACAGAAATTCAGTGGATAATCACCACGTCTACGGACAGGCTGTCATTTTTTTTTAAAAAAATTAATATTTTTATTATTTATCATTTATTTTTATCCATTTTTATTTCGGCGGCCCCTGTGCCCCCAGAACCTTTTTCCCAGTAGGTGGATAAAATGGCTTAAAACAACTCGAAAGTGACAATTTAAAGAAGGCACATCCCTGCACCTTATTTTGCTCCCCAGGGAAAATTTTTTTAAAACAAGTGTTTCACAAACCGGGAAGAAGCCGCTGTCAGTTCGGTGGGGCTGGTAACCATTCGTCCTCAAATGGCGCTGGGAGCTGAAAAGCAACCCCCCCCCCCCCCACCACACACAAACACAAACACAAACACACTCCCTGGTTTCTGTTTCCTGCCCACTGTTAGTATGGAGATTTTTTTTTAAAAAAAAATTTGATCAGGACTGAGGAGATTTGGAGTCAAATCTCCATGTGGCAGGGCAACGGAACAGCATTGAGCATGGTTTCCCCTCAAAGGGGGGTTGCAATAAGAAAGCGGGAAGGAGGGCAGTTATGGGCACCATTTTGACTTACCAAGGAAAGGCAGGACCTGAATACAGTGGTGCCCCGACATAAGAGCCGCTCGACTTAAGAGCAATGAGACTCAAGAGTGGGAAACTGTTGCCGTTTTAACTGCTGCCTTACAAATTTCAGATATGGTCTGTTCAACTTACAAATATTTTTTTTCCATTTTTTCATTTTTATTTTTTTCGATAGGTACCCCAACTCAAAGAGTAGTTCGACCTAAGAGCATGCATGTGGAATGGAAATAAATTCGTAAGTTGAGGTACCACTGTAGGTCGCCAAATGCACACGGCTCTCCTGCTCCACAACCCACCCCAGGGAGGTTTTCTGAGACCGGCAGTATGCCCAAGGCTACACAGGCTGGCTCTTCCCCACTATCCAGCCAGCTTAATGAAATAAACAGGTTTGTTTTTTTAAAGAGAGGGATGCTCCTTTGTTAAGGATGCCAAGGAATTTCTCATTTGGTTTAACTGGGTTCTGTCAGATATGTTTGGTTTAACTGGGTTCTGACAGATATGTTTGGTTTAACTGGGTTCTGACAGATATGTTTTGATTTTTTTGGATTCCTGGAGCAGGTTAGACCCTACGGCCTTCTCTGGAAGTTGAGTCACAGCAACTGGACTTCTTTTTCTTGATGGAATCGTTTCGCTGCTCATCCAAACAGCTTCGTCAGTCTGAATAAAGCTAGCTGCAAGTTCCTCCATCTTTATTCTTTATTCAGACTGATGAAGCTGTTTGGATGAGCAGCGAAACGTTTCTATCTCTAAAGAAAAAGAAGAAGTCCAGTTGCCATGACTCAACTTTCCAGATAAATTCACAGAGAGGACTGAGAATCTCCACTGACCCTATGACCTTATTTTGGTCCCTTCTGACTCAATTATTCTATGATTCTCAAAAGTGGACTCGACATGATAGACGTGCGCCACAAAGAACTAGACTCCATTAGGGGTACACAACATCTGTTGTGTAGGCCAGACGTGTCTTCTCACCGCACACACACCAGCACTCAATAAAATATACGAAACCTTATTGGCTCAAGACTGAGTCCTCTGGCACCCTCGGGAGTGTGCGAATAGGAGGCTAGTTTTGATTATTATTATATTGTTATTATTTGTTGGATTTATTTATTGCCAACCTGGCAGACAAGGCCACTCTGATATTTTTTGAGGGCCCTCAATCACGCTGTGCTTCCTTCACCTCTCTATAGCCCGAGGAGAGGGGGACCTCCTTCAAGGCTCGCAAAAGGACAACCAACCTCTCAGGTAAAAATAAATAAATCTATGTACAGTGGACCCTTGTATAACAAACGGTTTGTATAACATAAAATCTGCACAACATAAAAAAATCCAGAGATAGGGGAAATTTGCTTAACAGAAGCGCCTATGGGGCGAATCCGTACAACATAAAAATGGTTGCGATTAGGGATTACTCCATTTTCAATGCATTCCTGTGGGGAAATTTGTATAAAGGAAAATTGGCTTAACAGAATTTCATTTGGAATGAATTAATTCCTTTATACAAGGTACCACAGTAGTAGGGAAAGGAACTGCTGAACATGCCCAGCAGATGGGGGTTGGTGAATAAAAAACCCTGAAAACAGCTCAAGTCTGCGAATGGCATGGCACCTCTGTGGCTGGAACATTCTGGAATGTGACCACTGCCACATTTTGTTACATTCCTCATTGGTCAATGAAGAAGAAGAAGAAAACCCTGTTTTTTCTTCTTTCCCAAGAGGAAATGCCTACTCTAAGGCGATGTTTTTTTTTATCAGAGCCAGAGTTTGGGAGTTCGATTCCCCCCAGAGGGCCTCTGGTGGCGTAGAAGTCAGCCTGGGTACCCTTGGGCAAGCTGCACGGTCCCAGGGCACCCCAGGATGGAGGGAATGGTAAATTATTTCTGTGTTCTGTAGCTAGAAAACCCGAGGAAGGATGGCCATAAGCCAGAACTGCCTTGACAGTACACAGTGATCATCATAATCAAGGTAAGAACATAAGAGCCCTGCTGGATCAGGCCAAAAGCCCATCTAGTCCAGCTTCCTGTATCTCACAGCGGCCCCACCAGATGCCTCTGGGAGCACAGGAGACTAGATCTCTGTCTCCTGATACCACTCCCCTGCATCTGGCCCTTGAGGTACCCCGGTTTGAAGCCTGGAGATTGCACATCTCCATCATGGTGGGTAACCTGTGATTCACCTTTCCTCAGGGAAGCTGTCCAACCCCCTTGTAAGTTTTAGAAATTACGTACAGTAAAGTGGTACCCTGACTTCCGAGCACACTTCTGTTGCTCGCCTTACGAGTAAGATAGGGTTTGCCCGACTAACAATGGCGCATGAGGGTGGTGGTGAGAAGTGGCGGGTCATTTAAAATGTCTTTCAAGTGCTTGGGTCGGTGGCTCAAAGTCATTTAAAAAAAAAAAACAATTTCCCATAGGAATGCATTGAATGCATTCCATAAAAAGCAGTTTCCCCATAGGAATGCATTGAAATCCATTCCCTCCGGAACGGATTAATTGATTCTCAATGCATTCCTAAGGGAAACTGCTGCTCGACGTACGAGATTAGCGACTTACGAGCGTGCGCTCGGAACGCATTAATCTTCTAAGTGGGGTTTCCACTGTACTACAAATACATTTAGAAACGGCAAGTGTCTTGAAGCTGTCATTTTTCAAATGATCTGCTAACCCACACACTGGGGAACCTCTGTAGTTCAACTAAAGTCTTTTTTAAATATACAGAAGAAAGGGGGGGGGGAAACGGGACATAACGAATAACAGAAAAAGGGCCCTTGAACAAAACCAGCCTAACTGTGAGGGCCGGCCCTGCCATTAGGTAGAACAAGGGAGAGTAAAAGGTGTGATACAGGAAAGACAGGTTGTAAATTAATTTATTTGTGTCGGGATGTTGACTGCCAAAGATAGGGAAGGAGGTTTGTGGGATTTTAAGAGGTGTGGGGCTACTTAATTTCCCAGGGTTTGAAAACTGATGTACTGTACTTATAACTTTGTGGGACATTGTCGCCACTCTGTCCCAGGCAGCAAAATGTGTGCGCCCGACGCTGTCCCTTGTCCACCCACCTCAGTACAGTCTGTCCTGGTTGGCAAATACTTTTCCATGCCTTTTCTAGTCTCTAGGTAAAATATGAGTCGGCTAGAGAGCTCAGTGATTTATGTATCTAGAGCCTGGGAGTTCGATTCTTCGCTGTGGCTCTTATGGGCCAGCTGCCCGGTCCCAGAAGCTGGGAAGGGTAAAACCACATCTGAGTATTCTCGGCCTGGAACCTCCCTGAAAAACGTAAGTCAAAATCAACATGACAACCACATGATGAGGATGAGTTAAAATAGGTGTTCAGTGCCATCAAGACAGACAGAACTGACCTACGGCAGGATTTTTACCTCGCCTTTCTCCTTGGAAAAAGACCCAAGGCGGCGTACAGCCATGAGGGATAATGTACAGTCCAGTACAATTAAGGCATGTTCAAGTATTTGAGAACAAGGAATTGAGGGACATCTTACAGCATTAGGGCTTTCACAGGGAGATATTCAACAAGAGGTTTCACCAGTTTTACACACACACACACACACACACACACACACACACACACACACACACACACACACACACAGAGAGAGAGAGAGAGAGAGAGAGAGAGAGAGAGAGAGAGAGAGAGAGAGAGCAGGAGTTTCCATGACCAAGCTGGAATTCAAACTCAGATCTGTGGTGTCCTACTCCATCATTTTATCCACTACACCACACTGGATACTAGGGGGAAAAACATTGCGAATTGAAGTTTGGTCTTCTCAGCACAATGTATGTTTTACTAATAAACTACAGCTTCTTCCCGAAGAACTAGGAACTTGGAAAGTTGCAAATAGTCAGATTGCCTGGTCTATCTGATTCAGTACCACCTACTACATTTAACCTGTAACGGCCTTCAAGAGCCTCACGAAAAGCCGCCTTCCGCCAACTGCATGTACTTTTACACTTACTGTATTAATCTTTCCTAATCCGTCTTACTTTCACATTGCAGAAGGTGCGGGTGGGAGGTGGGCAGGGAAACAGTATTGCTGGACTATATAACCCATCAACTCCAGCCAGCATGGCCAATAGTCAGGAATGATGGGATCTGTATTTAGAGCTTCTTGTAAAGAAGAAAAAGAAGAAGAAGAAGAAGAAGAAGAAGAAGAAGAAGAAGAAGAAGAAGATGATGATGATAATAATAATAATAATAATAATAATAATAATAATAATAATAATAATAATAATAATAATAATAATAATCCTTCCAAGGTCAGTAAATTGAGTACCCACCTTGCTGAGAAGATAATAAGTAGCCTGCATAATTAACTTGCAAAGCACACAAGAGTGCTTTAAGAGATATGGAGGATCCTATAAGCATCACCTTTTGCTTTAGTTAATCACCTTGTTTGGACAGCAATCCGCAGCCAATAAGAGAACTCTGCAAGTTTGAATGCTGACTGCTATTCCCCTTTTGTTTCTTCACAAGAAGGAAAATACATTCCTGTATCTTCCTATCCCTCATTACGTCATTAAGAGAAAAGTTTGATTTATATATTTGCATATAAGTGTTTCAAATCTTCCAAGGACCCCATCACCCCCAAAGTTCCAATCCTACACCTTCTTTGGTAGTCAAAAGTAAATTCATCAGGGGTTGACCCTTAGGTAAACTGGTATAGATTTGCACCCTGACTTCTGAGTAGACCTGCCTTGGCACGGTTCCAGCTGTTTCAGAGGCATTTCGCATCAAAACCCCCCTCCCTCGGAAGCAAAAACCCTTGAACGGCTCAAAAATGTTCAGAACCGAGGAAGGGGGTGGTGGTGGTGGTGGTGGTGGTGGTGGATACATTTCTGGGAGATGATTCCTGCAAGTGTTTCTTATTTATTTATTTATTTATTTATTTATTTATTTTTCTTCAAATGCTTCCTAGAGCGCAAACCTTGCAAGGACTTCTCTGCCTGGCAGGCAAATCTCTTTAAGGGGAGAAAGAGGGCGGCGGGGGAGAAAAATCTGTGTTTCTCCCCCCCTCTCTTTAAACCCCTTCCCCCTTCCTTGTCCTTGGTCCCACGGTCAGGAGGAGCACACTTTCTGCCATTGTCCAGGCAGAGGCCATGCTTCTGGGTGGCTGGGGAGGGGGGGGCGGGTGGAAGGAGGAGGAAAGAGGGAGGGAGGGAGGGAGGGCATGGCCGGGCTCCCCTCCCCCCCCACTTTTCCCTTTCCTCCTTATTACTTTTAATTGCAAAAAAAAAAAAATTTAAAAAGAGCTGAACTTCCTTGCTTTTGCATTCACACACACCAAGAACCTCCCCCCCCACCCCCAGCCCGGTTGCTTTACCCACCATGCATCCTCCTGGACATTGCTCGCTTCTGGATCGGGGCAGCTTGGGTGGCACCAAGAGAAGAAGAAGAAGAAGAATAAAAAAAAATCCAAGTTAAATATTTCTTTTTTTAAAAAAAAATTAGAATTAAAACTCTCCAGCCACTCTCGATCTCCCGATCTCTTTCTCCTCTCCAGAGGGGGGGGGGGGAGGAGGAGGAGGAGGAGGAGGAGGAGGAGGAGGGGAAGGGCCTTCTTGGGTATTAAGGGCCTCCTCCTGCTCAAGTTTCTCGTCCGCTCTGGGAACGGCGCCTCTCTATCGACTTAACCCGTTCGGCCCGTAACACCCCCAGCTCTTAATAAAGGAATGGAGCATTACAACCTAGATAGATAGATAGATAGATAGATAGATAGATAGATAGATAGATAGATAGATAGATAGATAGATAGATAGATAGATAGATAGATATAATCTGTGTGTGTGTGTGTGTGTGTGTGTGTGAGAGAGAGAGAGAGAGAGAGAGAGATCCCATATAAAAAGGAATATAAACAGAAGACAGATGGCTTGACTATCTTGATCTACAAGGGGCTATTGCTTTGTATTTCTGACAAAAGCCATGCAAAAATTAACACATACCAAATGC
Source organism: Phrynocephalus forsythii (assembly GCA_029282475.1). Lineage (NCBI taxonomy): Eukaryota > Metazoa > Chordata > Lepidosauria > Squamata > Agamidae > Phrynocephalus > Phrynocephalus forsythii. The sequence continues at coordinate 8,266,057 of JAPFRF010000024.1, forward strand.
AGGTTGTACACGCAACAACAGCAAACACATTTGTTTGCAAATACTGTGTGTGTAGATAGATAGATAGACAGACAGACAGAGATAGATAGATGTGTGTGTAAATACAGATGTGTGTGTAGATAGTTAGATAGATGTGTGTGTAAATATATATACAGACAGATTACACACACACACACACACACACACACACACACACACACACACACACACACACACACACACACACATATTCAATGCACGATTTTCTAAGGTTGAAGGAGGATTGTTAGAAAGCTAAGTTGGAAAGGGTTAGGAGAGAGTTAACACGCAAGGGGCCGGACCCCAGTATTCATCCAACCACCTATCTACATTCTACACACAGTATATTTATTTAATTATTTTTTTTTAAAGAGAGTCCAAGGCGGAAGGAGAGAGGTTGAATGGGAGGGATTTAACCAGGCAGACAATGCCTTTCATGGAGGTTGGGTGGGAGGCAAGGCAGGGAGAATTCAAACAAGCTTCCTCTCCCGCCAAGCTGGTTGGGCCCAGGAGCGGGAAGCGGAAAAGCACATGTACAGAAGTTAAAAAGTCTAAAATAAAAGAAAATAAGCATTAGGCCCAGGAGAGGGGGTTATTCTTGCCCCCCCCCCACGATTCCCAGAGCAGCATGTTGCTGGGAGAACAAAAGAAGCAGCTGGTCCTGTGGGGTGGGGGTGGAGTAACCCTTGCTGGGGATGGAAAAATAGTACAGGTACATCTTTTTCATCTTCAGGGTTGCAAAATTATCATTTTTTAAAAAAATATAGCCTTTTATAGGAAGTCACTGGAGAGCTGGGTTCCCAGCCCCCACGCCCTCCTGGTTTGGGAGAGAAAAGCTGCACCCGTTGAATTTCTGCCTTCCCCCCCCCAAAAAAAAAGGTTTGCCATTTTTGTTTGGGGCCAAGGTGGAAAGAGTGTTTGGGAGCGCATGAGACTAGATATCTGTCTCCTGATACCACTCCCCTGCATCTGGCCCTTGAAGTACCCTGGTTTAAAGCCTGGAGATTACACATTTCCATCATGGTTTGTAACCTGGGATGAACTTTTCCTCCAGGAATCTGTCCAATCCCTTTGCACGCCCCTGAGGACATGAATTTCAATCTGTGAAATTTTTAGTGAAACAAATCTTGTTTTTAACATGTCACAACATCTGGCCTTTTCTTGGCTTTTAAAAATGTTTTTGTCAACAGCAGGTTAAAAATTGGCATCTGGACTCCACTGACCAGCTACTGTGTTTTTCCATCTATAATAAGATGCCTAAGGGTGTATAAGACAACCCCCATTTTTCCAACCCAAAATTAGTTTTGCAGCCAGTTCTCTCCTTGGCTTACTTCCATGTATAAAGACAACCTTCAAATGTTAGTCTTAGCTATTTTAGACAAAAATACAGTCTTATACACAGGAAAATACTGTAGGTTGTCTTTATTTCAAGTTATTTCTTCTTTGCTTTTACCACCATCAAATGGTCTTAAGGAGAAAATGGAGGTTATGTCCGATTAGGAAACATGGCCAGCCCTACTGTTGGGTAGACTGGCCTGCCATTGCACCACAAGGCAGCTGGATGCAATTAATATTGCCCTTTGCTAACATTCATTCCGTGCCTTACTGCTGTTGCTCTGTTCTTCAGGACAGTGTGGTGCAGTGGGTAGGGTCTCAGGAGACGCAGTCCACATGGAGCCCCCCCATACCTCATTGTGTCGTTTCAGGCCAGGGTGGTTTTAGGAATGAAATTTTGAGCCTGGTGTGTGGAACCAGGCAGACCTACTCCTGAGAGAGCAAAACAGAAAGAAGTCAGCACTGGTAATTTTCTGGGTTGGAGCAGTTCAACTAGTGCTGTTTTACCAGCCCGCGCGCCGAGATTCCATTTTAACATAAAAGGGGGAAATTGTGCTTGATTATTATTTCTAGATTAGCAGCTAGTAAAACTGTAAAATTTTTCAAGGCCCAGAATACTGCACTCATTAGAATACCGTCTGAGGGAGCAACTGTAGTTACCTGTAACACTTGTGCCATGTTTGTCATCTTGACAAAACACACAGAGAACTACATTTACTGCAAGTGTAGGCTGGTTGCACTATTGGAAGAGAAGGTCTAGCAGCTAGGGCAGGGGTCCTCAACCTAAGGCCCCGGGGCCAGATGCGGCCCCCCAAGGTCCTTAATCCGGCCCCTGGGACCAATTGGAACCCCCCCACCTACCCCCTGTTTTGCGAGCAAGCCAGCCTCCACAGCTGCTTCTATTGCTGAGGCAGTTCAAAGCAGTGGGCTATGCTGCTTCTTCCACTCCCCCCAACTACTGCCCAGATGATCAGCATGCTGGCTAGTAGGGCATTCATAGTGGGAGGGCCACGGCAAGGTCCCCGACTCCCCCCACCCACCGCCCAGATGGTCGGGGCGCCAGGTGCAGCCGAGTGGGGTAATTTAAAACAGGACGGCTGCGGCAAGGTCTCCCACTCCCTCCATGGCCCTGAGGCCCCACCCCTGCTCCTCCTCCACCCTGCCCACCTGCCTTCCTTGTGTGGCTGCCACCTGTGTTATTGTAGTTGTGAGGAATGAAGGGGGAAGGCGGAGGCAGCTTTCCCTCCAGGGCACAGTGAGGACGTGATGGCCAGGGCACACAAATGGATCTGTGCACAGTGGCACCAGCCTTGCTGCTCTTGCTGTGGCTGCTGCTCCTCATCCTGAGTGGCCGCCCAGAAGGTGATGAGGGGCCTGAGTTTGCCTGGGCTTCCACCTCCTTCCTGACACAATGAAGGAGGGAAGGAAGGAGAGCCACTCCAGCCATTGCCACTGGAGGAGGAGGAGGAGGAAGAAGAAGAAGAGGCACAGCAGAGGAATCCCAGCGGTGGCACCTCAGGGTGGTGATTTGGAGCAGGAGGCATTGCTGGGGCTCTGGAGACACGATCATGGGCCAGTTGTGGAGGGCTCCACCCAGTTACCACTCCCTCCCCCCTTTTTCCATGTCGGCCCCTTTTTTTTTTGGACTGTGGTCCGGCCCCCAGTGGTGTCTGGGGCATGGTGGACCGGCCCACTGTTTGAAAACTTTGAGGACCCCTGAGCTAGAGGCCCGCATATCGGACCAGCAACATATTAAGGAGCTTGAGCTGATCTTGGACAGAGCGGAACAGACTATCCAGGTCCAAGAAGAGACAGGGCACACTTCTGAGGATGAAGTCACTTCCCCAACTCAGGAGGTAGATGTGTGGAGGAATGTGACTCAAAGGAGTAGAAGGCCAAGGGATCACTCAGAGAGTCTCATATTGCACAATCAACTTGAGGCTCTTTCCCTCATCACACCTCATGAGGCATGCACAGAGGAACAACTGGTTCCACCTGAGGATCTCTCCCTCATCACAATTGATGAGATACAGGATCAGGTACATGTAGATGAACAGGCTGCAGGAGAGAAGATCCTTGTACTAGGGGATTCTATAATTAGAAATACAGAGGGATGGATTTGTGATGAGCATGATAACCGTATGGTCACTTGCCTGCCCGGTGCAAAGGCTGCAGACATCACGAGAAATCTAGATAGCTTGTTAGAGAGAACTGGGAAGGAGCCAGTGGTCATGGTACACATTGGTACCAATGATGTCGGGAAGGCCAAGTGGTCAGTCTTGGCAGCCCAATTCAGGTTGTTAGGTAGAAGATTGAAGTCCCGGACTTCCAAGGTAGCATTTTCAGAAGTGCTACCTGTTCCTCGTGCAGGACCCGCCAGGCAGGCAGAACTCAGAAGCCTCAATGCATGGATGAGGTGATGGTTTCAAGAGGAGGGCTTTAGATTTTTCAGGAACTGGAAAACATTTTGGGACAAGCCAAACCTGTTCAGGAGGGATGGATTGCACTTGAATCATGATGGGACCAGATTGCTGGCACTCAACCTCAAAAAGGCTGCAGAGCAGCTTTTAAACTGATAACTGGGGGAAAGCCGACAGGAGATGGCTGGCATCCGGTTCGGAACACCTCATCCTTGGGGAATGAGGTTGGAGAGGGTAGAGAATCACATAGAGATGACATAGCAGGTATTAGCACTGGGAGAATAATGGAATGTGATACTTTGTCTACTGAAAATAAAAGCTGTTGGGGGGGGAGAACAAGGCAGCAGCTGTTGTTGTGGGACCCACTGTACAGGTGCTTCTACGACAATGCTCGAAGCCTCCAACCAAAACTGGGAGAACTTCAACATTTGGCAGCTAGGGATAACATTGATATAATAGCCATAACAGAAACCTGGTGGAATGCAGAGAACCAGTGGGATACAGCAATCCCAGGCTATAAACTCTATAGAAGGGATAGAGAGGGGCGGGTTGGAGGAGGAGTGGCCATCTATGTCAAAGAAGGGGTAAAATCCAGCAGAATGGAGATTGACAGAGGGTCTGACTCCACCATAGAATCACTGTGGGTTAAACTACCAGGTCCAAGGAGTGATGTGATAGTTGGGGTATTCTATCGTCCACCAGATCAAAAACTTGAGGGGGACCTTGAAATGAGGAGAGAAATCATGGAGGTGGCTAAGAGAGATAGGATAGTAATCATGGGGGACTTCAATTATGCCCACATTGACTGGGCCAATGTGAGCTCCAGGCAAGAAAGAGAAACTGGGTTTCTCGGCTTGCTGAATGATTGTGCCTTAGAGCAACTTGTCATGGAGCCCACCCGAGAACAGGCAACTCTGGATCTAATACTGTGTGATACTCAGGACCTGGTCAGGGATGTGGATGTCACTGAGCCTCTGGAGAACAGTGACCACGCTGCAATCTCCTTTGCCATGCACGTTGGAGGAAGAGTGTCAACCAAATCAGACATAAAAACCCTTGATTTTCGAAGGGCAAACTTCCCTCAGATGAGGAAACTAGATTGAAGGGGAAGGTTAGAAGAATCTAATCTCTTCAGAGTGCATGGAGCCTCTTTAAAACAACGGTAATAGAGGCCTAGCACAAGTGCATACCACAAAGAAAGAAGAGCTCATTTAAGCCCAAGAGGACACCGGCATGGTTAACGAGTGGAGTTAGAGAGGCTCTAAAGTGCAAGGAGAGGTCTTTCTGTAAATGGAAATCCTCCCCAAATGAGGAAAATAAAAAGGAAGACAAACTCTGGCAAAATAAATGTAAGAAGATGATAAGAGAAACAAACAAATATTTTGAGGAATGCATGGCTAGCAATATAAAGGGTAATAATAAAAGCTTCTTTAAATATGTTAGAAGTAGAAAACCTGCCAGAGAACCAGTTGGCCCTCTGGATGGTGAGGGAGGAAAAGGGAGGTTAAGGAGGACTTGGAAATTGCAGAGAAATTAAATGAGTTATTTGCATCTGTCTTCACGTCAGAAGACCTCGAGCAGATTTCGCTGCCTGAACCGCCCCTCTTGACTAAAGAATTAAATCAAATACAGGTTAAAAGAGAGGATGTTTTAGGACTAATTGATAAATTGAAGATTAACAAGTCATGGGGCCCAGATGGCATCCACCCAAGGGTTATTAGGGAACTGAGAAATGAAATTGCAGATCTCAATGGCCATTGGCCTGATCCAGCATATCTCTTCTTATCTCACCCTTATGTACTTATTTATCTACTTGCATTCACATGCTTTGCAGAGTTCCCTTGGGAAAATCGGTGCAGTATATAAACCTATAAATAAATAAATAACATTTTCCCTCCGATCACATATTTTCCAGAAGTTTTTGTAACCTCGCATGCTGCCTTTAGCTGGTTTGGCTAGGAGAAACCTTTCTGAGCTAGGCTTATGGCCAATCTATCCAGCACTAACCAATCGTCCTTCTCTGCCTCTTAATTCCAAGAAAACTCTGCCTCTCTGTTCTGTGACTTTCCCCCTCTTTAGTGAGTCTGTTGAAAGTCTGTTACTTAAAGCAAGCCTGCTGTTCAATTGTAAGTATTTGTAAGTAATGAAATTATTCCCTTTCACCTAGTAATGCCTCAGAGTGAATTAGTGAGACTGTAAGTGCCAGTTAATGAGAAAAGGGATGGGCTACTCTGGGGAACTTGGAGCTATTCTGCTTGTTGAAGCCCTGCATTTCTGCTGTGCAGCTAGAGAGGAACTGAATCAGAAATTCCACACTCTCCAACCTATTTTCCATCTCACTGGATTAATTGATTAAAAGAAACCCACCTCCCTCTAAGTAGTCTATCATCTGCCGTGGGGCTCCCATCAGTCATAAAATACTCTATTTATAACCCACTGCCTGGCAAGTACTTAATTATATTTTTGGCAGCAAGGGAAAAAAACCCATCACATTTCTATTCTCTCAGACCTTTTAATTTGCTTGCACTTTTGCTGCTATGCTGTATATCAATGTTTTTTTTTTAAATCCCTGTAGACAGTTTCCAGTGTTCTTGTGGCACTTGTTTTAGCTGGCATGTCTATTAATTGCTGTTAAATTAACTGCTTTATACTGTGGCTTGATTTTTCACTACGACTGCGGCTTGATAAGAAACCATGCCACACCTTTGGGGAGCAGGGGTAAGTCTTAATTAGTTGGTCCGCTTAATTGTTGAGGTCTGGCCAAACACAAGGGTGGAGAAAGGCACCACTTGGTCCAGGAACTGCCTTGTGCAATGTTGCGGGCGTCTGGGTTGCCTTGAGTACGCTTTGTACCACAGGAAATCCAGTTGTAATATACAGGGTTTTAAAATTTACGTATTTAATTCATGTCTGCGCCACTGGCCGTATTCATGGACCCCAGAACCTTAAAGGACTATCCAAATTCCATGAAAAAGGAGGCCGCCTACAATGGCCAGTCGTGAAGTCTGGGGAGGGTGTGATTCTGACTCCCCACACCTTATTTAACCCCCCCTGAAAATGCACCTCGTCTCCACATATTTTAGGTATCTCTCACCCTTGAATCTCAAAAGGACTCAAGGAGCACTCAGACACTAAATACCTTGTCTCCAGACGCTGATCCCCTGGAGGGGATCTGAATTTTTCATTGGTTTCCTGAAGTGAGACCTTCATCCTCAAATATAAAATCAGATATTTCTGAGATGGTAACAGTAATGGTAATCCTACGGAAGAGTTGAGAAGAATTTAAAGGGAGTTTGTTTGTTTGAAAAATCTGACCCCACTTTCCTCCTTAACAATGCACCTTGCATCATTAAAATATAACTGAGAGCTAAAATCAGTAGGTATACAAATACAGTAAGTCCCCATATCCAAGGAGTCAGTGGGTTCACTTATCTGCAGTCGGAAAATATTATATGTACAGTTGTCCCCCACCCTTTCGCGGTTCATGTACTCCGGTCCCAGTATATCGCGGGTCCGCATTATATGAAAAAAGGCCCCCTGGGGTAAGGAGGAGAGGCCTTCCCAGGCCCATCGGAGCCCCCCAAAATGCTTCCCCGCAAACCGGATGTGACTTCCGGTAAACCAGAAGTGATCTCCAGATCACTAGAAAGCACTTTTGGGGACCCTGGGGGACTGGAAAGCCCCTTGCAGGCCCGTGTGGGGCAGCGCCAGGCCTGGGGTAAGTACAAGAGCCCCCAGAGAGCCTGCCCAGTCCCGACTTGACCCAGTATCTGCATATTGCGGATTTTCAATTATTGCAGGTCGGGTTGGGTCCCTAATCCCTGCAATAGGTGGGGGTTTGCTGTATCTTGATATCTGACGCCCTCTAGTGGTTAGTTCTGATAATGCATGTTAAAATATTTTTTCTGGATTTTTTCACCTTTTCTGTATATACAGTACAGTACTGTAGTTAGCATTCACTGTTATCCACGGATTTCAGTATCTGTGTGGGGACAAACCAGTCCCCCACAGATACGGGTGTGTGTGTGTCCCACTGTACTAAAAGGATAAAAAAGACATCACACTAAAAGAAAGGAAATAGAAGCCAGGCCACAAACACATTCAAAGCTTACCCCTCAAAGTCACTGTTCCTGCATTAGACTACAATCCCCATTACCCCCTGCTCCCTTTGGTACCAGAGGCCACAGATGTGGCAAACTGAATTTAGCAGCATTTAACTGTAAGTAAACACACAGGGTGCTGAGGTGACATCTTTAAGGCTGAGCAAAAGCTGGGGCTTAAAAGACCACTCCAAAAGAAGGGCAAAGTTTGATCTCCGGCCCAACACTGATCTTGTCCTTTTCCACAAAAAAAGAGGGTGAATTCCAGTCCAGGGAAGCCCCCAGGTTCGTCCAAATTCAACTTTTAAATACTGTAGCTCTCCCAAATTATTTCAGGACCTCCCAAATTATTTCAGTATTCCTAGCCCCTCCTTTTCCCCTCTCAAACTGAAAATTGACTTCTAGGCACTTCTGATTTTATTTTATTATTCTGGAATTTCTTAGCAGGGGATCTTTTTATTTTATTTTATTTTATTTATTTTAGAGTATTTTTAACCCTGCCTTTCTCCTTGGAAAAGGACCCAAGTTTGGCTTACAGTAATGAGGGACAATATACAATTAAGACATATTCGAATATTGAGGACTGGGAATGGAGGGACATTCAGAGGGTCCCCAAAGTGTCCCATGTGTGATCCAATCCACCCCAAAAAGATGGGGTTTCAGGGGACCCAGAACCACCCTTTGGAGCCCAGCTTTCTGCTGGCACCTGGTCTGCAAATTTATTTTTCTTCTTGCACCAAATCTCCCCTCCGCCCTTTACAAGGCTTAAATAGATCAGCCGATCTTCCCCTCTTAGGCGGTTACTTCATGTCCTACTTTGTTCCGCAATTATGTTCGTTCCATGACAGCGTTGTTCGCGGTCACGTGGTTTTGTCCCTGTTCAATCCCTGTTTTCGTTTATCCACAGGCGTGATTACTTGTCTCGTGACAACTGTTACTTCACGTCCTTGTTTCGTGACAACTACTGGATTTTCCTGGCTTTGTTTAGCTTTTTTTTTTTTAATTGTCAGGCTTCCATTTTTCGATATTTCGAATGCCCACTGCGGGCGTGCGGGCTGCCTGGGGAAGCCTGGCAGGAGGAGCCAGGCGAGTGGAGGCAGCGGCGGCGGTGTGGGCGGTGTGTGAGACACCCTCACCCTGAACTCAGCAGTCTGGGGGCTGGCAGGCAAGCAGAGCTCAGCCCCACCTCCGGGACCCAAGGAGGACGAACCTACGCCTGACAGTGGCTCTCCGCCTGTCCCTCAAGAACCACCTTCTCCTGCAGGGACAGACAGGCAGCTGAGCCTGGCCTGGCGCAGGAGTTCCAGTCGGCTTTCTCAGGGCGTTTATACACGACCCCTAAGCTGCGCTGCAGATGGCTCCCAGCTCCGGAGCTTAGAAATGTTTTCCCACCAGCTCCGGAGTTTGGAGACAATTAAGTGTGACCCCACCCACTTTAGCGCGTCCCAGCGCAGCTTTCAGGTACCTGCTTTTTGGATGTGACAAATATTTGATCCAGTGTAAGGATAGTGAGTGCGGGGTTCTCCTGGCTTCTGTTTGTTCTTTTTTTGCGCCCCACCCCTTTAAGAGATCTGAATGCTGCCGGGAACAAAATGGAGGTAAACCAGCCTTCTTTTCTTTCTCTTTTTCTCCCTCCCTCAGGCAGCCAGCAACCAGGAAGTGCGGAGGGGGTGGGGACAGAGGAAGAGTGACGAACCCCTAAGATCTCTGGTCCGAATTTAAGTGGCCAGCGGATCTTAGGGGTCGTGTAAAAAGGCCCTCAGTTGTCGTATTCCTAGAGCAAAAGGGGGAAACAGCCATTGCTGTTACTTCACATCCCTTGTCTCGGAACAAGAACTGGGAACAAAGGCACTTTGTACACGACCCCTAAACTCCGCAGCAAATGGCTGCCAGCTCCAGAGCTTACAATTGTTTCCCCACCAGCTCCGGAGTTTGCAGGAAATTAAGTGCGAGCACACCCACCTAAGCGCGTCTCAGCGCACTTTTCTTGTACCTGCTCTAGAAGGGTGAAAATCCCCAGGTCCAGATTTAATCTGGTGAGTGCGGGGCTCTCCTGGCTTCTGTTTGTTTTTTTTGCCTCCCACCCCTTTAAGAGAAGGGGCGGGAGGCAAAACAAACAAACAAACAAAAAACAGAAGAGAAGGAATCAGGACGACGGGCTTCGACCGGCTTCAGAGGTGAGCCTTCATTTTTTCCTCCCTTTCTTCCTCCCTCCCCACACGCAGACAGGATCAAGGAAGTGTGGAGGGGTGGGGACGCAGGAAGAGCAACGAACCCCCAAGATCCCTGGTCTGAATTTAAGTGGCCAGCGGATCTTAGGGGTCGTGTGAAAAGGCCCAAAGTGTGACAAGGTAATTCCCCAGCCCAGCGGCAGGTATAGCTCATCACGCTGTGTTCCTGGTTCAGGGGGCGTGGTCGGGACAAGATTCTGCTGTCACGCTATGGACATGAAGTAGCCTTTTTTCGTACCGGTCCCAAGCGGGACAGCAAACAGGGACGAGAGGGACGTGAAGTCACTGCCTTACTGTATCCTGTTATTTCCAAATATTGTTCGGGGCCAAACAAGCCTCCGAACCCATAACCCCCTTGGCCACCACGAGGACGGGAGGGTTCACCAGCATCCTCCCCCAAAGGCGCTGCAAGAAAGTTGTGCCAGCATCTTTGGCCCGCAGGGTGCACCTGTGCAAGCATGGCACGCAAGCCAGAAACCCGACTGGAGCAAAAACAACGTGGGGACGCAGCCTGGTTCCCTCCCCCTCCCCTGCCTTGCTCCATAGAGGTCAGAAGGACTCCTATTTCTCACGGTCCTTTCTAGGAAAAGCAGCTAGGTTTATTTAACCCAGGCATGTCCAAACTTCGGCCCTCCTGATGTTTTGGAACACAACTCCCAGAATTCCAAGCCTGTATTTCCAATGGCAAAGGACTGTGGGAGTTGTGGTCCAAAACATATGGAGGGCTGAAGTTTGGACATGCCTGATTTAACCAATAATAGCACCCTCCCCAAACTAATAGCCAGTGCAGCCAATGCTAATACAAGCTGGAGACTACCCTTTTTCAACGTGGACCAGAGAGGAGATGTTTATTTTAAAAGTAACGAGTTTCCGTTACTCTTTACATCAAAAGGAATTTGTAATGTCCTTTTTCACTTGGTAAGCCGCCTTGAGCGCTGTCTTATAGTGGGAAGGCAGGCTAGGAGTGTGAGAAGCAAATTTAAAAAAAAAATCACATGGATGCCTTCAGTGGTGGT
>JAPFRF010000024.1:10079676-10279939 GCA_029282475.1 Phrynocephalus forsythii
AAGAGAACCATACATCGTTAGGAGACGCCTCGATGAGGCGGAAGAACATTGCATGACCCTCCTAAACGAGAGGAGGAAAGAAGCTGCATTAAAGGGCATTGTGACGCCATATGTGCTCTTAGAAGAAAAAAAGACCAAACGAATATCCTGGACTCAAATACCGACAGGAAAAAACAAAAGGAAGAGGACCAAGAATGGCTCGGAAGAAGAACTTTGAGTCAAAGATAACAGACAAGGTACCGCTCCCCCAAAAAGACCCAACGCCAAACACAGAGAGAGCCCACCGAACGAGACGTCCTCTCTGGAAACCCCTTTAGGCTCCTGGCGATGGACAACGACGAAAACAACCGTGACGGGGACGAAGGAGGGGAGGAGGAACGTTGCGACAGTGAACCGACACCGATGGAACAAGCAGAGCCCTCCACGTCAACAGCTTATTTCAAACCACTCCCTCAAAGGGAATGGACTCAAGGATCCTTTAAGGGAAAGAGGAGACAAAAGCAAAGATGGCAAGAGGACGTTCTGGCCCAAAACCTACCAGGGGAGTTTCTAAAAGAGGACGATATAGAACAACTTTCGCTCGACGAATTGGTGGACCTCCAAGACCAAATGGTCCGAAGGAAAGCAGTGTTAGAGGAGGAGAAAGAAAGGTTCAAAAAAAAAAACCTGGAAACAAGAAAGATAGGGAGGAAAAAACAAAAGAACTAGATGCGATTCTTCTGTACCTAAACACCACCGGAGCGGCAGTAAAACGGAAACTATACAAAATAGAGGAAGAAAGAAGAACCAAAAGACGACCAGAAACACCCAGTGAGAGCATCCTAGAACCCAATCCAGTCCCGAATCTTGACCGGGACCCAGATCCGGACCTAGATCCAGATCCAGGACCAGAACCAGGACCAGGACCAGGACCAGGGCTGGACACTATCCCGGGAGATCCTCCATCCGAGGAAATCCCACAACCTAAGGCCACACCTCAAACTTCAGAGGGGGCGGATTCAAGGGGAGCTCCAGGTCCCGAAAAGGACCAAAAAACTCCAAAAGAACCTGAAGCAATCATAGGTTCGAATGGATCATCTGGGCAGAACATACCGGCAGAAACCTAACCCAAGACCCGGTAAGAAAATGAATATTTAACACATCTTTAACATCTGACACTAAAAACAATTAAATTAACTTTATGGCAATAATAAAGAAACAAGTTCAATCCTCCTCCTCCTCTCCTTCCCTGACTTTGGGCTCATGGTACGCCAACGGGACCTTAGGTCATCCAGCTACCAGATCAGATTTTCTTGGTTCCCTAGCCTCCCTCGAGGTCGATCTATTGGTCGTCCAAGGAGCAGGCCTCTCATCTGAGAGAGAAATGCCTCAATTCAAAAAATGCGGACATGGGGTCCTTCCCTTTGGTCAGTTTACCCTCAAGCCCCTGAGAGTCAGGACCACCACCATCAAAACAGGACTGGTGTAGGCCTAATTCTAAAAAGAGACATCAAAACACACATAGTCAGACACATGGAAATACTCCCGGGAATACTTTTAACGGTAGATCTAAATTTTTACACTCACCCCTCTTCAAAGCCAAATTCAGGGCTTTCGCCTTCGACTCTGCGTCGTTGACTTGGGACCCTGCGTGCCCTCCAAGCCCAATCTTATACAAGTCGAATTTTGATTGTAATTGGAAACTTTAATTATGCCCCCCCCCATAAACACTCGAAATTTAGAACAAGAAAGCATCGAAGCCCTCCTTAATGAAAAGTTGTCTTTATCAGATGTGGGACAGAGATCGGGTCCCCCGACCTTTTTCCCACTTTGGAACCCGGAAACCTTAAAAAGAACCCAGATCCAGAAAAAAAGTCCTCTCGGTTGAAAAACCTCCCACGGATCTACCCGGACCGGAACCTTTGAGGCCCGGCTGTATATGGGTAGATACACAGAGAGTACATGCCAAAAATTTCGGCCTTTGCCTGACCCCATGGTCCCATCACACCATCCTAAAGGTGACCCTAGGCCAGGACCTAGAACCGAAATTGGAAATCAGAAGACGACAATGGCGACTCCCCGCCGCCTTGTTAACCCAAGGAGACTGTGTCCAACGTCTCAGTAACACCCTGGATATGGCGGTAAGAGCCAGAGACTGGGTCAGACCCCCTGCGCCCAAAAATACTAGGCAAAATGGACCACCATCACCACCACCACCACCACCATCGGACGTCCAAGCCCAGGCCGAGGCCCGGGCCGACGCAAGATGGTGGGAAGAGGTCAAACAGGTACTCATAAAAATTATTAAGGAAACCCCAAAGCAACCATCAGCGAGAGAAATAAAAATATATCACTCAGAAATACAAACCTTACTGAAACTTTACCAGGCTTCGGCGTGCAGTCTCCGAGTAGACCAAACACGAAAAGAACACCTGTTAAACAGAATAAAGACCTTTCAACAAAAATTAATAGAAAAAGCAGAACTAGAGGAAGGTACTAAAGCCCATGGTCCCCTGGTCTCCCTGAGAGTCTGGAGACAACAAAGAGAACTAAAAGTACTCACTCAGAATCAGGACAGGCCTAGGCATATGACCAGCCTGCGAGGTCCCATGAATCAAAAATTAGCAGAGACCAACACAGACATGTTACGGCTGGTCGGGAAAACTTACCTTAAGCTTTTCCACAAGGACAGCGAGACACGAGACAGGAAAGCTTCTGAAACCCTATTGACACAGACACTCACACACGCTAGAGCAAACTTAAGTCCCCTAACGTAACAAGAGATCAAGAGCCTATGTGCTCCCATCCAAACCCTAGAGGTAAAGAATGCCATCAAAAAGGCCCAGGCGCAATCCGCACCCGGGCCCGATGGCATCACCTATGCCCTCTATAAAACTTTAGAGGATAAAATTGCTCCACAATTAACCAAGGTTTTTAATTCGGCATTGCGGGCAAAAGTTCTACCCCCCGCAAATGTACAGAGGACGTATGATCTTCCTCTGCAAAGGAGGAGATCCGAAAGACTTAGCAAATTGGAGGCCGATAACCCTCAATAACACAGACTATAGATTGCTCGCGAGAGTCCTTAACACTCGCCTGAGCACGATCATGGCAAAACTAGTCTCCCCGTGGCAGACCTCAGCTGTTCCGGGAAGAACTATAACAAGAAATTTAATTCTGGTAAGGGAATTCTTTGAGACAAAGAATTGCGAAGACCCAGGCCAAACCGAACCTTTACTCCATTTAGATCAGTCTAAAGCATTCGACAGGGTGAATCATGACTACCTGTGGCAAGTACTCAATGCCAAGGGAGTCCCGAAAATTTTCATTGAATGGCTGCGTACGTTGTACTCCCATGCCACGGTGACCCCGGTACGTGAACAGATGGGAGGGCTTTCCCATCCCACTCACATCGGGAGTCAAGCAGGGATGCCCTCTCAGTGCAGCCCTGTACGTAATCGCATTAGATCCTCTGCTCCAGGCCCTAGAAAATTCCCAGAAAATCCTTGGCTTCTGACCTCAGTTACCCTTTATGGAGTTGGGTGACCCGAGAGGAAGTAAAGTAAAATTAATTGCTCACGCAGACGACGTATGTATTTTTATGACACACAAAGAGGTCGAATTGAGGGAAGTGGTCCGCACCATAGACCTCTAGACAAGGTCTAATGGAGCGCCTGTTAAGGGGTCTGCCAGGGGTCTTGCCATTTTTTGATGATGTTCAGATCAACCAGCAGAAATCCAATATCTATTCCCTAGATCGCCACGGACAGGAAATAGAAGAGACCTCTTTGCTGCAAGAATTATCAAGATCCCAAAAAAGTAAAATAGACCCAATTAAAAGAGTTAAAACCGTAAAAATCCTGGGAGTACTTTTCTCCACCAACCCCAACGGCTGGCTGGAAAACTGGACCCAGTGGGAAGAAAGTGTACAAGCAAATTTTACACACTGGCAAAAGTTAAAACTTGACCTCTTTCAGAGGTCAACCTTCTTTAACACCTTTTGCATTACAGCGGCTAACCACACTGCAGCGGTATATCCACCTCCGTGGGAAATTACAGACAGAACGCTCAGGAAAACCCTTACGTACGTCTCTGGCTCCCCGGGGCCCCTACCAGTCCCGAGAGCAGTCACTCTAAGTGCCAGGCAATTTGGCGGGTGGGGAATCACCCCTCCAGGACTTCTCCTTTTATCCGTTTTCCTGATTACAAACCTAACGGGGGGGGGACGTCAACCTCATAAATAGACTTAAACAAAACGACAAATGGTTTAATTCTTGGTGGGAGTGGGACGAGGAAAAAGATCCCTTAGAGCTTAGACCCTCTTCCCCCCTCCTCTTCCCCTTTCCCCCAACCCAGACAAAATTAAGGCCATTCGAAATGGAATTAGCAAATGTAATGCTGAAATGGGGCCTTAGAACAAGTGTCCTCAAAACTATATCATCCAACCCGATCCCAACGGAGTTGAAGCGAGCCAAAAATAACATAATCGGCCAAACTCTGTATAATAAAATTTGGGTACCTTACCGGGAAGAGGCGAGAAGGAGAGTCGCTATGGGAGAAACCACAGAAGACTACAGACAGCAACATAGGTACCTGATGTTTAGAGATAAGAACGTGGCGATGTCACTAAGGGAAACGCAATGGAAAGCTTTCCATCAAGTGCTTGGAAAAATCAACACCGTTTGTCCTAGGATTCTGTGCAAATCACAGCCATCGTCATCATCATCATCATCATCATCATCCTCGATGAGCCCGAAAGAGACCTCCATCCATCTGGTGAAGGAATGCCCGGCTGCACAGATTCTATGGGAGAGGGTGGCTAGGAGACTAAGGGCGCTTTTACACGACCCCTAAGATCCGCTGGCCACTTAAATTTGGACCAGAGATCTTAGGGGCTTGTCGCTCTTCCTGCTTCCCCACCCCTCCGCACTTCCTGGCTGCCGGCTGCGTGAGGGGAGGGAGAGAAAAGGAAGAAAAGATCCTGCCTCACCTCCATTCTGGCTCTCCTTCTGGCTCTCGCTCTTGCCGGCAAGATTCCTGTCTCTGTAAAATTAGCTCTTAAAGGGGCGGGAGCCAAAAAAACAACAAACAGAAGCGAGGAGAGCCCCACACTCACTATCTTTACACCGCATCATGGAATTTTCAGGATGGAAGAGCAGGTACTGGAAAGGTGCGCTGGGATGCGCTGAAGTGGACGTGGTCGCACCTAATTTCCTGTAAACTCCGGAGCTGGTGGGGAAACATTTTTAAGCTCCGGAGCTGGGAGCCATTTGCCCCGGAGTTTAGGGGTCGTGTATAAACGCCCTAAGGTGGTCATTTCTTATGGAGCAGGACGCCCCGGGGATCCTTTCCGGAATAGAACCAGAGAGATGGCAAGGTCCATTGAAAGGCCCTGTGAGGGAGGAAGAGCAACCCAAATATTGGAGAGTCCCCTGGCCCCTGGTGATAGTCATTAATCTCTTTGTGATCAGTGTTATTCTTTAGCAAAGGAAAAAAGAAAAAGAAACAAAAAGGGCAGGGGATCCACATGAGGGCATGAAGTGGGTTATCCTGAGATTAAAAACATATATCGAAAACTTTCCTAAAAGGAAAAACGAAACAGAAAGAAACCTGTGGTGGAGCTGGGTGACCCAAAGAAATTTGGTAATTACATAAAGTGACATTAGAGCATGTACAAAGAGTAAAATTGTGCAAAACTGAGAAATGTACAAAGGGTAAAATTGTGGAACAATCAAGAAAATGTATAAGATAGGATTTCTTCCCCCCCTCCCCCTTTCCGGTTTTTTCTCTTACTTGAAAGATGTCTTAAACCTTAACCCTAACCCCAATTTTAACTTTGACACTCCTCCTAAACCTTAGCCCCACTTCTGTTTCTAAACCTAAGACCTAGCCTGTACCTTATCTTTATAGTTAGCTTCTTAGCAGACGGGTCTCAATCATATCCCCCCTCAGGCGCCTTTTTTCCAGACTAAAGAGCCCCAAATGTTTTAGCCTTTCCTCATAAGGGAGGTGCCCCAGCCCAGTAATCATTTTAGTCGCTCTCTTCTGCACCTTTTCCAGTTCCACTATGTCTTTCTTGAGATGCAGTGACCAGAATTGTACACAATACTCCAGGTGCGGCCTCACTATTGTTTTGTATAATGGCATTATAATGTTGGCTGTTTTATTTTCAATCCCCTTTTTAATAATCCCTAGCATGCAATTTGCCTTCTTCACCGCTGCCACACATTGGGGAGACACCTTCATGGAGTTGTCCACCAACACACCAATATCTCTTTCCTGATCTGTCATGGATAACTCAGAGCCCATGAGTTGACAGATAAAGTTTTGATTTTTTTGCCCCATAATGCATTACTTTACATTTGGCTACATTGAAACACATTTGCCATTTCGCAGCCCATTCCCCCAGTTTGGAGAGATCCTTCTGGAGCTCTTCACAATCTTTTCTGTTTTTTACCACATGGAAAAGTTTTGTGTCATCTGCAAACTTGGCCACCACACTGTTTATCCCTGTCTCCAGGTCATTTATGAACAGATTGAGAAGCACCGGTCCCAGGACAGAGCCCTGGGGCACACCGCTTTTCACTTCCCTCCATTGTGAAAATTTCCCATTGACACCTACTCTTTGTTTCCTGGATCTCAACCAGTTCTCAATCCATGAAAGGACCTGCCCTCTTATCCCCTGACTGTGCAATTTTCTCAGCAGCCTTTGGTGAGGGACAGTTTCAAAGGCCTTTTGAAAATCCAGATAGACTATATCCACTGGTTCACCCAAATCCACATGCCTGTTGACCTTTTCAAAAAAATCTAAAATATTTGTCAGACAAGACTTACCCTTACAGAAGCCATGCTGATTTTCTCTCAGCAAGATTTGTTCTTCTATGTGTTTTAAGATTTTCTCTTGGATGAGGCTTTCCACCATCTTCCCTGGGACTGATGTAAGGCTAACTGGCCTGTAGTTTCCCGGGTCCCCCCCTTCTTTTTTAAAAAAATGGTGTGACATCCTCTATCCTCCAGTCCTCCGGCACTGTGGCCGTTTTAAGAGACAAGTTGCATATTACCGTTAAGTGATCTGCAATTTCATTTCTCAGTTCCCACTTTAACATAAGGAGGAAGAACCTCATGACAGTTAGAGCTGTTTGGTGGTGGAATATGCTGCCACGGAGGGTGGTGGAGCCTCCTTTGGGTGTTTTTAAGCAGAGGCTGGATGGCCATTTCTTGGGAGTACTTTGATGGGGGGTGGGGTTCCTGCATGGCAGGGGGTTGGACTGGATGGCCCTTGAGGTCTCTTCCAATTCTGATTCTATGATTCTATGAAACCTTGGTAAAATGAAATGGAAATCCAAAAATAGGGGATACCTTTCTAACCATACGTATTTGTATGCTTCTTTATGCAGTGACTTGTGTTGTACTTCACAAAGTGCATTGAAAGCACTGTGGAAATCAGAAAAACAGTAAGAATGGGCAGGTGCCTTAAATGAGAATCTAAATCCACTTCTGTCTAGTAATCTCAGGAAGAATGTTTGGGTATTCCTTGATTTATTTAATTTATATACTGTCCATGTGGCAGCAAGGCTTCACTACATCGTCTCTCTGTGTCTATCTCAGATCGCACTTGAATTAATTTCATGTTTCCCGCCTGATTCAATGGCCCACCAGGGGGGAGAGCGAGGCTCCTCATCGATGCGCTCGGAGACGCGATTGGGCGAGTCTGCCCTTGTCCTGCCCGGAGCCTGGCTTGGCTTCAGTCACGTGACAGAAAAGGGACAAAACCAGGTTTAGCTCCATTCAATATTTTTATATTTTTCCAGTGCTGGCACATGGGCTCCCTGGGAGTAAAAGCGAGGCCACTTGAACAGGGACTCCAGAGAGAGAGAGAGAGAGAAAAGGCGGGCGCGTGAGTTAAAGTCTCTGATCTGGATCTTGCTGGGAAAGGAGAACCCGGGAAAGAGGAGGAGGAGGAGGAAGAGGAAGATGATGATGAAGGGAGGGAACCGGGGGAGCCCCTTC
This sequence comes from Phrynocephalus forsythii, assembly GCA_029282475.1. Classification (NCBI taxonomy): domain Eukaryota; kingdom Metazoa; phylum Chordata; class Lepidosauria; order Squamata; family Agamidae; genus Phrynocephalus; species Phrynocephalus forsythii. The sequence goes on from JAPFRF010000024.1 coordinate 10,087,666, forward strand.
TGGGCAGGAAAGCCAGCTTGGGGGGGGAGGATCCCTCCCTGTGAGGAGGAGGTGACAGGGAGGAGGAAAACGGGGGCTCCTCATCTCCTTCTCATCCCTGTTTGACAGGAAGAGGAAGAAGAGTCCAGTGGTTAAATGCCTGTCCTGCAGGTAAAACTGTGCTCACGACCTGGGGGTTCAATCCCAGGTAGCAGGCTCAAGGTTCCATCCTTCCGAGGTCAGTAAAAAGAGTACCCAGCTTGCTGGGGGTGGGGGGGCAATGTGTAGCCTGCATTACTGTAATTAAAAACTGTAAACCGCCCAGAGACTACTTGAAGAGGTATGGGGCGGTATATAAGCAGAAGACTCTTTTGTTTTGTTTTTTAGCCCTTTGGAAATGTTTGCGGCTGAACTGGCTCAGCAAAGCAGGCGTTTCATGAGCTGTGTTTTTGCCTGGACTCCTGTTGACGGAGTGAATGGCTAGCTCGAAACCTTGGGATCAGTGAAGAGACACCTCATAGTTAGGAATAGCAGGAAAGCCTCCCCCCCCTCCACAACCCTCCCTGCTGAGCCCCCCTTGGCATTGCTCTTGTCCAGCCTGCAGAGCTGTCTTGCTGCCTCCCCACCCCCTTGAGTCATTAAGTAACTCCATCCTGCCCCCCCACCCTTCCCCAGGGTTTGATTGTTTTATTTGATTTGATTTCATCCAAGCAAAGGAGGGGGTTGAGCCACATGGCCATCAGAAAACACAAATGCAAAACTAGGCTGCAGGTGATACCTTTACAGGTTACTAATAAAAACAATAAAAAACTTTGCAAGCTTTTGAGTGCAACACACTCCTTCAAAGTGACTCCCAAAAGTTCAAACATTGCAAAAGAGGTGCTTTGCCAGGAGTTTATTCTTAAAATATTTGACTAGATGATGTTCGCCAGGCAACTACAGTAGGACCGCCGTATCCACTGATTCATTATCCACTGATTCAGCTATCCACGGTTGGCAGAGTAAAAACTTAAATAATTCAGCAACCACAAAGCAAGCTGTAACATAAACTGTTGTCACAAACAGCAGCTGTAAAGAAAGCTATTATTACATATAGTGTCTGTAAAGCAAGCTACTGTCACAAACAGTGGCCATAAAGCAAGCTACTGTCTCAAAACAGCAGTCATAAAGCAAGCTACTGTCAGGAAACAGCAGTTTGGGGATGGGTGGGTTGGCGTTCTCTCTTATCCACGGTTTTCATTATCCACGGGAAGGCCTGGAACCAATCCAGAGTGAATACCGGGGTCCTACTGTAGTTTTCTTCGAGGCATATGTCTTTGAAGATTCTCAGTTGTCCAGGTGAGTTTATCTGAAAGTTGAGTCATGGCTACTAGACTTTATTTTCTTGAGAGATAGAAATGTGTTGCTACTCACCCAAACAGAGGCAGGAAGTCAGAAGGCAGTTGTAAAAGCTTCTTAAGCACTGGGTTTTACACCCCCCGTTCTTCAAACAAAGGGAAATGGGCCATACACTTCCTCCCCACTCCTGTTCATCTCCATTTGGCTCTATGAGACAAAAAGCCTGTTGTGCTGCATTGTTTTGCCTTGACCATACTAGCAAGAGTGTGTCTTGGCTTTGCAGAGCTCCCATAATTGGGTCTATTGAGACAGTCCTTGCACATCAGGAGGAGAGGAGTTCCAGGATCTGTTGGAGGCATTCTTGGGTGCAGAATGACAATAACCTTCTGGTCCTAGATAAGGAAGAGATCCTGAAGTGATCAAGGCAGGAAGCCTTGGGATATGCACAGCAAGAAAAATGCAGGAGGTCCTTTGTGTCAGTCCAGACATGGAGTGCCAACACTTCAGGAAGTTCTCCTACAAGGAGGCTGATGGTCCTCGACAGGTTTGCACTCAACTCCACCATCTTTGCCTTGAGTGGCTGAAGCCAGAGCAACACACCAAGGCTGAGATCCTGGACCTGGTGGTGCTGGAGCAGTTCCTGACCATCCTCCCCCTGGAGATGTCGAGCTGGGTGAGGGAATGTGGGGCCGAGACCACATCCCAGGCGGTGGCCCTGGCAGAAGGTCTCCTGATTCTGAGTCAGGCAGAAGACCAAGAGCAGGAAGAACAAGAGGTGAGGTCAATCCCTAAAGGGACTCGGAGATTGCAGGGGCCACCCCACAGCCTCTGCTGCCCCTCCGCCTGTCTCGGGGGTGGCTGTTCTGCTGGGATTTGGTGCCCCTTCCCACACGTGGCCCCTTGAAAGCAAAAGGTGTCTCCATCCTATGTGCTTGTTTGGTGAGGAAATTGTAGGTTTGCTTCTTGCATTGACACAGCAGTTTGGGGTGTGAAGTGTTAGAGTGTGAATGCTTTTTGGACAGGGATTGTCAGCCCCTCAATCCTGTCCATGATCACCTCAAGGGGTCAAGAAAATTGGCACAATTTCTGCCCATTGCCTATTATTTTTCTTGCCAAAATCCAAGCACAATGTCCCATATCTCCTTTGTCCCAACCTCTTCCTCTGAGATTTTGGTCTCCATCTTTTTTTTATTTCTTCCTGTTTCTTGTTATGTATGCTTAGATGAAAAATATATCTGCAGACATCCAGCCTGATTTCCAAGCAGCAGAGAACTCTCCAGTCATCACCAGACAGAGTCCCCAGTGGCGAGAGATCAGCCGAGGCAATCAAGAAGGTGCCAATATAATAGGTAGGTGTCAGCGTTGGGATGATTGTCTTTTTCCCCTGTGTGGAAGGAAAGGGGGGGTCTGCATATTCTTCCCGCTTGTCTCTTTTTGGATGGAGAACTGGGAGATATTCTTCTTTATTTCTTTCTATACTTAACCAGAGTTCATCAGGGACTGGAATGAGATCATCCAAGTCCCTTCTACACAGACGGATCCAGTGAATGTGAAATGATTTGGCCTTATAACCTCTTTTTGCATTTTGGCCAAATGCTTATGATTCCTCATATCTCCTTTGCTCTTGTTCAACCCCTTTAAACAGAAATATATATATATTTGGAAATAGACTATGAAAGGTAAGTGGGGAAAAAATACGTACAGTGGTACCCTGACTTACGACTACCCTGACAATCTAGAATCCCAACTGACAAGTGGGCTTCGGTTGTCTCCCCCCTCCCCCAGCTACCTTATGAGCAAGATGGGGTTTCCTCTAAGTAACGGCGGCGGCTGGGGTGGAGGGAGAAGGGTTTGGTCATTTAAAAGGTTTGAACCACCGATCCAAGCGCTTGAGTCGGTGTCTTAAAGACCTTTGAAACAGCGCATGCTTTTCCCTCACCAAAAGCACCCGCTGTTGCAAAGGTCTTTGAGGCACTGATGGAAGCTGCCTCTGTTTAAAGAGACAGTTTCCATCAGTGCCTCAAATATCATTTTTAAAAGTAAAAAAACCTCTGTCCCCCCCCCTCCACACACACACCATCAGGCGCCTAGAGGGAGAAGCAGAGGCTTTTTTTTTTCATTTTCTTTCCTCTTTGGATGCAAGCCCCTCATTCCGATGGAAGCCCCTGTGAAACCCCACACTTGAGGGTCCACGGGGTGGACTGCCATTCATGTGAGCATTGAAAACCCCTCCCTCAACAGAGGTGGTGGGCTCCGGCATAGGCTATCTGCTACTTATCAGGCTGTGCTTTCCAAAGTCCCCAGGCAAATCAAAAAGCCTTCACTACCAAGGCCATAGCTACAGTAACGACCCATTCTTGATGGGTTTCAGCACCATAGGCCATTGTTCCCCTTAAGGCTATGGATACTATTGTCTCCCTAACGAGCCTATTCAGGCCATTGTTCATCTTATGAGCCTAATTCAGACCAGGGTGACAAGAGGACAGAGCTGACTATAAGATGGAAGACTTGCACTAGCTGTATTCAGACCAATGAAGCTGTTTGGATGAATAGCGAAACGTTTCTGTCTCTCAAAAACGAAGTCCAGTAGCCATAACTTCCAGATAAACTCACCTGGATGACTGAGAATCTTCACAGACATATCTCACTAATCTCCACACTCTTCCTTCCAAGAAGGAAGTGAACCACACAAGGCGGGGCTCCCAACTCCAAATTCGTAGAGCCTCCTCCGGAGGATACCGTGGTCAGCGGTATCAAAGGCCACTGAGAGACCGAGGAGGACCAGCAAGGACATCTTGCCCCCATCGGCCTCACTCAGTAGGTCATCCTGCAGGGCGACCAATGCTGTTTCCGTGCCATGCCGCGGCCTGAACCCAGACTGCAATGGATCGAGGGCATCGGTTTCAACACAGTAGATAAGGAAAATCTGTTTTTCCCTATCGCACAACACTAGAACTAGGGGGCACTCCATGAAACTTTTGGGTACTAGATCTCAAGCAAATAAGTGAAAGTACTTTTTCACCCAGAGCATCACTGGTCTGTGGAACTCCCTGCCAGAAGAAATGGTGGCAGCTGTCAGCCTTGATGGCTTTAAGCGGAGAACAAGGGTCTCAATGGCTATCATTATGGGTGCCTAAGGACAACCTCCGGGTTGGAGAGATAGGCAGGCTATCTATCAATGCCATTTGCAGGGAATCGTAAGTAGGTGAAGACATCTGCTTGGGAATACCCTGAAGCAAATGGTGAGCCGCTGTGTGAGACAGAAGGCTGGACCTGATGGGCTGTGGCCTGTTCCAGCAGCAAGGCTGTTCTTATCTTCTTATCCCAGAGAGCCTAAAGCTGATCTGCCACCACCCTCTCCAAGACCTTACTCATGAAGGGAGCGTTGGTGACTGGTCAATAGTTGTTAATATCATCAGCCACCACATTCACCTTCTTATGGATAGGCCTAATGAGTGTCTATTTGAGGGCCAGGGGTACCTGGCCCTCAAGGAGAGACCCATTAATTATTGCTGTGGTCTAATCTGTGGTCACCGGCCCGGGCCGCTTTTATTAGCCAGGCTGGGCAAGGGTCAAGGGAAGAGGAGGTGGCACGACAGCAGTCAAGCGCCTTGTCCACCTTGGAAGACATCACTAGTTGAAAGTGTGGTAATAACATCGGTCAAGATGAAGCAGAGGGCGTCTCGACTCAGAGATCTACCGGGAACAGGCCCACGTGAATGGCGCAGGCGCGCTTACTTAGGGTGGCCACACCCAGGGAGGCGTGGAAATCGCTCACCGCACCTTCTCTGTGGTGGGCCCCACGTTGTGGAATCATCTCCCCAGTGAGCTGTGCCTAGCACAGTCCCTGCCTGCCTTTAAAAAGGCCTTGAAAAAACACCTTTTTAAGGAGGCATTTGGTGATCTTTTTTCTTAATTTTTTCTTATTTTTTATTTTTTTATTTTTCCCCCCTTCCTCTCTTTGCCGTCCGCGTCATCTTTTCTGGAGGGTATTGTCCCTCCCCATTTTACTGGAATTTTTCTTTTGATTTCTTGTTTTCCTTTCTGTAGTTTTGTTTTATTGTTCACCGCCCAGAGTTCCGTTCCGGAAGATGGGCAGGAGGTCTGTTCCAAATCTATAATTCTATGATTCGTTGTTCTCATTGAGTAGATGTCCATCTTCTGGCCCTCGTAGGATGTCATTTGCTGATAGTTTCCTGAAAGGACGCCATATATGGTATGGGGGAGGCAGCCCTTCACTGGGATGGGAATCCTCAGGTGTTTCTTCGTTAGCTTTCAATGCTTAAGGTTGTGGTGTCCTTCTAAGAAAAGCTGATGTGACTGCCTTCCCATCCCCTTCGACTCTCCTGCAGGGCCCAGAAGGATGCCAGCGATAAGTATCCCTTCCTCTCTTCCTTGTGGTGCAGTGGAACCAGATCAGGTATGGAGAAAGCTGTTCAAGGAGACCACAGGGATTTGAAGCCTGGGTTATTCAACTACTTGGCTCCTGATTGAGGCTGAACATGCTTTTTAACAAAATAAAATATTTGAAATGGCGAATAAGTCTACAGCAATTTGATAAGCATGCCTGTCTCTACGTGGGGAAGAATTTTGTTTCTCTTTTGCTTTGAAGAAATGGCCAAGAATTGTTTCAGGTTTTCCAAAGCTGAAGGTGTGGGACAGCAGGAATTCTTTTCCACTCCCTATTTTCTCATTCTGAACACATTTCTCTATTTTTGAGGGAGATATAAGCATATTAAGAGGAGCTGGGTTGGTTCGAACCATTGACTGCTTAAGTCCTGCATGCAGAGACTCCAAGATTCCTCCAGAAAGATCTCAAGGCAGCCAAACAACAGTCCACCAGGAGCCACCGTTCCCTCCCCTTCTCGTCCAACAGAAACTGGGATTTGGAAGCCTCTGCTCCTAGAGGGAGCATATGGACAAGGTTACTCGTAGACCTTGGTAAAGTTTTCCTCCTGTAGAAAGGCTGTTCATGAAAGTTTAAACTTACAATGTAGGATCATAGAATCATTGAGTTGAGAGAGACCTCAAGGGTAAATCAATCCAACCCCCTGACATGCAAGAACTCCCATCAAAGTGCTCCCGACAGATGGCCATCCAGCCTCTGCTTAAAAACCTCCAAAGAAGGAGACTCCACCACCCTCCGTGGCAGCATATTCCACTGCCGAACAGTTCTTACCATCAGGAAGTTCTTCCTAATGTTTAAATTGAATCTCTTTTCCCGTAGTTTGAGACCATTGTCACGAGTCCTAGTCTCTGAAACCATGAGTTAAAAAAACCAGTCCCCTCTTCAGTTTTAACATCCTTTTAAATATATAACTTTCCGTGAACTAGGCACTATGCTTCTGTTCATGCAAACAAAAGTTACATTGGTGTTCTTGGCCGCTGCGTCACGCTGCTGACTCATGTTCCATTTGTGGTTCACCCAGACTCCGAGATCCCTTTCACATGTACTGTTCTCCAGCGAGGTGTCTCTCATTCTATATCTATGCAATTCATTGTTTTTTGAAGCAGCTACATTTCACTCTCCTAAAACCCGTTCTGTTAGCTTTGGCCCAGCGCTCTAATCAGATTTGGATTTTTATCCTATCCTCTAGCCCTCTCTTTTAACCTGTTCGGGCAGCAGAGTCTGCCCAAGATCTTCTGTCGTGAAGACAGATGCAAAGGAGTCATTTAATTTCTCTGCAGTTTCTCAGTCCTCCTTTACTTCCCCTTTCCTCCCTCATATCCAGAGGGCCAACTGGTTCTCTGACAAGTTTTCTACTTTTAACATATTTAAAGAAGCTTTTATTATTTCCCTTCACAGTGGTACCTCAACTTTCAAATTTAATCCATTCCAAATGCATGCTCTTAAGTCAAATTGCTCTTAAGTCGAGGCACCTATCTTTTAAAAAATGAAAACAACAAGTTAAAAAATAAAAAAATGAAAAACAAATTGTAAGTCGAGCACACCGTATCTAAAATTTATGAGGCAGCAGTTAAAACGCCAACATTTTTCCGCTCTTAAGCCGAGCTGCTCTTAAGTCGGGGTACCACTGTATATTGCTAGCCATATGTTCCTCAAAGTCTTTCTTTGCCTCTCTTATCATCTTCTTACATTTCTTTTGCCAGAGTTTGTGTTCCTTTTTATTTTCCCCATTTGGGGAGGATTTTCATTTACGGAAAGACCTCTCCTTGCGCTTTAGAGCCTCTCTAACTCCACCCGTTAACCATGCCGGCGCCCTCTTGGACTTAAATGAGCTCTTCTTTGTTTGTGGTATGCACTTGTGCTGGGCCTCTATTACCATCGTTTTAAACAGGCACTCTGGAGAGATTGGATTCTTTTTACCTTCCCTTTCAATTTCTCTCTAACTAGTTTCCTCATCTGAGGGAAGTCTGCCCTTTGGAAATCAAGGGTTTTTGTGTTTGATTTGCTTGACACTCTTCCCCCGACATGCATGGCAAAGCAGATTGCAGCATAGTCACTGTTCCCCAGAGGCTCAGTGACATTCACATCCCTGACCAGATCCTGAGTATCGCACAGTATTAGATCCAGAGTTTCCTGTTCTTCCTCATTTGGGGAGGATTTCCATTTACGGAAAGACCTCTCCTTGTGCTTTAGAGCCTCTCTAACTCCACCCGTTAACCATGCCAGCACCATATGCATAGCCAGTTGTTCTCTGCTATTGTTCTTTCCCTTCTACAGGGAGGAAAGATGAAATTAACACCTGCCGCCCAGGCTCTTTAGCTTCCTCCCAGTCCCTTCATGTGGGACTTTGTGAGGTCTTGAAGAAAGCTGTACTTTGACGTTATCGTTAGTCCCTACATAGACTAAGATAAAGGGTTTAGAATCAGTGGACTTAATGAGAATCATAGAATCATAGAGTTGGAAGAGACCTCAAGGGCCATCTAGTCCAACCCCCCCCCCTGACATGCAGGAATCCCATCACAATATTTCCGACAGATGGCCATCCAGCCTCTGCTTAAAAACCTCCAAAGAAGGAGACTCCACCACCCTCCGTGGCAGCACATTCCACTGCCGAACAGCTCTAACTGTCATGAAGTTCTTCCTAATGTTCAAATGGAATCTCTTTTCCTGTAGTTTGAAACCATTGTGTCGAGTCCTAGTCTCTGAAGCCATAGAAAACAAACCTGTTCCCTCCTCAATATGACATCCTTTCAAATATTTAAACATAGCTATCATCTCCCCTCTCAGTCTTCTTTTTGAAAGGCTAAACATTCCCAGTTCCCTAAGCCATTCCTCATAAGACATTTCCTCCAGACCCTCAACCACCCTGGTCGCCCTCCTCTGCACCCAGTCGAGGTTGTCAACATCCTTTTTAAGCTGAGGTGCACAGAACTGGACACAGGACTCCAGATGGGGTCTGACCAGAGCAGAATAGAACCGTCTGGGTCCTTCTTCCAACAGGTTTCCTAAGATCACCTTTGGGGTTAGTAAAATTACTTAAACCGACTGTGTACTTTTAAAATACACCAGCCAACTACCACCATTAAACCAATACACTGGACTTAGCTCTTCCACCCCTGGGCAAAAACCAAACCAGTTGTAAAATTATTATTTTTATTTAAAAATAGGTAGTTAAAGAATTATTGAAAAACAAGTCAATTGAAAATACAGTTAATAGTCAGATCATGGCAATCAGTAAAATAAAGAAACTATCTCACTAATTCTAAGTTACACTATCCATTGTGGCCCTATCTATGCCTAGCATATTCTATCCAAACTTATGCAAGCATATTCAAGACAAAAAGCACTCACACCAATCTTATTGTCTACTTAAAAAGCATTTTCTTTCTCAGCAATCACCCCCCCTCCTTTGTCCATCATTCAAACTTATTGTCCAATCATTGGGCTACTTTTAATGATAGTTCATGTTCCCATGCGATCATCTCACAGCGATCCTTAATTAAAAGTTGGCACTGATGTTATGGCTTCAATCTTTGTGGATGGTACAACAAAGCTCCATCTTCCTTGTTCCCAGGAGATAAGACACCTGCGAATACTGCCTGTACAAATCATAGCAAAACATTCTCACACAGACACAGAAACTACTTCTTGCTGACTTCTGGTATTCTAGCCTGAATGAAAAGACATATCCTGAACCATATAGACTCCATCTTTAATCCTTTCTTCTTTCCCTTACACGCCCCCCCTTATGAGCCTAAAAATCCTAAATAAGCAATTTAGCATTTTTAGCAAAACAAAACTACTAAGCTAACTAATCAAATAGCAGCAAAATACTGGAATGAGGTATACAGTGTATAATATTATCTTATGAAAAGATAAGAGGTATATGACTACATAGCAGCAATATCATGGATTATATGACTCTTGTTGAAGCAGGTTAAGGCATGTCTACTGTAAGAAATAAAGAAAGAAAACATTGTTAGTAAAATCAGAAACAACAGAACATATGGCAAAGCCTAGACCATTCAGTCTAGTAGTTCTTCTTCCATGACCTCTTCAGGAGAGAGGTCAACGCCATAATGAACTCTGGAAAGGCTGTCAGCCACCTGATTCATCTTCCCAGGTATGTGGGCGGCCTCATACTGGAAATCTTGTAAGGCCAAGCTCCATCTCAACAGGCGTTGATTAGTGGACTTCATTCTGGATAGCCACTTCAGTGCTTGATGATCTGTTTGCAAAGAAAACTACGACCCCACAAGTAAGGTCTTAACTTGTTAAAAGCCCAAACAATGGCAAGGCATTCCTTCTCTGGAACAGAGTAGGCTCTCTCACGTTGCAGGAGTTTTTGCTGAAAAAGAAACAGGGTGAAGCATACCATCGTCATGTTCTTGTAACAAAACTGCTCCAATGCCGAATTCAGAAGCATCTGTCTGCAAAACAAAAGGCTTTTGAAAGTTAGGAGAAATCAGAATAGGTGCATCAATCAATCTGGCTTTAAGCTCATCAAAGGCAAGTTGACATTCCTGTGTCCATTTAACTTTGATTGGCATACGTTTCCTTGTCAACTCAGTCAAAGGTGTAGCAATTTGACTGAAGTGTGGAATAAACTTTCTGTAATAACCAATAAGGCCTAAAAATGATTGAATTTGCTTCTTATTTTGAGGAATTGGCCAATTCATGACACTTTCCACTTTAGCTTGTAACGGCTCAATAAAACCACTGCCCACTAGATGGCCTAGGTAAACCACTTTTCCCTTCATCCATTGGCACTTGGAAGCTTTGATTGTAAGTCCAGCATCACTGAGCCTTTGAAACACAGCATCTAAATGAGACAGATGTTCTTCCAAGGAATCAGAAAAAATGATGATGTCATCTAAGTATGCATGGGCAAAAGGTAAACCTTGTAATACAATGTCCATGAGCCTCTGAAACGCACTGGCTGCGGACGATAAGCCAAAAGGCAACCTCCAGAACTCGTACACGCCTTTATGAGTTATGAACGCGCTTTTTCACGTGTCAAGGGGTCAAGTTCGATCTGCCAATATCCAGAGGACAGATCTAGTGTTGATAAGAATTTATGACTGGCGATCTTCTCAATGAGATCCTCAGCCCTAGGCATGGGATATGGATCCAGAGCTGTTAACTGATTCAACTTCCTGTAATCCACACAAAACCTAACCTTAGGTTGGATCTGACCATCAGGTGTTTTCTTAGGTACAATGACCACAGGGCTTGCCCATAAAGAATTACTAGGTTGAATGATACCCATGTCTAGCATCTCTTGAAGTTCATCCTCAATTTGCTTAGCATGTTCCCCAATGACTCTGTAAGGAGGTGATCTGATAGGGGGTGCATCTCCGGTATCAATTTTGTGCTGAACAAGTGGAGTGCACCCAGGCTTGGTTGTAAAAATGTGCGCATACTTCTCTAGAACACTGAAAAGAGCTTGCTGGTCACACTCAGGAGTATCATACTCAAAACAAATTTCACTTAGGTCACCACCTTCCTTGAATTCTTCCAACAAATCCAAACCATCTTCCAGATTTCTGGAGGATGTTGCTCTGCAAAGCAGCATTTGAGACTGTCTACGGACATAAGGCTTTAAACTGTTCACATGATACAAACGAGGTTTCTTTTCTTGTGATGACATCCTCACAACATAATTAACAGGCCCCAACTTTTGTTCAACCACTCCTGGTCCCAACCAATGAACTTGCAATTTGTTATGCTTGATGGGATCAAGAACCAGCACAGAATCTCCCACTTGAAATTCTCTATGGCGTGACTTAAGGTCATGATAGTATTTTTGAGTTTGTTGAGCCTTTTGCAAATGTTCAGTGGCCAAATCTCTGATTGCTTTGAGCTTAAGTTGTAAATCATATACATACTGAGCAACAGGCATAGAACTCTCTTGTACTGCTCCCTCCCATTGGGCTTTGAGAAGCTCCAAGGGTCCCCTCAGGGATTTCCATAAATGATTTCTGCAGGACTGAACCCCCTAGGCTGTCATGTGGAGAAGTTCTATAGGCATAGAGAATAAAAGGCAATGCTTCAGACCAAGACCGTCCAAACTCCAAAACATGTGTTTGCAACATTCTAAGCAAAGTTTGTTGGGCTCTCTCAACCGCACCATGGGACTCCGAGTGATAACTCACGCTGAAACGTTGCCGGACCCCTGTTAATTCACATAATTTGGCCATCAATTCATTAGTAAAGCTGGTTGACCTATCTGAGATCAATAGGCTAGGTAGTCCAATCCTAGAGGTAACTTCCAGTAAAGCTCGGGCAATTTGTTTTGCACTGATTGAAGATGTAGCTACAGCCTCCACCCATTTAGAAAATGGACAAGTGAAGCACACAATATACTTTTTCCCAGTACTACTGGTTTGAAATGGGCCAAGACAATCCATTTGAAGACTGCTGAGAGGCTGGGACACAATTGGGATGCATTCCATCTTTGCTTTAGTGGTATCAGTGTTGTATCCCACTTTCTGGCAATGTTCACAGCTGATACAAAAATGTTTCACACTTTTGGTTAAATTAGGCCAAAACAAATGATTACTAATTTTTGTCAGAGTTTTTCTGTAGCCAATATGACCTGAGAATGGTGATTCATGAGCCAATCTCAAAACTTCCTCCCTATAAGCTTTAGGGACCACCAATTGACGTACAGGAGCCAAATTAGGATTGCCGTCTACCAGTTTCTCTCTATACAACATCAGTTCATTTCCAACTCCAACCCAGCAAAATCTGGTTTGTCTTCCAGGACCCAATTGCAAGTCTCGGTCTGCTTGTTCTCTAGCTTCTTGTAAAGTTGGATCAGACAACTGTTGCTCTCTAAACTGTTTGTCAGGTTGCAACAACGGAACAGCAGTAGCATCACACACAGTAACAGCAGAATCATCAGATTGACTTCCATCATCATCACTATCAATTATATCAGACTCAACCACCACAGGATCGCTAGCAATTGCAGGTTCCACAGACACAGTCTCTAAAATCTCAGCAGAAGGTAGAGCACTCACAAACCCATCAGCCCCAACACCAGAACTGGTACTTGGCTGCTCATCATCCACTACATAGTCAAGAGGATTTGGCACAGGTCTATTTGACACAACAGTAGCCTGAGGCAAAGGTCGCATTTCCACATAATCTTCTTCCCCAGAATCATCTCTCCCTTGCTCAGTCTCTGCATCGGCAAAACGATCAGGGGAAATTATAACAGAACTGTAAGGAGCAACTTGGGCTTGAGGTGTGAAACTAGCAGAGTCCTCCGGCACCTTTGGTGTGGCAACAACCCCCTGATTAGGTACATCAAAGACAGAACGCTTCTGAAGCGTTTGACTACGTGTCTGCACAGCCAAAACTCTTTTGTAATTCTGAGGTTGATTTTTTCTTAGGGTAGCCACATAATCTGCATATTGCAAATCAATTCCCACCAAGAACTGAATGTCTTGTTTGGGGCTGTGAACCAGAACAGTAAGTTCTCCTTCAAAATTCTTATATTTCACATGGATTTTCGCCATAGGTGCCAAATGAGTGCGTGAGCCCCCAGAATTATAAGGATGCACAGGAAAAACTGATCCTCCAGCATTTGCTCACTAGCAACATAAGCAGAAGAAATTGATGACAAATCGGCTCCAGTGTCCATGTAAGCAGGGATTTCATATTCAACACCATTACAATTCACAGTCACAGTTTGAGAATATCTACTTTCACCCCAAAGCATCTGCGCTTTTGAAATAATAGTCTCTGGGTCAACCACCTCAGCTCCCGATTGAGATTTCTTAGATTTGCAAGCGGATGCCCCCATCATCATTATTGCTTTTCCACCAGCATTAGAAGGGTTTATGTTAGGGGTGGCAGAAGGCACGGCTCTCCCTCTTCCCTCCATTCCGACAGGTTGATTTACATTCACCCCTCGCATAGCAGACACAACTGGCGCCCCGAATTCCTCTTCTTCAGGGCTTAAGCTACTAAAGTCCAGTTCATCCTCCCCCTCTTCATTCGCTTGACTAATGATTTTCATCTTAGCTTGCAGCTTAGTAGGAGCCAAATTTTTCCCGTCTTTTGGGGGTCTTTTGAACATGTGTGGGTGCCTTAGCTTGCTCCCCTTTCTCCACCATGCAATTTTTTTCTCGTGTGGCCCCTTCCATACAATTGAAACAAATAATGTCCGTTTGGGGAGTGCTAGTAGCTCTAGGCTGTCCAGGAACTGTACCTCCCGTCCCTGAATGTTGAAACTTTTGTGGGTTTTTCCTTTCTGATCAAAACCTCTCATCCCCCTTCAGTCTTTTGTGGCATTGAGGATGGCTTAGTAAATGTCTTTTGAGAAGCTGTTTGGGGTTTATTGGCCAGTCTATAGGATAACAAATTATCAGCTTCAATGGCTAAGTCCTGGGCGTTCTCAATTTTCTTCTCCAGCAGGGAGACATTTATCTCGGAGGGCAGAGATTCTCTGACTTGCTCACTAATTAAAACCTCCAGCATGTCCTCCAAATTTCTCACCCCCGCCGACTCAACCCATTTGAACATTTCCCTTCTCACTTTCGCTTCAAACTCTGCCACACTGCTCTTGTGAGACCATTTAAGGCTTCTGACTTTGACCCTCAGTCCCTCTGTGGTGTACCCAAATCTCTGTCTAACACGGGCCATAAAACTCTCCCAGTCTGTACCTGACATCTCCGACAAGAGATCCGATAAAGGGCCGGTGACCTGGGTTCGGAGCAACTTCGTCCAGATGGCCTTCGGAGCTTGTAAATCCTGACAAGCATACTGGAAATTTTGTAAAAACGTAAGAATGTCCCCAGAGGCTTGATACACCGGAAGAGCCTTGCGATCATATTTCCGCACGTCTAACAGATCTTCCCTCCGCTTGGCCTCTTCCGCTTGGCGCTGCCGCTCTTTCTCGCGCTCCTGGGCAAGCCTTTCCTCCCGGCGCCGTTCGTCTTCTCGCTGTCGTCTCAGGTTTTCCTCTTGCTTCTGGCGAAGCTTGTCTCTCCTCTCCTCCTCCTGGTATGCAATTAAGGTGGATTGGAGGTTCACCAGCTGTTGCAAAGCCTCGGCAACTGCAATTTCTGCCGCTCGTGGTCGCCTGGGTCGAGAAGGTGCGGGCTGATCAGAAGGGCCAGGGTGTCCATCATCCGCCCCATCCTCTGCGCCAGTTCCATCTTCTGCTCCGCTGCCCCCACCACTCACGACCGAGTCTGGCCTGTCTTCATCATCATCAACCGGACGTATCGGCTGGGCCCCGGTATCAGAATCATCTGCCATTTCGGCCTCCAAAGATGAGGATGGCAAGGTACCGTCTTCTGGTCTAATAGATCCAGTTGAGGTTACTACATAAACAATTTCCCGTAGTGTGGGGCTAAAGAATTCTTCAGGCAACTCTTCCGCCATACACTAATCCCTCGCTATTTAAAAAATAATAAACGGATTGCCATGTCATGAACTATTCCTGCCAGTTTACTTAAAAATCTCAAAGCATGGCTTACAAAAATAACAGCAGCTGTGTCTTATTCTCCACCAAAAGCACAGCGTTATAGATCGTCGCTCCCTGGCGAACCGGCCTTCACCAGTAAAACAGATTTATGCCTCTTCTGGGCTATTAAACAATTAGCCAGGCCATAAATCAATTGTAAAGCAGTTAATTGTCCCCCTCCTTAAACTGAAGGCAGGATCCCTTTACTGCTGCTTTCTCAGTCTCCGTTCCGGGTACCTTGCCGTTTGAGACTTATGAGAAAATCAAAATTTACCCAGGTGGAAGGACGTCCCAACGCCGCCAACCATGTCAAGGAACCGTCTGGGTCCTTCTCCCAACAGGTTTCCTAAGATCACCTTTGGGGTTAGTAAAATTACTTAAACCGACTGTGTACTTTTAAAATACACCAGCCAACTACCACCATTAAACCAATACACTGGACTTAGCTCTTCCACCCCTGGGCAAAAACCAAACCAGTTGTAAAATTATTATTTTTATTTAAAAATAGGTAGTTAAAGAATTATTGAAAAACAAGTCAATTGAAAATACAGTTAATAGTCAGATCATGGCAATCAGTAAAATAAAGAAACTATCTCACTAATTCTAAGTTACACTATCCATTGTGGCCCTATCTATGCCTAGCATATTCTATCCAAACTTATGCAAGCATATTCAAGACAAAAAGCACTCACACCAATCTTATTGTCTACTTAAAAAGCATTTTCTTTCTCAGCAATCACCCCCTCCTTTGTCCATCATTCAAACTTATTGTCCAATCATTGGGCTACTTTTAATGATAGTTCATGTTCCCATGCGATCATCTCACAGCGATCCTTAATTAAAAGTTGGCACTGATGTTATGGCTTCAATCTTTGTGGATGGTACAACAAAGCTCCATCTTCCTTGTTCCCAGGAGATAAGACACCTGCGAATACTGCCTGTACAAATCATAGCAAAACATTCTCACACAGACACAGAAACTACTTCTTGCTGACTTCTGGTATTCTAGCCTGAATGAAAAGACATATCCTGAACCATATAGACTCCATCTTTAATCCTTTCTTCTTTCCCTTACACGCCCCCCCTTATGAGCCTAAAAATCCTAAATAAGCAATTTAGCATTTTTAGCAAAACAAAACTACTAAGCTAACTAATCAAATAGCAGCAAAATACTGGAATGAGGTATACAGTGTATAATATTATCTTATGAAAAGATAAGAGGTATATGACTACATAGCAGCAATATCATGGATTATATGACTCTTGTTGAAGCAGGTTAAGGCATGTCTACTGTAAGAAATAAAGAAAGAAAACATTGTTAGTAAAATCAGAAACAACAGAACATATGGCAA
Source organism: Phrynocephalus forsythii (assembly GCA_029282475.1). NCBI lineage: Eukaryota > Metazoa > Chordata > Lepidosauria > Squamata > Agamidae > Phrynocephalus > Phrynocephalus forsythii. Next base: position 10,104,224 of record JAPFRF010000024.1, read on the forward strand.
AGCCTAGACCATTCAGTCTAGTAGTTCTTCTTCCATGACCTCTTCAGGAGAGAGGTCAACGCCATAATGAACTCTGGAAAGGCTGTCAGCCACCTGATTCATCTTCCCAGGTATGTGGGCGGCCTCATACTGGAAATCTTGTAAGGCCAAGCTCCATCTCAACAGGCGTTGATTAGTGGACTTCATTCTGGATAGCCACTTCAGTGCTTGATGATCTGTTTGCAAAAGAAAACTACGACCCCACAAGTAAGGTCTTAACTTGTTAAAAGCCCAAACAATGGCAAGGCATTCCTTCTCTGGAACAGAGTAGGCTCTCTCACGTTGCAGGAGTTTTTTGCTGAAAAAAGAAACAGGGTGAAGCATACCATCGTCATGTTCTTGTAACAAAACTGCTCCAATGCCGAATTCAGAAGCATCTGTCTGCAAAACAAAAGGCTTTTGAAAGTTAGGAGAAATCAGAATAGGTGCATCAATCAATCTGGCTTTAAGCTCATCAAAGGCAAGTTGACATTCCTGTGTCCATTTAACTTTGATTGGCATACGTTTCCTTGTCAACTCAGTCAAAGGTGTAGCAATTTGACTGAAGTGTGGAATAAACTTTCTGTAATAACCAATAAGGCCTAAAAATGATTGAATTTGCTTCTTATTTTGAGGAATTGGCCAATTCATGACACTTTCCACTTTAGCTTGTAACGGCTCAATAAAACCACTGCCCACTAGATGGCCTAGGTAAACCACTTTTCCCTTCATCCATTGGCACTTGGAAGCTTTGATTGTAAGTCCAGCATCACTGAGCCTTTGAAACACAGCATCTAAATGAGACAGATGTTCTTCCAAGGAATCAGAAAAAATGATGATGTCATCTAAGTATGCATGGGCAAAAGGTAAACCTTGTAATACAATGTCCATGAGCCTCTGAAACGCACTGGCTGCGGACGATAAGCCAAAAGGCAACCTCCAGAACTCGTACACGCCTTTATGAGTTATGAACGCGCTTTTTTCACGTGTCAAGGGGTCAAGTTCGATCTGCCAATATCCAGAGGACAGATCTAGTGTTGATAAGAATTTATGACTGGCGATCTTCTCAATGAGATCCTCAGCCCTAGGCATGGGATATGGATCCAGAGCTGTTAACTGATTCAACTTCCTGTAATCCACACAAAACCTAACCTTAGGTTGGATCTGACCATCAGGTGTTTTCTTAGGTACAATGACCACAGGGCTTGCCCATAAAGAATTACTAGGTTGAATGATACCCATGTCTAGCATCTCTTGAAGTTCATCCTCAATTTGCTTAGCATGTTCCCCAATGACTCTGTAAGGAGGTGATCTGATAGGGGGTGCATCTCCGGTATCAATTTTGTGCTGAACAAGTGGAGTGCACCCAGGCTTGGTTGTAAAAATGTGCGCATACTTCTCTAGAACACTGAAAAGAGCTTGCTGGTCACACTCAGGAGTATCATACTCAAAACAAATTTCACTTAGGTCACCACCTTCCTTGAATTCTTCCAACAAATCCAAACCATCTTCCAGATTTCTGGAGGATGTTGCTCTGCAAAGCAGCATTTGAGACTGTCTACGGACATAAGGCTTTAAACTGTTCACATGATACAAACGAGGTTTCTTTTCTTGTGATGACATCCTCACAACATAATTAACAGGCCCCAACTTTTGTTCAACCACTCCTGGTCCCAACCAATGAACTTGCAATTTGTTATGCTTGATGGGATCAAGAACCAGCACAGAATCTCCCACTTGAAATTCTCTATGGCGTGACTTAAGGTCATGATAGTATTTTTGAGTTTGTTGAGCCTTTTGCAAATGTTCAGTGGCCAAATCTCTGATTGCTTTGAGCTTAAGTTGTAAATCATATACATACTGAGCAACAGGCATAGAACTCTCTTGTACTGCTCCCTCCCATTGGGCTTTGAGAAGCTCCAAGGGTCCCCTCAGGGATTTCCCATAAATGATTTCTGCAGGACTGAACCCCCCTAGGCTGTCATGTGGAGAAGTTCTATAGGCATAGAGAATAAAAGGCAATGCTTCAGACCAAGACCGTCCAAACTCCAAAACATGTGTTTGCAACATTCTAAGCAAAGTTTGTTGGGCTCTCTCAACCGCACCATGGGACTCCGAGTGATAACTCACGCTGAAACGTTGCCGGACCCCTGTTAATTCACATAATTTGGCCATCAATTCATTAGTAAAGCTGGTTGACCTATCTGAGATCAATAGGCTAGGTAGTCCAATCCTAGAGGTAACTTCCAGTAAAGCTCGGGCAATTTGTTTTGCACTGATTGAAGATGTAGCTACAGCCTCCACCCATTTAGAAAATGGACAAGTGAAGCACACAATATACTTTTTCCCAGTACTACTGGTTTGAAATGGGCCAAGACAATCCATTTGAAGACTGCTGAGAGGCTGGGACACAATTGGGATGCATTCCATCTTTGCTTTAGTGGTATCAGTGTTGTATCCCACTTTCTGGCAATGTTCACAGCTGATACAAAAATGTTTCACACTTTTGGTTAAATTAGGCCAAAACAAATGATTACTAATTTTTGTCAGAGTTTTTCTGTAGCCAATATGACCTGAGAATGGTGATTCATGAGCCAATCTCAAAACTTCCTCCCTATAAGCTTTAGGGACCACCAATTGACGTGACAGGAGCCAAATTAGGATTGCCGTCTACCAGTTTCTCTCTATACAACATCAGTTCATTTCCAACTCCAACCCAGCAAAATCTGGTTTGTCTTCCAGGACCCAATTGCAAGTCTCGGTCTGCTTGTTCTCTAGCTTCTTGTAAAGTTGGATCAGACAACTGTTGCTCTCTAAACTGTTTGTCAGGTTGCAACAACGGAACAGCAGTAGCATCACACACAGTAACAGCAGAATCATCAGATTGACTTCCATCATCATCACTATCAATTATATCAGACTCAACCACCACAGGATCGCTAGCAATTGCAGGTTCCACAGACACAGTCTCTAAAATCTCAGCAGAAGGTAGAGCACTCACAAACCCATCAGCCCCAACACCAGAACTGGTACTTGGCTGCTCATCATCCACTACATAGTCAAGAGGATTTGGCACAGGTCTATTTGACACAACAGTAGCCTGAGGCAAAGGTCGCATTTCCACATAATCTTCTTCCCCAGAATCATCTCTCCCTTGCTCAGTCTCTGCATCGGCAAAACGATCAGGGGAAATTATAACAGAACTGTAAGGAGCAACTTGGGCTTGAGGTGTGAAACTAGCAGAGTCCTCCGGCACCTTTGGTGTGGCAACAACCCCCTGATTAGGTACATCAAAGACAGAACGCTTCTGAAGCGTTTGACTACGTGTCTGCACAGCCAAAACTCTTTTGTAATTCTGAGGTTGATTTTTTCTTAGGGTAGCCACATAATCTGCATATTGCAAATCAATTCCCACCAAGAACTGAATGTCTTGTTTGGGGCTGTGAACCAGAACAGTAAGTTCTCCTTCAAAATTCTTATATTTCACATGGATTTTCGCCATAGGTGCCAAATGAGTGCGTGAGCCCCCAGAATTATAAGGATGCACAGGAAAAAACTGATCCTCCAGCATTTGCTCACTAGCAACATAAGCAGAAGAAATTGATGACAAATCGGCTCCAGTGTCCATGTAAGCAGGGATTTCATATTCAACACCATTACAATTCACAGTCACAGTTTGAGAATATCTACTTTCACCCCAAAGCATCTGCGCTTTTGAAATAATAGTCTCTGGGTCAACCACCTCAGCTCCCGATTGAGATTTCTTAGATTTGCAAGCGGATGCCCCCATCATCATTATTGCTTTTCCACCAGCATTAGAAGGGTTTATGTTAGGGGTGGCAGAAGGCACGGCTCTCCCTCTTCCCTCCATTCCGACAGGTTGATTTACATTCACCCCTCGCATAGCAGACACAACTGGCGCCCCCCCGAATTCCTCTTCTTCAGGGCTTAAGCTACTAAAGTCCAGTTCATCCTCCCCCTCTTCATTCGCTTGACTAATGATTTTCATCTTAGCTTGCAGCTTAGTAGGAGCCAAATTTTTTCCCGTCTTTTGGGGGGTCTTTTGAACATGTGTGGGTGCCTTAGCTTGCTCCCCTTTCTCCACCATGCAATTTTTTCTCGTGTGGCCCCTTCCGCCACAATTGAAACAAATAATGTCCGTTTGGGGAGTGCTAGTAGCTCTAGGCTGTCCAGGAACTGTACCTCCCGTCCCTGAATGTTGAAACTTTTGTGGGGTTTTTCCTTTCTGATCAAAACCTCTCATCCCCCCTTCAGTCTTTTGTGGCATTGAGGATGGCTTAGTAAATGTCTTTTGAGAAGCTGTTTGGGGTTTATTGGCCAGTCTATAGGATAACAAATTATCAGCTTCAATGGCTAAGTCCTGGGCGTTCTCAATTTTCTTCTCCAGCAGGGAGACATTTATCTCGGAGGGCAGAGATTCTCTGACTTGCTCACTAATTAAAACCTCCAGCATGTCCTCCAAATTTCTCACCCCCGCCGACTCAACCCATTTGAACATTTCCCTTCTCACTTTCGCTTCAAACTCTGCCACACTGCTCTTGTGAGACCATTTAAGGCTTCTGACTTTGACCCTCAGTCCCTCTGTGGTGTACCCAAATCTCTGTCTAACACGGGCCATAAAACTCTCCCAGTCTGTACCTGACATCTCCGACAAGAGATCCGATAAAGGGCCGGTGACCTGGGTTCGGAGCAACTTCGTCCAGATGGCCTTCGGAGCTTGTAAATCCTGACAAGCATACTGGAAATTTTGTAAAAACGTAAGAATGTCCCCAGAGGCTTGATACACCGGAAGAGCCTTGCGATCATATTTCCGCACGTCTAACAGATCTTCCCTCCGCTTGGCCTCTTCCGCTTGGCGCTGCCGCTCTTTCTCGCGCTCCTGGGCAAGCCTTTCCTCCCGGCGCCGTTCGTCTTCTCGCTGTCGTCTCAGGTTTTCCTCTTGCTTCTGGCGAAGCTTGTCTCTCCTCTCCTCCTCCTGGTATGCAATTAAGGTGGATTGGAGGTTCACCAGCTGTTGCAAAGCCTCGGCAACTGCAATTTCTGCCGCTCGTGGTCGCCTGGGTCGAGAAGGTGCAGGCTGATCAGAAGGGCCAGGGTGTCCATCATCCGCCCCATCCTCTGCGCCAGTTCCATCTTCTGCTCCGCTGCCCCCACCACTCACGACCGAGTCTGGCCTGTCTTCATCATCATCAACCGGACGTATCGGCTGGGCCCCGGTATCAGAATCATCTGCCATTTCGGCCTCCAAAGATGAGGATGGCAAGGTACCGTCTTCTGGTCTAATAGATCCAGTTGAGGTTACTACATAAACAATTTCCCGTAGTGTGGGGCTAAAGAATTCTTCAGGCAACTCTTCCGCCATACACTAATCCCTCGCTATTTAAAAAATAATAAACGGATTGCCATGTCATGAACTATTCCTGCCAGTTTACTTAAAAATCTCAAAGCATGGCTTACAAAAATAACAGCAGCTGTGTCTTATTCTCCACCAAAAGCACAGCGTTATAGATCGGTCGCTCCCTGGCGAACCGGCCTTCACCAGTAAAACAGATTTATGCCTCTTCTGGGCTATTAAACAATTAGCCAGGCCATAAATCAATTGTAAAGCAGTTAATTGTCCCCCTCCTTAAACTGAAGGCAGGATCCCTTTACTGCTGCTTTCTCAGTCTCCGTTCCGGGTACCTTGCCGTTTGAGACTTATGAGAAAATCAAAATTTACCCAGGTGGAAGGACGTCCCAACGCCGCCAACCATGTCAAGGAACCGTCTGGGTCCTTCTCCCAACAGGTTTCCTAAGATCACCTTTGGGGTTAGTAAAATTACTTAAACCGACTGTGTACTTTTAAAATACACCAGCCAACTACCACCATTAAACCAATACACTGGACTTAGCTCTTCCACCCCTGGGCAAAAACCAAACCAGTTGTAAAATTATTATTTTTATTTAAAAATAGGTAGTTAAAGAATTATTGAAAAACAAGTCAATTGAAAATACAGTTAATAGTCAGATCATGGCAATCAGTAAAATAAAGAAACTATCTCACTAATTCTAAGTTACACTATCCATTGTGGCCCTATCTATGCCTAGCATATTCTATCCAAACTTATGCAAGCATATTCAAGACAAAAAGCACTCACACCAATCTTATTGTCTACTTAAAAAGCATTTTCTTTCTCAGCAATCACCCCCCCTCCTTTGTCCATCATTCAAACTTATTGTCCAATCATTGGGCTACTTTTAATGATAGTTCATGTTCCCATGCGATCATCTCACAGCGATCCTTAATTAAAAGTTGGCACTGATGTTATGGCTTCAATCTTCGTGGATGGTACAACAAAGCTCCATCTTCCTTGTTCCCAGGAGATAAGACACCTGCGAATACTGCCTGTACAAATCATAGCAAAACATTCTCACACAGACACAGAAACTACTTCTTGCTGACTTCTGGTATTCTAGCCTGAATGAAAAGACATATCCTGAACCATATAGACTCCATCTTTAATCCTTTCTTCTTTCCCTTACAGTGGCACTATCACTTCCCTTGATCTAGACACTATGGTTCTGTTGATGCAACCAAGAATCGCATTGGCTTTTCTGGCCCGCCGCATCACACTGCTGACTCATGTTCAATTTGTGGTCCACCAGGACTCCCAGATCCCTTTCACAGGTACTATTCTCCAGCCAGGTATCTCCCATCCTATATCTGTGCAATTCATTCTTTTTATCTAGATGCACCACCCTACATTTCCCTCTGTTGAAATCCATTCTGTTAGCTTTGGCCCAGCACTCTAATCTGTCAAGGTCTTTTTGGATTTTCATCCTATCCTCTGGGGAATTAGCAACCCCTCCCAATTTAGTATCATCTGCAAATTTAATTAGCATACTCTCTATTCCTTCCTCCAAGTCATTAATAAAGATATTGAACAGCACTGAACCCAGAACAGAACCCTGGGGCACCCCACTGGTCACGTCTCTCCAAGCTGAAGAGAGGCCATTTATGGTCACCCTCTGGGTGCGATCAGTCAACCAATTACAAATCCATCTAACAGTAGCACTATCTGTCCCACTTTCTACTAACGTCTTAGCAAGAATACCATGGGGAACCTTATCGAAGGCCTTGCTAAAGTCCAGATAAGCAATATCCACAGCATTCCCCTCATCCACCAGGCCTGTAATTATATCAAATAAAAAGATCAAATTAGCCTGGCATGACTTGTTTTTAAGAAACCCGTGTTGACTTCTTTTAATGACAGCATTGTTTGCTAAATAATTGCAGACTGACTGTTTAATAATCTGCTCTAGGATCTTTCCAGGAATTGAAGTCAAGCTGACTGGGCGGTAATTATTTGGTTCCTCTTTTTTTCCCTTTTGAAGATGGGGACAACATTAGCCCTCCTCCAATCGATGGGGACTTCCTGTGTTCTCCAGGACTTCTCAAAGATTATTGCCAATGGTTCGGAAATTACTTCTGCCAGTTCTTTTAATATCCTTGGGTGTAATTCGTCTGGCCCTGGAGACTTAAATTTATTTAATGTTTCCAGGTGTTCCTGTACCAGCTCTCTACCTATTCTATGTTGCAATTCCCATCCTACCTCATCTACTCTTTGTCCCAGCAGATCTCTTTCTTCCTTTTTGGAGAAAATGGAGGCAAAGAAGGTGTTGAGTAGTTCTGCCTTTTCCTTGTCTCCTGTTAGTAAGTGGTTATTATCGCCACACAGAGAGCCTATCATTTCCTTATTTTTCCTTTTGCTGTGGACATAATTAAAGAAACCCTTTTTGCTACTTTTAATCTCTCTGGCAAGTCTAAGTTCGTTTTGCGCTTTAGCTTTTTTTTACCATCCCCCTGCATATATTAGCTGTTTGCTTATACAGTCACCCCCCACCATTTCGCGGTTCAGGTCCCGCAGTCCCGCTACATTGCGGGATTGCAGTACCTGCACCACGGGGGGAGGGGTCTGGTCGCTCCGTGCACCCCCCCCGCACCTCCGAGAAGCCTGGGGGGCGGGGGCGGCGGGGGTGATAGCATCGCTCTCCGTCGCCCCCTGGGTGCCACTGCGCAGGAGGGCTGCGGGGAGGGCTGGCGTCCCTCTCTGTGCCCCCCCGGGCACCTCCGGAGGGCCTCGGAGCCACGCGGAAGGGCTGCGGGGACGGCTGGCGTCCCTCTCCACGGCCCCCCGGGCGCCTCCGAAAGGCCTTGGAGCCGCGCAGGTGGGCGGCGAGGGGCAATTGGGTCGCTCCGTGCCGCCCCCCCTCATGCTCCTCCGAGGCTTTTGGGAAAGGCATGCGATCGCCCCCAGCCCCCCCCTGCTTTTCGGATTTTCGTGGATCGCGGGTGGGTTGGGTCCCTAACCCCCGCAATCCGCTTTTCAGATTTTCGTGGATAGCGGGTGGGTTGGGTCCCTAACCCCTGCAATCGGCGGGGGGTTACTGTATTCCTCTTTGGTGCATTTCCCATTTTTCCATTCCTTGTACTTGTTTTTCTTTATAGTTAGCTGAGTTGAAAGTTCTTTAGTAAACCATTGCGGTTTTTTTAGACCTCTCCCATTTTTTCTTCTTGTTGGAACAGTTTTAAATTGTGCCTTTAATATCTCGCTTTTAAGGAACTCCCATCCATCTTGGACTCCCTTCTCTTTCAGTGTGTCGGTCCATGGAATCACAGCCAATAATTCCCTAAGTTTACAAAAATTGGCTTTCTTAAAGTCCAGGATTCTTGTCTGACTATGCTTAGCTTCACCTTCCAATTGTATAACAAATTCCAAGAGGGCATGGTCACTTTTACCTAATGATGCCACCACTTCGACCCCATTTACAAGGTCTTCCTTATTGGTTAAGACCAGATCTAAAATGGTTTTGCCTCTTGTTGCCTCCTCTACCTTCTGGACCATGAAATTGTCTGCAAGGGAAGTAAGGAATTTGTTAGACCTTGCATTCTTAGCTGAGTAGCACTGCCAGCATATATCAGGATAGTTAAAATCTCCGATTAGTACTACATCTCTCCCTTTTGACTGTGTGGCCATCTGCTCAAAGAAGGCATCATCCCACTCCTCCAGCTGGTTTGGGGGTCTATAATATACCCCCACAGTGACATCCCTCCTAGTTTTTTCACCCCTGATTTTCACCCAAATACTCTCAACATGGTTCTCTGCTGTTTATCTTGTATTTCTTCAGCAGTATAAATGTCCTTAATATATAAAGATACACCTCCTCCTTTCTTACTTGGCCTGTTCCTTCGAAACAGTTTATACCCCCCCAATGACTACGTTCCAATCATATGTCTCATCCCACCATGTTTCAGTGGTGCCAATTATGTCATATTTATTTTGCTGTATTAGGAGTTCCAGCTCCTCTTGTTTGTTCCCCATGCTCTGTGCATTGGTGTAGCGACATTTTAGGCTGTGTGTGCTTCTTACATGTCCTTTGCTTAACCTGTTTTTCCTCGCACTGATGGTCTGACCTACTTCTTGTCCTGCTTCTGTTGCAACATCTGGGCTAATCTCCACAACCCCTTCTGGATCTCTAACATTAAGAGAATTTTCTCCCTCCCCCTGCAAACTCAGTTTAAAGCTCTCCTTATTAAATCTGCAATCCTCTTGGCAAAAAGATTCCTACCAGCAGTGGTGAGGTGCACCCCATCCTGGCCCAATATCCCAGTCTGACTTGTCAGACTCTCCGTTATATCCTGAATCTTGGCTCCAGGGAGACAGCAGACCTCTTGGTTCATTTTGTCAGTCCTGCAGATGACCGCTTCTGTTCCTCTAAGCAAGGAGTCCCCAGTTATTATATTTAAGTTTATAAAGCGTACTGATTTTCCTGAAGGGAACCAACCACCACCACTCCTCTGAGACTTGGTAGTGGCCCCTTGCTGTGCTGTTGGATCCCGAGTCCTCTGTGTAGGGTCTTCAGGTTGTCCTTGCCATAGGAGCTGCCCGCTTCTCTTTCATTGTGCTTTGCATTTGCGAGACTATCTGTATGAAACCCATTTGTAAGGCCTCCTTTCTCTTCCTATTTTAGGGTCCCGTGGCCTTTGAGGAGGTGGCCGTGTCCTTCACCCAGGAGGAGTGGGCCCTGCTGGATCCTGACCAGAGGGCCTTGCACCGGGAAGTCATGGAGGAGAACTGGCAAATGATGTCCTCTCTTGGTAAGGCTCCCTCTTTCCCTGATTGTTGTCAATCTCTCTTTAATCCTGCAATAAGGACTAATTAATCATCATCATCATCATCATCATCATCATCATCATCATCATCATCATCATCATCATCATCATCATCATCATCATCAGTGATGCTTACTGCGATCTGCTCGCATGATTCGCCGATACATCACTGAGTCCTAAATGCTTGGGAAGCGTTCGACTAGTGATTGGTAATATAAAATCCAGCGTAGATAGCTGTGTGGTTAATTAATTAATTAATAATAATAATAATAATAATAATAATAATAATAATAATAATAATAATAATAATAATAATAATAATAATAATAAATAATTTATTGTCATTGTGTGTATATACACATACAACAAAATTCAGACACCCAGAGACCAGAAGTGTAGGAAGATGATAAGAGAGGCAAAGAAAGACTTTGAGGAACATATGGCTAGCAATAATCTTGTTGGGGAGACATTTAACATTTGAAACAAAAAGGCTTGCTAATGCAGGCTTGTGATGATTTTTACCTAGCCTCACTCGTAGTCCGGCCCTGCAGCCCCTCTTCTGCTTGCGTCTTCTCCGTGTTCTTTCTGGCAGGAAAAGCAGGGGCGGGTAACCCATGGAGGCCCTCTGATGAGCTTAGCTGGAATGTTGTAAGTTGGAACCTCCTGTTCAGGACTGCAGCCTTCTGTGCCCATAGTTAAAAGCTCTTGTCGACTGTAAATTACATGCGCCCGAATGCGCAGAACCCATAATAAAAAGTACACAAACAAGAAATTAATTAAAAGAGACCGATCTCTGGAGTAACAGGCCGCTGCAAGTGCTTGCGCCGCCATCTTGGAAAGAAGAAGAAGAACAGCAACTAGGAGGCTTTTGTGTTGCAGTGGTGTCAGATCTCACACTAGCCACTGTGTGGTCCTTAATGCCAAACTGAGGGACGAGTGGCCCTCCAGATATGCTGAGCTCCAAGAAGGCATCACAGTAGCTAACTTTGCCAACGTGGACTCAAGGTGAGAACATAAGAGCAGGAGGTTCAGTAAATGGACAGCTTTTAGTGAGAAGGGGGGTTTGGGCCCTGCCAGCTTTATTGTGGCAGTTTTCATTCGTTAAATTACCTGCTCAGGGTATAATGACTCCGTAGGATGGCTACCAAAACCAGAGGCTTTGAGGTATGTGCTTTCCTTCTCTATTGTGATGCAGTAATCCCCTGCTATAGTGTAGTTCGTGTATGATGATCTCAGTATTACTATCACGGGAACGTGGTATATGAAGGTGAGAACCCCATGGGGCCAGCTGCGTGGGCCTGTTTGGGGCTTCCTGCACTTACCCCAGGCCTGGTGCTGCCCCTGTCGAAGGCCCCCAAAGTTTGCAGTGAACCAGAAGTAAATTGTGGTTCACCGGAAACCACTTCTGGGGCCCTCCAAGATGTCAAATCCATCTTGGTTGCATCAATGACACCGTCCAACCATCTCATTCTCTGCCTTGCCTTTTGCCTTCCATCTTTCCCAACATCAGGGACTTTTCCAAGGAGTCCTCTCTCCTCATGAGGTGGCCAAAGTACTGGAGCCTCAGCTTCACAACCTGTCCTTCCAGTGTACATTCAGGGTAAATTTCTTTCAGGATGGATAGGTTTGATCTCCTTGCAGTCCAGGGACTCGCAAGAGTCTCCTCCAGCACCACAGCTCAAAGGCATCGATTCTGCGGCGATTAGACTTCTTTATAGTCCAGCTCTCACTTCCATACATCATTACTCGAAAAACCATAGCTTTGACTATCCTGACCTTTGTAATCAAAAAGTGATGTCTCTCCTTTTTAAGATGCTGCCTAGGTTTGCCATCACTTTCCTCCCAAGAAGCAGGCGTCTTTTTATTTCATTGCTACAATCACCACCATGTATAGTGATCATGGAGCACAAGAAAATAATCTCTATCATTGCCTCCATTTCTTTCTCTTCTATTCACCAGGAGTTGATGGGACCGGTGGCCATGATCTTAGTTGTTTTGATGTTGAGCTTCACCCCATTTTTTTCACTCTCCTCTTTCTCCCTCATTAAGAGCTTCTTTAATTCCTCCTCACTTTCTGCTATCCTAGTAGTATCATCTGCGTATCTGAGGTTGTTGATACTTCTTCGGGCAATCATAATTCTGGTTAGTGATTCATCCAGTCCTGCCTTTCACGTGATGTATTCTGCATATAAGTTAAATCGGCAAGGTGACAGTATACAGCCCTGTCGTACTCCTTTCCCGATTTTAAACCAGTCGTTCCATATCCAGTTCTGTCTGTTGCTGCTTGTCCCACATATAGATTTCTTAGGAGACAGATGGTCAGGCACCCCCATTTCTTTAAGAGCTTGCCATAGTTTGTTGTGGTCCACACAGTCAAAGGTTTTGCATAGTCAGTGAAGTAGAAGTAGATGTTTTTCTGGAATTTTCTAGCTTTCTCCATAATCCAGCGCATGTTGGCAGTTTGATCTCTAGTTCCTCTTCCCCTTTGAAATCCAGCTTGCACTTCTGGGAATTCTCTGTCCACATACTGCTGAAGCCTCCCTTGTAGATTTTGAGCATAACCTTGCTAGCGTGTGAAATGAGTGTAATTGTATGATAGTTGGAGCATTTTTTGGCATTGCCCTTTGTGATTTGGATGTAGATCGATCTTTTCCAATTCTCTGGCTACTGCTGAGTTTTCCAAATTTGCTGGCATATTGAGTGTAGCACCTTTACAGGATCCTCTTTTAAGATTTTAAATAGTTCAACTTGAATGCCATCTCCTCCACTAGCCTTGTTGTTTGCAATGCTTTCTAAGGCCCACTTGACTTCACTTTCCAGGATGTCTGGCTCAAGGTCAGCAACTATACCAATGGTTCTCAACCTGTGGGTCCCCAGATGTTCCTGAACTGCAACTCCCAGAAATCCCTTCCAGCACAGCAAGTAGTGGAGGCTTCAGGGAGTTGCAGTCCAGGAACATCTGGGGACCCACAGGTTGAGAACCACTGAACTATACTATCTTAGTTATCACGGACATCCAGACCTTTGTGGTATAATTCCTCTGTGTATTCTTGCCATCTCTTTTTTATGTATTCTGCTTCTGTTAGGTCCCTACCATTTTTATCCTTTATCATGTCCATCTTTGCATGAAATGCCCCTTTAATATCTCCAATTTTCTTGAACAGATCTCTGGTTTTGGGCCACTCCATGTCAAATCAGCAAATGAAAAATCCATTTTGGAACTTGATGTCATGATTTTGGTTCATTTTGGTACATTTGTACCTTACCATGAGATGTTTAAACGAGTGAACCAAAAAATCTGAGGAAAAATACTTTTTAGACATCTCATGGTAGGTACAAAATGAACCAAATCCATGGCATCAAGGTTTCATGCATTGGTTGATTTGAGATGGAATGACCTTTTCTATTGTTTTCCTCTATTTCTTTGCACTGTTCATTCAAGAAGGCCATCCTGTCTCTCGCTATTCTTTGGAAATTTGCATTCAGTTTTCTGTATTTTTCCCTTTCCTTGCATTTGGAAATTTGCATTCAGTTTTCTGTATTTTTTCCTTTCTCCCTTGCATTTTACTTACCTTCTCTCCACTGCTATTTGTCAGGCCTCGTTGGACAGCCAATTTGCTTTCTTGCATTTTCTTGTCTTTGAGATGTTTTTTGTTGCAGCCTCCTGTACAAAATCACATGCCTCCATCAATAGTTCTTCAGGTGTTTTGTTCACCAAATCTATTTCCTTATATCTATTCTTCACCTCCACTGTGTATTCATAAGGGACTTGACTTAGATTGTACCTGACCAGCCCAGTGGTCTCCCCGACTTTCTTCAATTTAAGTTTGAATCTTGTTACAAGAAGGTGATGAATTGAGCTGCAGTTGGCACCAGGTCTCATTTTTGCTGACTGTTTTATAGAGCTCCTTCATCTTTGGCTCAATCAAACTGATTCCGGTATTGTCCATCTGGTAATGATATGGTGGATTACTGTACATCTAACTGCTTTATTTAAAAAAATCATTTGAACATATTCTGTTTTAATATGAGAGCTAATGTAATCATACTTTCTGATTTGCAGTTTGTTCTTCTTTAGTTTTACTTAAATGGTACAGGCCAAAGCAGAAGCACAGCCTGATCCCTTATTAGAGCAGCTACAAAGAACAGAAAAATAGCCATTTAAAAAGTTCTTTCTAACCCTATTTCAGCCCCTTTAGAAACACATGGCAGACACGAATCTACAAGTCAGGAGATTTAAAATGGAGGAAAAGAGGTGGGGGGGGGGAGAGACAAAATGTTGTGGCACTTAGAAATGTAACAGTTGACACCTTGGTGTTTTCAAGCATCCATACTTTCACTTAAGAAATATTTCTGTTTTTCTCCTGTATCTCACTCTTCACTTCTGTTTTTTCCATATTTGTTGTTCTTCTTCAGATATAAATGGACAGAAGCAACATTTGGGAAATCATGAAAGTTACCACATAAGAGAGAAACCATACAAATGCCATGAGTGTGGGAAATCTTTTCTTCAAAATACATTTCTTGTGCAGCATAGAAGAGTCCACATGGGAGAGAAACTGTACAAATGCCAAGAATGCGAGAAATGTTTTGCTCAATGTTCATCTCTTTTGAGGCATAATAGGATCCACACAGGAGAAACACCATACAAATGCCAAGAATGTGGAAAATGTTTTCTTCAGAATTCAGATCTTCTGGGTCATATTAGGGTCCACAGAGGAGAAAAACCATACAAATGCCAGGATTGTGGGAAATGTTTTGCTTATCATTCATCTTTTCTCAGGCATAATAGGGTCCATAAAGGAGAAAAACCATACAAATGCCGGGAGTGTGGGAAATGTTTTGCTTATCGTTCATCTTTTCTCAGGCATAATAGGGTCCATACAGGAGAAAAACCATACAAATGCCGGGAGTGTGGGAAATGTTTTCTTCAGAATTCAGATCTTCTGAGTCATATTAGGGTCCACAGAGGAGAAAAACCATACAAATGCCCGGATTGTGGGAAATGTTTTGGTCACAGTTCATCTCTTCTGAATCATTGTAGAGTCCACACAGGAGAGAAACCATACAAATGCCGGGAGTGTGGAAAATGTTTTTCTCGTAGATCAGATCTTGTGTGTCACAAGAGTATCCACACAGGAGAGAAACCATACAAATGCCAGGAGTGTCTAAAATGTTTTTCTTTCTATTCAATTGTGCGTCATAAGAGAGTCCACACAGGAGAAAAACCATACAAATGCCAGGAGTGTGGAAAATGTTTTTGTCAGAGCTCACAGCTTCTGAATCATAAGAGAGTCCACACAGGAGAAAAACAATACACATGCCAGGTGTGTGGAAAATGTTTTTCTCGCAGATCAAATCTTGTGTGTCATAAGAGAGTACATACAGGAGAGAAACTGTACAAGTGCCAGGATTGTGGGAAATGTTTTTCTCTCAGTTCATCTCTTCTGAGGCATACAAGATGCCACACAGGCGAAAAACCACACAAATGCCATGAGTGTGGGAAATGTTTTACCTGGAATTCACAGCTAATGATTCATAAGAATATCCACCCAGGAGAGAATACATACAAATGCCAGGAGTGTGGAAAATGTTTTTGTCAGAGCTCACAGCTTCTGAATCATAAGATAATCCACTCAGGAGAAAAACCATACAAATGCGAGGTGTGTGAAAAATGTTTTTCTTGCAGATCAAATCTTGTGAAGCATAGAAGAGTCCACACAGGAGAGAAACTATACAAATGCCAGGAATGTGGAAATTGTTTTGTTCACAGTTCATCTCATCTGAGGCATACAAGAATCCACACAGGTGAAAAACCATGCAAATGCCAAGAGTGTGGGAAATGTTTTACCTGGAATTCACAGCTCATGATTCACAAGAGAATCCACCAAGGAGAGAAAACATATAAATGCCAGGAGTGTGGGAAATGTTTTTGTCAGAACTCACAGCTTCTGAATCATAAGAGAGTCCACTCAGGAGAAAAACCATACAAATGTGAGGTGTGTGGAAAATGTTTTTCTCGCAGATCAAATCTTGTGTGTCATAAGATAGTACACACTGGAGAGAAACTGTACAAGTGCCAGGACTGTGGGAAATGTTTTGCTCACAGTTCATCTCATCTGAGGCATACAAGAATCCACACAGGTGAAAAACCATGCAAATGCCAAGAGTGTGGGAAATGTTTTTCCTGGAATTCACAGCTCATGATTCACAAGAGAATCCACCAAGGAGAGAAAACATATAAATGCCAGGAGTGTGGGAAATGTTTTTGTCAGAGCTCACAGCTTCTGAATCATAAGAGAGTCCACTCAGGAGAAAAACCATACAAATGTGAGGCATGTGGAAAATGTTTTTCTCGCAGACCATCTCTTCTGAGGCATGCAAGAATCCACACAGGTGAAAAGCCATGCAAATGCAAGGAATGTGGGAAATGTTTTATGTGGAATTCACAGCTAATGATTCATAAGAGAATCCACACAGGAGGAAAGCCATGCAAATGACAGTAGTGTGGAAAATGTTTTTCTAGCAGACCATCTCTTCTGAGGCATGCAAGAATCCACACAGGTGAAAAACCATGCAAATGCCAGGAGTGTGGGAAATGTTTTACCTGGAATTCACAGCTCATGATTCATAAGAGAATCCACACAGGAGAAAAACCATGCCAATGACAGTCGTGTGAAAATGTTTTTGTCAGAGCTCACAGCTTCTGAATCATAAGAGAGGCTGCACAAGAGGGAAATAGTTGAAATATCTAGGTATGTTGAAATGTTTTGCTGAGAAATCACACCTCGGGAAAAACAAGTGGCTAGGTCGAAGAATTGGATGGGTAAAAGGAGATTGAAGGCACAAATGAAAGACATTCTTCAATGTAGCAATTGTGAAGGTTTAGTTAATAATACTAACAGTTCTGGAGGAGAAACACCAATGGACTCCGTCGAATTATCAAAATGAATTAAACGTGCCTACAAACTGTACGAATAAACGTTTAAGTTTAGTAACAACGCTGTCAACATTGAAAAACAGTAAACCTTCCATATTTCAATAAACTATTTTCAACATTAACTCCAGTGTAAAATGGATTGTGTGTGTTGTGTCGTTACAGTCGTGACTGTCCCTTCGTGACTCCATGTCCATGGAGTTTTCTTGGCAGGAATACTGGAGTGGCTTGCCAACCCTGTTCCAAGTGTCTATAGCACCTGGTATTCCTCGGTGGTCGCCCATCCAAGTACTAACCAGGGTCAACCCTGCTTAGCTTCAGAAACTGAAAACATTCATTCAATCCTTTTAACAATGCTGTTTTACTCACTCTTTCACAATCTTCTCTGGTTTTACCACATGGCGAAGCTTTGTGTCATCCGCAAACTTGGCCACCTCACCCTCAATGTTTAGTCTGACAAAAATATATTCTCATACATGGAAAAATACTGTAGTATAGTGTTGGCCAACCTATGGCATGGGTGCCAAAGGTGGCACTTGGAGCCCTTTCTGTGGGCACTTGACATTGCACCTTCACAGCCACCTGTATTGACGTTCAATTGCTGTATTGGCACATTGTGAAAAATTAGTGTGTTTTGAATTGCTGTTTGGGCACTCGGTCTGTAAGAGGTTCGCCATCACTGTCCTAGCCCATCTCTTAACACTTCTAAAGCTTCCATCATTTCTTCTGTGTGCTCAGAAAATGCATGTACAGCTTCATGGTTTCACACAATCCCTTTCAGTTGTGGGCTGTACTTCCTGAAGTATGTGTGATGCCTAAAAATGCTACTTGGTGCCAGGAAACCAATAGCATCCCACCGCCACACTACCCCATGGATCTTGGGGCACCCAACACTCTGATTGAAATGAGTTCCATTCCATCTGTTTCTTGTTGGGGTCACCTTGATCCAAACCAAAATATTTCCCACACAGGAAAGCATTGAAACTGCCAGATTCTTTTCTTAAGATCTGCCTTCCACCACTTCTTTCTAACAGTGTCCCCTGGGTCTCCTCCACTATACTGTATGTTTACTGTTTTGCATTGTTCTTATGCCAATAAAGGTTCTGAAACTGAAACTTTAATTTTATGAATTCACTTTCTTACCTTCTTTTCTTAAGAATGGTTGACTATTTATTTATTTATTTATTTATTTATTTATTTATTTATTTATTTATTTATTTATTTATATTCTTGCTCTCCTAAAACAGTAGTCCCTGGTGATGTCATCCAGTGGACTCAGGGTACAGCCCATGATGTTTTGTGCTGTGTTCACTACCCTCTAAAAAGTCTTTCTATCCGCAGCTGTCAAACCAACATACCAGACTGTAATGCAGTATGTGAGGACACTCTCTATTGCAGAACAGTAGAAGGAAGTCATCAATTGCAGTTACATGTTGTTCTTCCACAAGAGCCTGAGGAAATGGAGTCTCTGTTGGGCCTTCCTCGATTATATTAATTTTCCAGGTGAGATCTTCACTAAAATGAACTCCCAGGAATTTAAAGGTGCAAACTCTATCCACACAGCCCCCAATTATGTACAATGGGGCAAGTTCCTCTCTTTTCCTCCAGATGTCCAACACCATCTCCTAGGTTTTGCTAATATTTGGGTGCAAATTATTTTCTAGGCACCATGAGGATAATTTTTGGCCCTCCCCCGCTATATGCTGATTCATCTCCACCTGTAATAAGATCCATTATGGTAGTGTCGTCTGCAAACTAAATGATTACAATAGACGGATCAGATGGTACACAGTCCTATGTATACAAGGAATACAGGTAGGGACTAAGCACACAGCCTTGTGGGGAGCCAGTGCTAAGCTTCAGCAAGGTAGATGTAACATGCCCGATCCCGACTGTTTGTGATTGTGACAGTACGGATTTTGCTACAGGGAAAAGAAAGAGAAAAAATATAATATTTGTTGTGTATTGATCTGTATTCCTATTATCTGTAATTGCTTATGTTGAAGTAACTGCCTTCCTGTTCCAAAGGGAACAGACCTATTGGTTATTTCTAGTTGCTGCATTTGGATCCTCAATCCTATTGGTTTCCGCCAAAAGGCAGCTTTGTGATTGCTTGTATTTGTTCCCTCCAAAATGTATCTTTTCCTAGCCTGTCCTCGTTCCTATAAATGTAGCTCCCTCTCCCCAGTCCCCAGCCTTGTTCTCTCCCTGAATAAAGAGTTGTTACCATAGAAGCTGTCTCCAGCCTACTATGTCACAGAGCTGAAATCACTTGCTGAAATCACTAAACCCCACGCTTTTACACTGGCGACGAGGATGGGATCCGGAATGCTGAGAAGCAGAGGATCATCACGCTGACTCAGAGTCCGGATCGCAGGGAAGAACAAGACTCACCAGCCGGCATAGAAGACGACCCTGCCCACCGGGAGAATGGAAAGTCCACAGGTATTGGAGCCCTTCCAGCCATCGGAGCCCCACACTTGGGAGGACTATGTTGAACGTTTCGAGTTCTTCGTGGTGGCTCAAGAAATCACTGAAGACAGCAAAAGAAGGGCCATGTTCCTGAGTTGCTGTGGGCGTGAGACCTTCTTGTTGGCCAAGGCGCTGCTCACTCCAGCAAAGCTGAGTGAGACATCACTCACAGACATTTTTGCCCGGCTGACAAGCCACTTGGCACCTGCCAAAACCAAGATGGCCTGGCGGATGGCGTTTCAGAAAAGGCGGCAGCAAGCCAGAGAATCTGTGGCTGCATTCCTGGCAGGACTCCGGGAGCTTGCTCAGCACTGTGGCTTCCCAAATCTTGAAGACACTCTCTTGGATTAATTTGTTGGGGGGCTCAGCAGCAAAAAAGCCCGAAGGCGCATTGTGGCAAAGGAAGGTGTCACCCTTGCCTCCGCCTTGAAAGAGGCTACCGCCAGAGAATTATGAACAGGAAGAGCTCAATGCCAGTTGCAAGGCCACGAAGCTCCGGGTAGAGGCTGCCCATGCCCTGGATGAACCAGAGGCTAGTCCAAGCCAGAGTCCAGTCCATGGTGTCAAGTTGGTGCGTCAGGCTGCTGCATGGCCCAAAGATCGCCGAGGCGCTTGCCCAGGCTGTGGTGGAAACCATGAGCGGAAAAGCTGCCGTTTTCGTGATGCTACGTGCAGGGCATGTGGAAAGACAGGACACATTGCCAGGGTCTGTAGGTCACTAGCAGCTGGAACAACGGGATCACCTAGATCAACGCGTCGCAGATCATCCACCACGACTCATCTCCTGGACGACTGCAATTATCTCACAGAGATCAATGAGAGACAGTGCAGTTTCCGGCGCAAGGCAAAGCATCCATCAGAGTGAAGATTGAAGGTCAACCGTGCGACATGGAGGTGGATTCCGGATCGGGATTCACCATTGTCTCAGACCAGACTGCAAGGGGGCTGTTCCCTGGGGGTAAGTTCCCCTCTCTGGAACCATTCCCAGCAACCTTGCAATCATACACGGCTGGCCGCATCCACATTCTAGGAATGTGTGCGGTGAGGGTACAATTCCGGGAGAAACAGGCCGTGCTTAAATTGGTGATTGCAAAGGGGAGTCGCCCCAGTCTCCTGGGTACTGACTGGTTTCCTGCCTTGGGACTGAGTATATCAGGGCTCAACTCAGTCCAAACGTCCCCAGAGTTGGGCAAGGCATTAGGCCAGGAATTTGCCAAACTCTTCAGTGGTAAACTGGGTTGTTATACAGGGCCTCCAATTGACTTTGAGCTGGACCCCAGGGTGGCCCCAATCCGACTCAAGCCAAGGCGAGTGCCATTTGCGCTGCAACCTAAGATTGAGGCGGAACTGGACAAATTGGTCAAACAGGGAGTTCTTTCACCTGTGGACTCTTCTAAGTGGGAGACTCCTATCGTCACACCCCTTAAGGCAAATGGGGAAGTGAGAATTTGTGCAGACTACAAATGTACTATCAACAAGGCACTCAGGGGAAATTCATACCCCATTCCAGTCGTCTCACAGCTGTTGGCAAAACTAGCTGGAGGAAAAATTTTCGCCAAACTTGACCTGGCACAAGCGTACCAGCAGCTGCCTCAGCAGAAGGCTTTTGACACCTTACGGGGCATGCTGACTAGCAGGAGCGTCCTTGCTCATTATGACGAGTCAAAACCTCTTGTCCTGGCATGTGATGCCTCTCAGTATGGGCTGTGAGCTGTGCTGAGCCATAGGGAAGCGGATGGGTCGGAAAAGCCCATCTCATTCTATTCTCATACGTTGTCGCCAACGGAGCGCAACTACACACAAATTGACAAAGAAGCACTGGCAATAGTGGCAGGGATTAAAAAATTCCATGACTATTTATACGGTCACCACTTCTTCCTTGAAACCGACCACAAGCCATTGTTAGGATTGTTCAACCTGAACAAGCAGACGCTGCAGATTCTCTCCCCAGAATGTTGCGATGGTCTATATTCCTGAATGGGTTCCAGTACACCCTGACCCATGTTCCAGGGAAAAGGTTGTGCCACGCTGATGCGCTAAGTTGCTTGCCCCTTCCTGGTGTGAGCGATGCGGATCCTGCACCAGCAGAACGAGTGATGATGCTGGAAACACTCCCGGGAGCCCCTGTAACAGCCACTGAAATAGCTGAGAGAACGAGGAAAGATACCACTCTCTCCCGTGTGCTCACTTGGGTGGGGAGGGGATGGCCAGGTGGCCCGCATGAAGAAAAATTTAGACCATACGCAACAAGGCAACATGAGCTATCCCTGCATAAGGGCTGCCTCCTGTGGGGAGACAGGGTGATCATTCCAGCGCCACTGAGAAACAGGGTTCTGGATACGCTTCACATGGGGCATCCGGAAATGGTCAGGATGAAGTCGCTAGCCCGGTGCTATGTGTGGTGGCCTGGGATGGACCAAGATGTTGAACAATGGGTACGGACGTGCAAGGCATGTCAGTAAGTGCGCCCAGAAGTGGCCAGAGCACCAGTCCACTGGTGGGAGCAGACCCGGACCCCCTGGCGCCTGCTGCACTTAGATTTTGCTGGGCCATTTCAAGGAAAGGTTTTTTTGGTTATTGTTGATGCGTATTCTAAATGGTTAGAGGTGGCGATGGTTCCCAGCATGTTGTCAGCTGCAGTTATCAAAGTGTTTGCAACCCATGGGTTGCCCGAGACCATTGTGTCAGACAATGGAGCAGCCTTTGTATCCCAAGAATTCAGGGCATTCTTGGCTGATAATTTCATAAGAGGGGTCACATCAGCTCCCTTTCACCCCTCCTCCAATGGGCAGGCTGAGCGCATGGTGCAGACAGCCAAAGGATCTATTGCACGCTTGATGGAGGGTGACTGGTCAACGCTCATTGCTCGAATGTTGTTTTTGCAGCATGCGACACTGTGTACCACTACGGGCAAGTCGCCAGCAGAGCTGCTCCTAGGTAGAAGGCTGGTAGCGGTGCTGGATTATGTCCATCCAGACAAAATGCCAAACCGCAAGGCTAGAGCACCTCCACAGGCAGAGAGCGACTCTACAAGGTATTTTGCTCCTGAATATTTGGTCTGGGTGAGAAATTATGCCAGGGGTCCCCTGTGGGTGCCAGGGGTGATCACCAGAGCATCTGGGCCTGTCTCTTATTACGTGACCATTGAAGATGGCAGGGTCTGGCATAGGCACGTGGACCAACTGAGGCGCAGAGCGCTCAGTAGAGTTGGTACAGGAGTGGGGGAATTGCAGTCTGAGAGTGACACTACCCCCATTAATGAGTCACAGTTGCAAGACCAGAGCAGAGATGCCCCAGGAATGCAGGTACCAGTGGCTTCCGCAAATGAATTTGCTCCTGCAAGTCCGCATGGTGCCGAGGAACAGATCAGGGATACTGAGTTGTCTAATACACCCTCCGTGTCAGACGAAGCTATTACAGTAGACTCTCCACCACAGACACTGCCTGCTCAAGCCCCTACAACACCAGTAGTCAGGAGATCAATTAGAAGTCGCAGGGCCTCACAATATCTTAAGGATTACGTGTGCTGTGCCCACCAGGGGGGGAGGGGTGTGTATTGATCTGTATTCCTATTATCTATAATTGCTTATTAGACATGGGCACGACTCGGCGAAATTGTCATTTCCGTTTTCGGTTATCGTTTCCGTTACGTAACAGAAACGGTAACGATAATTAAGCCGTCAGAACTCGAACTCGAACCGAAAAAAAGAAAAATTTGGTCGGGTTTTTCGTTTCCGTTTGTGGCGTCGCGGCGATCGCGCAATGCGAAGCACATAAAAAGTTTTTAAAAGTTTTTTTAAAAAACCCCGACTCCCAGCCAAAAAAGCAGGCGAAAATATGCCTGCCTGAGGCTTTGCCACCTACCAGAGGGGTGGTTTCTGGGGGGTCCCCGGCCTTCCTCCCCCTTCTCCTGTCCTGGGCTGCTTGCACCAGGCTGGGGGAGGGTCATCCTCGTCGTCTGTCTCTCGCTGCATGCCATTTGGTGTGGGGGTATCCAAAATGGCGACCGCAATTTTTCTTTTGAAATTGTGTTCAAAAACACACCAAATCACCACAGAAACATGTGAAATTTATTTATTTTAAATGCCTGAATTTTTATAGCAGCAGCAGTGGGTTTTTAATAGCAATAAAACGTCGTATTGATTTTATTTTTTTTTTATTTTTATTTTTTTAGACCTGCCCATTTGGGCTGGGCATGGGATGGGACCATGCAAATTTTTTTAACCATTCCACCAATGGCATCGCCAGTTTTTTGACTGACACTTCTGGATGTCTCGGAGGGCATAAAAAGCCGAGGCACCTTCCAGAAATCGCAGTCGGGTCAGTGTATGGATGTGGTTGAGGGAGGAGGGCTGGCTGCTGGTGCTGGTGTGATCCGATCGAGATTAAGGAGGGAGGCTGGAGGCTTTAGGATTTAAGTTAGGCAGGCAGGGAGGGAATTGAATTTAGAAAATAATTTCTTTGATTCCCTGCAGCTTTGTCTGCTGAAGGGAATAGCAGTTTATTCTTTATTTCTTCTCTGGCAATTTGAGGATTTTTTTTTCTGATATTGGATAAAGGGGGAGATTCGACTGGGAGTGGGAGGTGTGGATTTATTTTAAAAATATATTATATACTACCATTTATTTTCTATTTTCCCAACTTCAATTTGCTTGCACACACACACATTTGGGGTGCAAGCCAAGAACAGAACCTCTATCCTAAGTGATATCCTAACTGCCCACTCGCCCGTTCGCCCGCGCCACCACCCGCCTGTGGCCCGCGCCGCTGCCCACCCACTCGCCCGCCCGCGGCCGGCGCCCGCCCATGGCCCCCTGCCACCGCTGCCCGCCCGCACCTCCCCCCGCCTGCCCCCACCCCGCCCGCCGCCTAGAGTGCAAAAACACCTAGCGCCGGCCCTGATTGCGGGACGCTCCTATGGTCTGGGAAGTCAAATCGCGCTAAATCGCAGTGGAAACGACAAACAGAAATGATAATTTTTTGAAAAAAATCGCGACAAACGGAAATGACCCGAAACGGACCCGTTCTGACAAACGAACACTCGAAATGTCATTTTTTCTGGTCGTGAATGTCTGTTGCTTATGTTGAAATAACTGCCTTCCTGTTCCAAAGGGAACAGACCTATTGGTTATTTCTAGTTGCTGCATTTGGATCCTCAATCCTATTGGTTTCCGCCAAAAGGCAGCTTTGTGATTGCTTGTATTTGTTCCCTCCAAAATGTATCTTTTCCTAGCCTGTCCTCGTTCCTATAAATGTAGCTCCCTCTCTCCAGTCCCCAGCCTTGTTCTCTCCCTGAATAAAGAGTTGTTACAATAGAAGCTGTATCCAGCCTACTATGTCACAGAGCTGAAATCACTAAACCCCACGCTTTTACAATATTGCAAAGGCTTTTCTACATTCTCAGGAAGATCACGCTTGAACTAAATTCATTTTTCCTGCATGATTCAATGGCCCACTAGGGGGAGAGAGAGCGAGGCTCCTTATCGAGGCTCTTGGAGAGGCGATTGGGCCAGTGTGAGATTGTCCTGCCGGGTGCCTGGCTTGGCTTCAGTCACCTGACAGGAAAGGGGGCGGAAAACAGGTTTCGCTCCATATTTGTATTTTTCCAATGCAGGCACATGAGCTCCGACCTTCCAACCTAGGAATAAAAGCGAGGCCACTTGAACAGGGACTCCAGAGAGAGAGAGAGAGAGAGAGAGAGAGAAAAGGCGGGCGGGTGAGTCTCAGTCTCTGATCTGGATCTTGCTGGGAAAGGAAGACCCGGGAAGGAGGAGGAGGAGGAAGAAGGGAAGGAACCGGGGGAGCTCCTTCTGGGCAGGAAAGCCAGCTTGGTGGTGGTGGTGGGGGATTTCCCTCCCCCGTGAGAAGGAGGAGGAAAAGAAGACAGTGGGGAAACGGGGGTTCCCCATTTCACAGACACACACACACACTTGCAGCCCTTTGGAAATGCTTGGAAATGTTTGGGGCTGAACTGGTTCATCAAAGCAGGCGTTTTATGAGCTGGTTTCCTGTGGACGGAGTGAACTGGCCCTCGATAGCGTGGGACTGGCTATCCCGACATATTAGGATCAGTGAATAACGTAAAGGTAAAGGGTCCCCCCCCATGCGTGCTAGTCGTGTCCGACAATGCGGTGCTCACCTCCGTTTTCAAACCACAGAGCCAGTGATGTGCAGGTCCTTGGCCACGTGGCCGGCATGGCTGCAAGGAAGCACTGTTTTACCTTCCTGCTTTTTACGGCGATACCTATTTATGTCCTTGCATTTTCATGCTTTCGAACTGCTAGGTGGGCAGGAGCTAGGGTTCATAGCGGGAGCTCATTCTGCTGCGTGGCACCCGGGATTCGAACCGCCATTTCAGCACCTTGTTCTACTGAGCCATCATGCCTCCCCCCCCCTATTAAGCAGAAGCTGGAAGGGCAGCCCTGGTGCCTCCCCCTCCCCAATCCTCCCTTCTGAGCCCCCTTGGCCTTGCTCTCCCCTGAACTGCTACCCCGCCACCACCACCCTTGAGCTATTAAGGGACTTGGTCCTGTTCCTCCGTCCCCCGCCCTTCCCCAGGGTCTGATTGTTTTGTTTGGTTTGAGTTGACTTGATTTGTATGCTGGCCATTCAGCGTTGGGCCACTGTGGGCGAGATGAACAACAGTAAAGTAAACAAAACATAGTACTATCACGTGAAAATAACAAGAAGCAAGATTAAACATTAAGACAAATCAATAGTATCTGTGATAAACATAAAGAAACATAGCAGAAGAAGAAAAGGGCAATTCAAAAGTTGAAAGTCAGGGATGAAACTCAGCGATGCAAAATCACCCACAGAAGCACCCTGAAATAGGGGACATACACTCAGATTGAGGGCTGGGAGAGTAAGAAGAGACAACAGAAAATATTTTTTCACCCAGCGCATTGTTAGTCTGTGGAACTCCCTGCCACAGGATGTGGTGATGGCATCTGGCCTTGATGCCTTCAGAATGGGATTGGACAGATTCCTGGAGGAAAAGTCCATCACAGGTTACAAACCATGATGGAGATGTGTAATCACCAGGCTTAAAAATGGGGTACTTCAAGGGCCAGATGCAGGGGAGTGGTATCAGGAGACAGATATCTAGTCTCATGCACTCCCAGGGGCATCTGGTGGGGCCACTGTGAGATACAGGAAGCTGGACTAGATGGGCTGTTGGCTTGATCCAGCACGGCTCTTCTTATGTTGTTATGAGTGGAATGGCTGGTGCAATTCCAATAATGACAGTAGGTGCCTCCTGTAGACATCCTGTTGAGGTGGAAGGATGTGTTTCTTGCAGGATGCAAGAAATACATCCTCTTGAGCAGTGGTTCTCAACCTGTGGGTCCCCAGATGTTCCTGGACTGCAACTCCCAGAAGTCTTCATCACTAGCTGAGCTAGCCAGGATTTCTGGGAATTGCAGTCCAGGAACATCTGGAGACCAACAGGTTGATAAGAACTGCTCTTGAGGGCAAGGCTCTTCAAGAGTTAAGTGATTTAGGTATCTCTCCTTGGCTTTAGTCCAGAGGTGTCCAAACGTTGGCCCTCCAGATGTTTTGGACCACAACTCCCACAGTCCTTTGTCATTGGCAATCTAGGCTTGGAATTCTGGGAGTTGTGGTCCAAAACATCTGGAGGTTTGAAGTTTGGACACCTCTGCTTAATCATTCTAGAAAGGGCTGATACGTAGTTTAATCTCACTCATTATTCACTATTCATGCTGCTTTTCCCAAAACCTTGTAGCATTTGGTCCTTTAGTATTTTGCAGTTTATGCATACAGTATTTTATTTTTTGTCTTTTTAGTTTCATGTAGTAATCCTGTATTCTGCTATGCTATAGGAATTAAATATCTGAGTGACTCTGGACTTTGTTTCACTTTTTGGTTCCTGCGAAGACTACATGTAGGACAGGCACGTCCAAACTTCAGCCCTCCAGATGTTTTTGACCGCAACTCCCAGAATACCAAGCCTGTATTTCCAATAGCAAAGGACTGTGGGAGTTGTGGTCCAAAACATCTGGAGGGCCGAAATTTGGACAAGCCTGATGTAGGAGGCAAAAGGGGGCAGAACTTTGTTCTGTGACTCAGGCAACAGATTGTCTTGGGCAGTGGCATAGCGTGCATTGCCTGCACCCAGGAGAAGGCATGTAGGAGGACGTGAGGACTAGACATGGGCATGACTTGGCGAAATTCTCGTTTCCGTTTCCGTTACTCGTTTCCGTTACGCAACGGAAACGGTAACGACAATTACTCCCCCAGAACTCGAACTCGAACTGACAAAAGAAAAATTGGGTCTGATTTGTCGTTGTCGTTCCTGGCATCGCAGCGATTGCGCGATGCCAAGCAGCACAGAAAAAAAGTTTTAGAAATAAACCCCCCCCCCGATTCCCGGCCAAAAAAGCAGGCGAAAATATGCCTGCCTGAGGGCACCTACCAGAGGGGTGGTTTCGGGGGGGGGTCCCCACTCCAGCCTCCCCCCCTCCTGTCCTGGGCTGCTGGTACCGGGCTGGGAGGGGGCATCCTCGGCGTCTCCATTTGCCATGCGGTGCGGGGGGATCCAAAATGGCGACCGCAATATTTTTTTTGAAATCGTGGTCCAAAAACCCACCAAAGCACCACAGAAACATGCAAAAATTAGCTATTTTAAATGCTTGAATTTTTACAGTAGCAGCAGTGGGTTTTTCTTGCAACAAAACGTCTCCATTGATTTTATTTTATTTTATTTTATTTTTATTTTTACACCTGCGCACGCGCAATGATGGGCTGGCCATGGGATGGGACCATGCAAATTTTTGGAGCCATTCCACCAATCGCATGGCCAGGTTTTGCTGAGACTTGCTGGTACCAGGCTGGGAGGGGGCATCCTCGGCGTCTCCATTTGCCATGCGGTGCTGGGGGATCCAAAATGGCAACCGCAATATTTTTTTTGAAATCGTGGTCCAAAAACCCACCAAAGCACCACAGAAACATGCGAAAATTGGCTATTTTAAATGCTTGAATTTTTACAGTAGCAACAGTGGGTTTTTCTTGCAACAAAACGTCTCCATTGATTTTATTTTATTTTATTTTATTTTTATTTTTTTACACCTGCGCACGCGCAATGATGGGCTGGCCATGGGATGGGACCATGCAAATTTTTGGAGCCATTCCACCAATCACATGGCCAGGTTTTGCTGAGACTTCGGGATGTGCCAGAGAGGGCATAAAAAGCCCACCAACCCTAACCCTAACCCTAACCCTAACCCTAACCCATACACCAGTACACTGTGTTCTTAGTGGGCCAGAGGCACCCAGAGGTACAGCCCACTAACCCACCCTAACCTTAACCGTTACCCTAAGCCTAGCACTTACCCCCTAACCCCATGCTGTGGGAAGTCAAGTCGCGCTAAATCGCGGCGGTAACGACAAACGACATGATGAAACGACAAATTTTTGAAAAATTTCGCGAAAAACGGAAACGACCCGAAACGGACCCGTCCCGAAAAATGACAACTCGGAAAAAAAATTTCTGGTCGTGCCCATCTCTAGTGAGGACCATTAACACTCCCTAAGACCCCCAGTCCCGTCCAGAATGCCATACACCAATGAAGCAGATAATGTATATGGAATTGCCTGCAGCCTGTTCATCTGCGTGTTCCTCAACTATATTAAGGGAGATGTCATTGTAGAACCAGGCAATCCTTTTATTGGACCACTGAAAAGGTCAAGAGAAGGTTGTCTGGGATATCACTGGTGATGCTCCTGGTGCCTCTTCTTTGAGGTTTGTCCTTCTCCCACGTCTCCTGTGGAGATGAGGCTTGTTTCTGCACTGTTCTGCTGTATTTTGTGGTCTTGACCATACTAACATAAATGTGTCTTGGCTTTGCAGAGCTCCCATAATTGGGTCTGTTGGGACAGTCCTTGCTCAACAGGAGGAGAGGAGTTCCAGGGTCCGTTGGAGGCATTCTTGGGTGCAAAATAAAATGGCTGACCAACACACTGCTGGCCTAAAATCAGGAAGAGACCCCGATGAATTCAAGGTGAAATGCCTTGAGATACACAAGGCAAGAGCAGTGCAGGAGGTCCTAGGGGAGGAGATGGTCAGTCCAGACATGCAGTGCCAACATTTCAGGAAGTTCTCCTACAATGAAGCTGAGGACCCTCGACAGGCTTGCACCCGACTCCACCAACTTTGCCGCCAGTGGCTGAAGCCAGAGCAACACTCCAAGGCTCAGATCCTGGACCTGGTGATCTTGGAGCAGTTCCTGACCATCCTCCCCCTGGAGATGTCGAGCTGGGTGAGGGAATGTGGGGCCAAGACCACTTCCCAGGTGGTGGCCCTGGCAGAAGGTCTCCTGATTCTGAGTCAGGCAGAAGACCAAGAGCGGGAAGAACAAGAGGTGAGAACAATCCATTTTCAGAAGATGCCTAATTAGCAGGGGGTTGGACTGGATGGCCCTTGAGGTCTCTTCCAACTCTATGATTCTATGAGATTGAAGGGGGTGCCACACAGCCTCTGCCTGTCTCAGTTGTGGCTGTTCTGCTGGAATTAGCTGCCTCTTCCCACAGGGCCCTCGAATGCAAAATGTATGTCCATCCCATGTGTTTGCTTGCTGAGAAAATTGCAGTTTTGCTTCATACATTGACGCGTGGTCCCGTTCAGCCACTTGGGAGTGTGATGCTTTTTGGACAGGGATTGTCAACCCTTCACTGCTGTCCATGACCACCCCAAGAAGATACAACGTTCTACCAATTCCCAGTGATTTTTCTTGCCAGAATCCGAGCGCGATTTCCCATATTTCCTGAGTCCAAACCTTTTCCTCTAAAATCTTGGTCTCTGTCTTGTCTTTTCTCTTTTCATTTTCCCTTTCATGGAATCTCAGATGAGAAATATTTCTGCTGACGTCCGATCTGATTTCCAGGCAGCAGAGAAATCCTCGGTCAACGACAGACAGAGTCCCCGCTGGCAAGAAATCGACCAAGGCAATCAAGAAGGTGACCAAATAATAGTATATTTCAATATAAGAGTAGTGAATGCATCCTTGAAGCATGCTTGAAAGAGGCAATAGTAAAATCACTGTTTAAAGAGCCCTCTTTAGATCCAACAGTACTGAACAATTACGGTTGCTAACATCCCATTCTTGGATAAAATACTAGAGCGGGTTGTGGCCTTGCAAGTCTTGAGTTTTCTGGATGAGGTAAACCAGAGGTCCTCAACCCAAGGCCCGGGGGCCGGATGCGGCCCCCCAGGGTCCTGAATCCGGCCCCCAGGACCAATTGCAGACCCCCCCCACCACCACCACCTACCCCAGGCTTTGCAAGCAAGCCAGCCTCTGCAGCTGCTTCTATTGCTGAGGTGGGCTATGTCGCTTCCCCCACTCCCTCCACCCACCACCCAGATGATCAGCATGCTAGCTAGTGGGACAGTTCAAAGTGGGAGGGCCACGGCAAGGTCTCCCGCTCCCCCCCCATACACCGCCCAGCTGGTCGAGGCACCAGATGCAGCCAAGCAGGGCAATTTAAGATGTCGGCCTTTTGGGGGGGCTGTGTTCCGGCCCCCAGTGGTGTCTGGGGGGTAGCGGACCAGCCCGCTGTTTGAAAACTTTGAGGACCCCTGAGGTAAACTATCTAGATCCAGCTCAGTCTGGCTTTAGGCCTGGTTCTGGGGCTGAGATGGCACTGGTTGCCTTGGTAGATGACCTATGCAGAGAAATGGATAAGGGATCTGTGTCCTTTTTTGTTTTACTGGACCTTTCAGCTGCTTTTGACACTATCGACCACAGCATCCTCCTGTCTCATCTCTCTGAAATGGAACTCGTGTGCATTGTTTTACAGTGGCTTCAGTCCTTCCTGCAGGAGAGAATGCAGAAAGTGGTGTTAGGGGATTCACGTTCGACACCATGGCCACCGACCTGTGGAGTCCTCCAGGGTTCTGTTCAGTCTCCTACGTTATTTAAAATTGATATGAAACCACTGGGGGAAATTATTCGGAGTTTTGGGGTGAAGTGTCACCAGTATGCCGATGACACTCAACTCTACCTCTCGTCACCTCCAGATTTCAAGGAAGCTATTTCGACTTTAGATTAGTGCTTAGCTTCAGTAATGAGCTGGAGGAGGAAGAACACACTGAACACCAGACAAGACAGGTGCTTCTGGTCAGTCAAAAAGGGAGATCAAGGGATAGGGATGCAACCTCTACTGGATGGGATTACTCCCCAATTGAAAAAAAGGAGTGCGTCGCTTGGGGGGGGTTTGCTGTTGGACTCATCCTTGAGCCTAGATGCCCACATCAGAAGTGCATTTGCAAAATTAAATTTATTTATTTATTTATTTATTTATTTATTTATTTATTTATTTATTTATTTATTTATTTATTTGACTTTTATACCGCCCATCTAGACCAAGGGCTACTCTGGGAGGTTTACAACATGTGATAACAAACAAAGGAATACATTTTAAAAACCAAAATACAAGGTGCATAATAAAAAAAAATATACATAAATCAACAACAACAAAAAAATTATATGTCAGTTACTCCCATTTCTTGAGAAATCCGCTCTGGCCACTGTGACAAATCCCCTAGCTACAGCATTTGGGACTCTTTAGTCTGGAAAAAAGGCGCCTGAGGTGGGATATGATTGAGACGTACTAAATAATGGAGGGCATGAGTAAAGTGGATAGAGGGAAGCTCTTCTCCCTCTCACAAAATACCAGAACTAGGGGACATCCACTCAAATTGAGGTCTGGGAGAGTGAGAACAGACAAAAGAATTTTTTTTTACCCAGGATGGTGTTAGTATGTGGAACTCCCTGCCACAGGATGTGGCCTGATTCAGTATGGTTATTCTTATGTTCTTATGTTTTTATCCTGGCTGGAGTACTGTAATGTGCTGTGTGTGGAGCTACCAATGGAAAGTCTCAGGAAATGTCAATGGGTCCATAACACAGCGACCAGATTTCTGACTGTGGCGAGTTACAGAGATCACATTACACCCTGACTAAAGCAGCTCCACTGGCTGCCAATCCCCTATCGGGCACAATTCAAGTTGCTGACCTTAACCTACAAAGCACAAAATGGCCTGCTATCAATGCAATCATGTATGGTAATCTATATAAAAGTCACATACAGTGGTACCTTGCATAAAGGAATTAATTCGTTCCAAATGAAATTCTGTTAAGCAAATTTTCCTTTATACAAATTTCCCATAGGAATGCGTTGAAAACAGAGTAATCCCTAATCGCGATCATTTTTATGTTGTACGAATTCTCCCCATAGGCAATTCTGTTAAGCAAATTTCCCCAATCTCTGGAATTTTTTATGTTGTACAGATTTTATGTTATACAGACCGTTTGTTATGCAAGGGTCCACTGTAGTAGGTATCCCCTCATTCAGGGAAAGCTTACCAATCACATATCGGGCACCATTTAAGGTGCTGACCTTGACCTGAAAAGCACTTTACGACTTGGGTCCAACTACCTCAAAGATTGAATCTCACAGTATGAACCAGATTGGGTGCTAAGGTCATCAGGAGAGGCCTTTCTCTCCATCCCGCCCCCTTCACAGGTGCATCTCATAAAAACACAGGACAGGGCCTTCTCTGTTGCTGCTTCCAGACTTTGGAACTCCCTCCCACTGGAGGCCAGGACTGTCCTATCTCTGCTATCTTTCTGGAAACAGGCAAAGACCTTCCTCTTCAGGCAAGTTTTCCCTGAATGAGGGACTCCCTGCTATGTGACTTTTATATGGATTACCATACATGACTGCATTGACTGATCTCCTAAGAAAACCAGTGCTTCTATGTTTACTTTCCACCCCTAATAAATGGATTTTTTATATTTTTCTTTTGGCATGCACTTTGTAGTTTAAATGTTACCTTTTTGTGTTTGAAGGTGCCTCTTCTAATTCCCTGTTCTTAACGTGAAAATGTCATAAATCTTCTGGTCTGTATATTGTCCCTCATTATTTTAAGCCACCTTGGGTCCTTTCCCACCAAGGAGAAAGGAGGGGGGAAATAAATAAATAAATAAATAAATACATACATACATACATACATACATACATACATACATACATACATACATACATACATACATGTCAGTATTAGGATGACTGAGTTTTTCGGTACCCTGAAAGGGCACCATTTATTGTTGGACAAGTTCATGGAGAACAAGGGTCTCTTTTTTTTTTCCAAAGCATTTTTATTAGAAAATTTTAATATACAAAAGAAAAACAAATTCAAAACATTAACCATACAGAATCAATCCAGGTTTTCCCTCTGTTCTTTGGACACGTTATTCATCTCCCAGCCTTCCTTTCAAACAACCCCTTTTATATACTTATTTTCTAAAAGTAAATAATAGTTTTTACCCTAATAGAAAGTCTTTAAATATACAATAAAAGTTCTTAAATTTTTGCCAAAGCTCAAATGTCTTGAAATGTCAGTCTGGCCATCTCCAAAGTCCAGTAATTTACAGCCCTCCAATCAATCGTTGTCTTCAGTTCTGTGCCAGGAGCATTTCCCTCTGTTGCATATAAAAATAGAGTCCTGTCTGCTCCTTTAATTTCACTATCCACCAACCCTCAGAAAAGTTCTCGTTTTGGGAATGTACACTTTAACATCTTTTGAGTTCATCATATATCAGTGCCCAATATTCTTTCACTTTCTCACAGGTCCACCACATATGATAAAAATCACCTTGTTTCTCTTTACATTTCCAACAATAATCATCTTTCATCCTATACATCTTTGCTAATTTCGTTGGAGTAATATACCATCTATACATCATTTTCAACAAATTTTATTTTATCAAAGTACATGCGGTAAACTTCATGTTCTTTTTCCACAGTCTTTCCCACACATCTAACTCAATATTATGACCCAAATCCATAGCCCATTTTATCATACATTCTTTGACTTGTTCATCTTTTAAGTTCAACTCCAACAAGAAATTATATAATCTAGTCAACAATTTCTTTTTTGGGCCCATGATTATGGTTTGAAACTTAGATTCCTTCTCACCAAACCCAGACATCCTTCTGTCTTTCTGAAAAATGTCATGTAACTGATGGTACTGAAACCAACCTGTTAACTTCTCTTTTAACAGTTCATAAGACTTCAGTCTGGGACCTTTTTCTGAGAAAAATAACACATCCCCATATGTGATCCCCACTCCTTCTGTATCTTTCCTCTTGATCGCCGATGCTTCAATCGGGGATAACCACCTCGGGGTGTGTCTCTCTAATAAAGGTTTCAACCGTTCCCAGACCTGAAGTAGTGACTTTCTAATTACATGATTCATAAAACTTTTATGTACTTTCACTTTGTCATACCAAAGATAAGCGTGCCAACCAAATCTATTATCATAACCTTCTAAATCCAAAAGATCCCCATCAACTAAAGTAATCCATTCTTTTATCCAACCGAGACAGGCCACTTCATAATACAATCTCAGATCTGGCATGGCAAATCCTCCCCTTTCCTTAGCATCTGTTAGTAATTTAAACCTTATTCTCGGTCTTTTACCTTGCCAGACAAATTTAGACAATGTCTTCTGCCATTCCTTAAAATGGCCTGTCCCTTTGATTATTGGGATCATTTGAAATAAGAATAACAACCTTGGTAACACGTTCATCTTTATCACCGAAATTCTTCCCATCAATGACAAATTCAATCTATTCCATGTTTCCAAATCTCTCTTAATCGAATTCCAAACCATAGTATAGTTATCCTCAAAGAGGTTCAAATTCGTAAGAGATAAATTAATTCCCAAGTATTTAACTTTTTTCACAACTGAGAGAGCGGACAGTTTTTCAAATTCTTCACAATCTTTCTTTGTTGCATTTTTCAATAAGACCTTCGTCTTATTCTTATTCAATTTAAAGCCGGCTAAATTGCCAAATTCTTCAATTACCTTCATCACCTCAATAATACTCTCTTTGGGATTCTCTAATGTCAAAACCAAATCATCAGCAAACGCTTTTAGTTTATATTCCTTATCCCCCACACTTATACCTTTAATTATCACCATGTCTCTCAATTTAACTAACAATACTTCCAGTACAGTAATAAATAACAATGGAAACAATGGACACCCTTGTCTTGTACCTTTCCCAATCGGAAAACTTTCTGTTATCACATTATTAACCAATAAACTTGCTTTCTGTTCCTTATATATTGCATTAACACCATTCCAAAACTTTGTTCCCACTCCCATATGTTCCAAATTCTTCTTCATGAATTGCCAAGAAACATTATCAAAGGCTTTTTCAGCATCAATAAATATCAAAGCAGCTTGTTTCTCCTTCCTGACTTCTAGATATTCTATTATATCAATTATATTTCTCATGTTGTCTTTCATCTGTCTGCCAGGAAGAAACCCCGCTTGGTCTTTATGTAGCAATTCATTTAAAACCCTTTTTAATCTATTGGCCAAAACATCGGCAAATAATTTATAATCTCCATTCAGAAGGGAAATGGGCCTATAATTTTTGACATCTGTCACATCCGAATTCTCCTTTGGGGTCAGTGTTATATACGCCTCCTTCCAGGTGTTAGGTATAACTCCTTTTTCTAAAACTTCGTTCATCACCTCCACCATTATTGGTAACATTTCTTCTGACAATTTTTTATAATATTTTGCAGTCAAGCCATCTGGGCCCGGTGATTTTCCAGATTTCGCCCTCTCTATTGCACTTTGTACTTCATGTGGGGTAATTTTCTCACTCAATGTCGACAATTGGCTTGTTGAAATTTTTTTCAATCCATTCTCTCTTAAATATCTATCAATCTGTTCCGGATTCTCTTTTTTCTTCATATATAAGTCTCTGTAAAAATTCCGAAACACCTTTACAATTTCCCTTGGGTCTTCCACTAATTTCTTATCTACCACTAATTTGTTCACAACCTTTTGTTTTTGCTTCCATTTTAGCTGTCAAGCCAACAGTTTCCCTACTTTGTTTGCCGATTCAAAGTTTCTTTGTCTCATCATCTTTACCTTCCACTCAATTTCTTGATTGATGACCATTGACAACTGGGTTTGGAGCATCTTTAATTTTTGAATCCATTTCTGTTCCTTTGGCTTTTCCACCAATTTCTTCTCTGTCTCTACCATTTCTTTTAAGATCTCATATTTCTTTTTTTTCTTTCTGTTTCTTCTGGTATGAATTTCTCTGAATAAAGAGACCTCGCATAACAGCTTTGCTCGCATCCCATACAAAATTTGTTGGTGTTTCTCTTCTCCAGTTATTTTCCAAATAATCTCTAAAAGTTTCTTTCGCTATTTGCAAAGTCTCAATGGCTACCATTATGGATGCCTAAGGACAACCTCCGGGTTGGAGAGAGAGGCAGGATATCTCTCAGTGCCACTTGCAGGGAATCCTAAGTAGGTGAAGACATCTGCTTAGGAATACCTGGAAGCAAATGGTGAGCTGCTGTATGAGACAGAATGCTGGACTGGATGGGCTGTGGCCTATTCCAGCAAGGCTGCTCTTATGTATGGGAGCCACAGCGTTTCACTGGGATATGAATCCTCAAGAGTGTCTTTGTTATCTTTCAGTGCTAAGGTTGTGATCTCCTAAGCGACAAGTATCCCTTCATCTCATCTACGGATGGACATTTCGTTTCAGAACCAGTAGGTTACAAAACAAACCACGTGCACCCAGGGGGTCCTCAGAACCAGCTGGTACACTCAGATCCAATTGCTTTACCTTTCTTTGTCTCGTGCAGGGTTAAAATCCAATGAGGAAGCACGCTTTCCTGCTTCATGCTGCTGGCCCATCAGAGAGGGAGGCGGGATGATGCCTGTCCCTGCACAGCTCCCGTTTGGCCAGCATCACAGATCAAGCACAGATGATGTTGCAGCATGCTTCCTCATTGGATTTTAACCCCGCATTAGATAGAAAAGGTAAAGCAATTGAATCTGCTTGTATCAGCCGGTTCCAAGGACCACCTGGGCTCGCATGGTTCGTTTCGTAACCTACTGGCTCCGAAACGGAATGGCCGCCCCTAATCTCATCCTTGTGATGCAGTTGGACTAGATCAGGTACGGAGAAAGCTGTTCAAGGAGACCACTTGGATTTGAAGCATGGACTATTCAAGCACTTGTCTCCTGATTGAGGCTGGAAATGCTTTTTTAAAAACAGAGATATTTGAAATGGTCAATAACTAGACAAGATTTGATCAGCATGGCTGCCTGCATGTGGGGAAAAATGTTGTTTCTCTTTTGTTTTGAAGAAATGACTATGATTTGGTTAAGGCAGGCATGTCCAAACTTAAGCCCTCTAGATGTTTTGGACCACAGCTCCCACAGTCTTTTGCCACTGGAGAAACAGGCTTGGAATTCTGGGAGTTGTGGTCCAAAACATCTGGAGGGCCGAAGTTTGGACATGCCTGGCATACTGTATATTCCTTCATCTAAATCATTAATATATTGAATAGCACCGGACCCAGAACAGAACCCTAGGGTACCTCACTGGTCACGACTCTCCAAGCTGAAGAGAAACCATTTATGATAACCCTTTAGGTGCCATCAGTCAACCAATTACAAATCCATCTAACAGTGGCACTACCTATCTCACATTCTACTAACTTCCTTGAAAGTATACCATGGGGAAACTTATTGAAGACCTTCCTGAAATCTAGATAAGTAATATCCACACTGTTCCCCTCATCCACCAGGCCTATAATTCTATCAAAGTACAAAACATCTGGAGGGCCGAAGCTTGGACATGCCTGGGTTAAGGTTTTCAAAGCTGAATGTATGGGACGCCAGGAATTCATTTCCACTCCCTATTTTCTCATTCTGAACCTATTTCTCTGTCTCTGTTTTTGAGGGAGACATAATTGAGTAAGAGGAGCCGGGCCGGTTAATTCTAGCATTCTGTTTCACACAGAGGCTCCCAGATGCCTCCAGGAAGCTCCCAAAGCAGGCAAACAGGCCACCAGGAACCTTTTCCCTCCCTTTCTTGTCCCACTGAAACTGATATGGAGACCTCTCTTCCCAGAGGGAGCATTTGGCTAAAATGACTCATAGACCTTTTAAAACTTTTCCTCCCATAGAAAGGCTGCTCATGAAAGTTTACACCTACAATGTAAGAGTCATTCACTTTTATTTCATTGCATTTTACATTTAGGAGGCTTTCTTTATGGAACTTATGGGTAAAGCCTCCTTTCACTTCCCATTTTAAGGTTCAGTGACCTTTGAGGAGGTGGCCGTGTCCTTCACCCAGGAGGAGTGGGCCCTGCTGGATCCTGACCAGAGGGCCCTGCACCGGGAAGTCATGGAGGAGAACAGACAAATGGTTTCCTCTTTTGGTAAAACACCCTCTTTCCCTGGTTGATGTTAGTCTCTCTTTACTACTGTAATAAGGACCAATTACTGAGGGGAAACTTTCTCTGCAGGGTATGCTTCCTGGGGGAGTTACAGTTGAAGGCACACCCTCCTGACTCTGCCACGTTGCATCCCTAGGAGGAAATCACCTTCTATTTCCTCTTCACCTTTGCTTTGAGGCAGGACAAGGGCTAAAGGGCATTTGCTCCATATTAGTGGCAGATGTTTTCATTCGTAACCCATTGTTTATTCATCAACATTAGATAGCTCAATAAAAGAGGGCTGCTGAGGCAGACGCGACGGACTTTCCTTGCTCTGTGTCTGAATCTCAGCCTGCTCTGAGAAACAGCATCTGTGTGTGTGTGTGTGTGTGTGTGTGTGTGTGTGTGTGTGTGTGTGTGTGTGTGTTTCTTTGCTCTCCCAAAATCATTTTCCTTGCACTTTCCCAGCAAACTCCCACAAATTACAAGAACAGCAACTAGGATGCTTTTGTGTTGCCGAACCATTTTGTGGTGTCCGAACTCATACTAGCCACAGTGGGGGTCCTTAATGCCAAACTGAGCAACCTGTGGGCCCTCCAGATACACTGAGCTCCAGATTCCATCCATGTAGTCAGCTTTGCCCCTGCGGACTCAGGGTGAGAATAGCCACTCCTCACCCTCTGAAGAGCTGAAGTTTCAGGAGAGGGGCAGCTCTTAGTGAGAATGGGGTTTGCGGCGTAGCAGCTTCTTTGTGGCAGTTTCCCTTAGTTCAGTTACCTGCTAATTATATAATGACCGAGTAAGATGGCTAACAAAAACAGAGGCTTTGAGGGATGTGCTTTATTTCTCTCTTTTTGTGGTTCTTTTAACTGCATTGTTTGGAAAAAAATCCTTTGAACATATTCTGATTTTATATGAGAGTTGATTTAGTCCTACTTTTTGATTTACAGTTTGTTCTCCTTTTTTGTACTTAAGTGGTAAAAGCCAAAGTAGAAGCACAGCCTGATCCCTTATTAGAGCAGCTCAGAGGATATGGTAAAACATTATAAGATGAAATACATCTTCCCTAGATTTATTGACTGGGAAATATGTCCAACTCCAAACTACAAAAACCTGAAAAACAGCCATGCAAAACTGTCTTCGTATGGAAATCTTGTTCATTTAAATCATTCTTACCCTGTATTCTTGAAGGCTTTCATGGCTGGGATCTGATAGCTTTTTCTGAGTTTTTCGGGCTGTTTGGCTGCGTTCTGGAAGTTTTTGTTCCTGACATTTCACCAGACTGTGGCCCACATCTTCAGAGGGCAAGGAGCTCCGGGAACTAGGAGTTCTCTCTGTACTCAGGTGCTCCTCTGTGCTCAGAGAAAACCCCTAGTTCTCTGAGCAACTTGCCCTCTGAAGATACCAGCCACAGAGTCTGGTGAAAAACTTCCAGAACATGGCTAAACAGCCCGAAAAACTCACATACCCTTTTTGTTCCCCTTCAAAAACATAAAATTCCCCTTCAAAAAACAAAAAGGCAGAGACAAACCCTCTTATAGGTCTGTAGGTGAAAAAATGTTATAATATTTTATATCTATAGGAGCTTTCAAGCATCCATATAGTCTCTTTAAGAAATCTTTCTGATTTCCTCCCGTATTCTTCACTTATGTCTTTTCTATATTTGTCATTCCTCCTCAGATATAAATGGACAGAAGCAACATTTTGTGAGTCATAAAAGAAACCACACAAGAGAAAAACAATACGACTGCCAGGAATGTGGGAAATGTTCTCAGAATTCACACCTTGTTAATCTTAACAGAATCAACACAGGAGATAAAACGTATAAATGTCAGGAGTGTAAGCAATGTTTTAATTACATAAAGGATAAGCGAGTCCATACAGGAGCAAAAACATACAAATGCCAGGAGTGTGGGAGATGTTTTGCCTGGAATTCACTCCTAGTGAGGCATAAAAAAGTCCACACAGGAGAGAAATCATACCAATGCCAGGAGTGTGGTAAATGTTTTGCCCAGAATTCACACCTAGTGAGGCATAAACAAGTCCACACAGGAGAGAAGTTGTACCAATGCGAAGAGTGTGGGAAATGTTTTACCCGAAATTCAAACCTAGTAAGGCATAAACAAGTCCACACAGGAGAGAAACTGAACAAATACCATGAGTGTGGGAAATATTTCACTGCAAATTCAGACCTTGTTAGCCGTAAGAGAATCTACACAGGAGAGAAACCATACAAATGCCAAGACTGTGGGAAATGTTTTAACCAGAAGTCACACCTTTTTACTCACAAGATAATCCACACAGGAGAGAAACCGTACGAATGCCAAGACTGTGGGAAATGTTTTAATCAGAAGTCACACCTTTTTACTCATAAGAGAATCCACACAGGAGAGAAACCGTACAAATGTCAGGAGTGTGGGAAATGTTTTATTTACAACTCACTGCTTCTGAGGCATAAAAAAGTCCATACAGGAGAGAAACCGTACCAATGCCAGGAGTGTGATAAATGTTTTGCCCGAAATTCAAACCTAAGGAGACATAAACGAGTACATGCAGGAGAGAAACGCTACAAATACCACACGTGTGGGAAATAGTTTGCTGCAAATTCAGACCTTGTTAATCATAAGAATTTACACAGCAGAAAATCTCTTCAAATGCCAAGACTGTGGGAATTGTTTTGCTGAGAATTCAAACCTTATGAGGCATAAGAGAATCCTCACAGGAGAGAAACCATACAGATGCCAGGAGTGTGGGAAAGGTTTTGCTAGTGATCCAAACCCTGTTATTCATAAAATATCCCACACAGGAGAGAAACCATAGAAATGCCATGAGTGTGGGAAATGTTTTGCTGAGATTACACCTAGTGAGGCATAAGAGAATCCACACAGGAGAGAAACCATACCAGTGTCAAGAGTGTGGGAAATGTTTTGTTTAGAATTCAGACTCAGGGTCCGCAGAGGAGAAAAATCATACAAATGCCAAGACGTGGGAAATGTTTTGTTCAGAATTCACAGCTTGTTATTGATAACAAGTAGCATCACTGAAACCTGGTGGGATGAGACTTATTATTTGAATGTTGTTATTGGAGGGTATAACCTGTTTCAAAGGAACAGACCTAGTAAGAAAGGAGGAGATGTAGCTTTATATGTTAAATTTATATATACTGCTGAAGAAATACAAGATATACAACAGGGAAAGCAGGTTGAGAGTATTTGGGTGAGAATTAAGGGTGAGAAAAATAAGAGATATGTCACTGTGGCAGTATATTATAAACCCCCAAGTCAGCCAGAGGAGTGGGTTGATGCCTTCTGTGATCAGATGGCCACACAGTCAAAAGGGAGAGATGAAGTACTAATGGGAGATTTTAACTATCCTGATATATGCTGGCAGTCCAGCTCAGCTAAGAATGCAAGATCCAACAGATTCCTTGATGCCCTTGCAGACAATTTCATGTTCCAGAAGGTAGAGGAGGCAACAAGAGCAGCCATTTTAGATCTGGTCTTAACCAATTAGGAGGACCCCGTAAATGGGGTCGAAGTGGTGGGATCATTAGGTAAAGGTGACCATGCCCTCTTGGAATTTGTTATACAGCTGGAAGGTAAAGCTAAGCATAGTCAGACAAGAATCCTGGACTTTAAGAAAGCCAATTTTTTTAAACTTAAGGAATTATTGGCTGTGATTCCATGGACTGAAACACTGAAAGTGAAGGGAGTCCAAGATCGATGGGAGTTCCTTAAAAGTGAGATATGTTAAAGGCACAATTTAAAACTGTTCCAACAAGAACAAGAAATGTGAGATGTCTAAAGAAACCACAATGGTTTACTAAAGAACTTTAAGCTCAGCTAAGTATAAAGAAAAACAAGTACAGGAAATGGAAAAATTGGTAATGCACCAAAGAGGAATGTAAGCAAATATCTAATATATACAGGGGTTGTTAAAAAAATGCTAAAGCGCAAAATGAATTTAAACTTGCCAGAGAGATTAAGGATAGTAAAAAGGGTTTCTTCAGTTATGTCCAGAGCAAAAGGAAAAATAAGGAAATGATAGGCTGTCTGTGTGGCGATGATAACCAGGAGACAAGGAAAAGGCAGAACTCCTCAACACCTTCTTTGCCTCAGTTTTCTCCAAAAAGGAAAAAACAGTTCTCTTGGCACAAAGAGTAGATGAGGTAGGACGGGAATTATATCATAGAATAAGTAGAGAGGTGGTACAATAAAACTTGGAAACATTAAATGAATTTAAGTCTCCTGGGCCAGATGAATTACACCCAAGGATATTAAAAGAACTGGCAGAAGTAATTTTCAGACCCATTGGCAATAATATTTTAGAAGTCCTGGTGAACAGAAAAAGTCCCCATAGATTGGAGGAGGGTGAACATCCCCATCTTTAAAAGGGAAAAAAGAGGACCCAAATAAATAACGCCCAGTCAGCTTGACTTCAATTCCTGGCAAGATTCTAGAACAAATTATTAAGCAGACAGTCTGTAATTTTTTAACTAGCAATGCTGTCATTATGAGTTGTCAGCACGGATTTCTTAAAAACAAGTCATGCCAGAACAATTTGATCTTTCTTTGATAGAATTATAGGCCTGGTGGATGAGGGGAACACTGTGGATATTACTTATCTAGATTTCAGTAAGGTCTTCAATAAGTTTCCCCATGGTATACTTTCAAGGAAGTTAGTAGAATGTGAGATAGATAGTGCCACTGTTAGATGGATTTGAATTGGTTGACTGATAGAATAAATGGTTTGAGAGTTCTGTGCCCTAGGGTTCTGTTCTGCGTCCGGTGCTATTCAATATATTAATGATTTAGATGAAGGAATATACAGTATGCCAGGCATGTCCAAACTTTGGCCCTTCTGATGTTTTGGACCACAACTCCCAGAATTCCAAGCCTGTATTTCCAATGGCAAAGGACTGTGGGAGTTGTGGTCCGAAACATCTGGAGGGCTGAAGTTTGGACATGCCTGCAGTATGCTGATTAACTTTGCAGATAATACCAAATTGGGAGGGGTTGCTAATTTCCTAGATGATAGGATGAAAATCAAAGCAACCTTGACAGAGTGCTGGGACAAATTTAATGGACTGAGTTTCAACAGAGAGAAATTTAAGGTCCTGCTTATAGTCAGAAAAAAATGAATTGCTTAGATATAGGATGGAACACAGCTGGCTGGAAAATAGTACACGTGAAAGGGATCTGGGAAACCTGGTGCATCACAAATTGAACATGAGTCAGCAGTGTGATGCAGCAGCCAAGAAAGCCAACGTGATTCTTGGTTGCATCAACAGAACCATCGTGTCTAGATCAAGGGAAGTGATAGTACCACTCTGTTCTCCTCTGGTCAAACCCCATCTGGAATACTGTGTTGACAACTTCGAACAGGTAAAGAGGAGGGCGACCAGGATGGTTAAAGGTCTGGAATAAATGTCTTAAAAGGAATGGCTTAGGGAGCTGGGAATGTTTAGCCTTACAAAAAGAAGGCTGAGAGGGGATATGATAACTATGTTTAAATATTTGAAAGGATGCCATATTGAAGAGGGGACTGGTTTGTTTTCCATGGCTTCAGAGACTAGGACGCGGGGCAATGGTTTCAAGCGACAGGAAAAGAGATTCCATTTGAACATTAGGAAGAACATCCTGATGGTTAGAGCTGTTTGGCAGTGGAATATGCTACCACAAAAGGGTGGTGGAGTATCCTTTGGAGGTTTTTAAGCCAAAGATGGATGGCCATCTCTTGGAAGTCCTGTGATGGGGGTTCTTGCATGGCATGGGGTTGGACTGGATGGCCCTCAAGGTCTCTTCCAACTCTGATTCTATGTCATTAAACTATCAAAGTGTGGAAAAGCCTCAGGCCCTGATGAAATATACAGTGGACCCTTGTATAACAAACAGCTTGTATAACATAAAATCTGTACAACATAAAAAATTCTGGAGATAGGGGAAATTTCTTTCCCTTCTCAATGCATTTGATTTATAAAT
The DNA here is from genome assembly GCA_029282475.1 of Phrynocephalus forsythii. NCBI lineage: Eukaryota > Metazoa > Chordata > Lepidosauria > Squamata > Agamidae > Phrynocephalus > Phrynocephalus forsythii. Next base: position 10,149,094 of record JAPFRF010000024.1, read on the forward strand.
TTAGCATCTTTATTGAATGTCGGAGTTTTGAAACCAAGGAAGAGCAGACCTTTCCCTTCTGGTCGATCAAATAGCATTTATAGAACTTTATCAAACCACTTGAAACCTAATGCAAAAAGTTGTAATGAATACTGGGCAGTCAGTTTGATGAGTCACATCCTGAAGTTATTTTTAATAGTCCTGCATTTAAGAATGCAGTATATTGGAAGTGTGAAGAGAGCATTGAAGATACCCAGTTTGGATTCAGGAATGGATTTGGAGCTCGGGAGGCATTATTTAATCTTCAGATACTAGTTCAGCAATATCTCAATGTCAAGGTCTATGTTTTTGTTTGCTTCATTTATTATGAAAAAGCATTTCACTCAGTTCAACAAGTTAAACTTATTAATATTCTTAAAGAACTAGGCTTGGATAATCATGATATCAAATTGATTGGGAATTTTCCTTGGAATCAGCATGCTAGTGTCTGGATAAATGCTGCTAATTAGTCACAGGAAATAATAGGGGGGAGGCCTTTCACTACAACCAACCCCAGATAGGTTGTGGACTATACAAAACAGTTCAGCCTGACGGTTTTGTGCTTCACTTATCTGGTTAGCGAAATAAGATCTTCTTGAAGCCTTAATCTTGGCTGAATAAATACTAAACGCGATCCTGACAGCAGATAAATTGGAATCTGTCGGGGCCTGCCTCCAAATGCTTTCTGTTGAACCAAGGAGCCCTGCGATCCCAGCTGTGAAGGTGGCATTCGGGAATGAGCATGTAATCAGGAATCCCATGCATGGCGTTCTGGAATTCAAGGGGAATCCCTTAACCTGCATGGGCAGACCATCTTAATGGGTCTAAGCTCCCCACTGGAGGTGGGGATGGGGTGTGGCACTGCAAGGCTGCACTCATTTCAGCTCAGGAAAGTTCTGAAGCCTTGCACATTTGCATTCGGGTACCCATCTCTGTGGCATCATGGAGGACCATTGGAAGAACAATACTTACAAGTAAGTAACTGATTGTTTCAGTCTGATTCTATGTCATTAAACTATCAAAGTGTGGAAAGGAGTAAATGCCAATGGGCAGCTGGAGATCTCTCAAAGAGGTTCCTTCAATAAAGTCTTCAGGGGAATCCAGGGTCCAAAACAAATGCTGCTAGCTGGGAATGGCAAAGGGATTCTACAATTCTTTTAAAATTCAGAGGAATGCAATGATCTTTGGTTTGTTTTGGCCAGGTGGGGTAGGGTGGGGGAGAAGCTTGTTGCCTTGGGATGTTGGCCCACAAGTTGTAATCCTTGGAGATTGGAAGCAGGACATCTTGCCAGGTGTGCAAATCACTTTTCCTCTCCTCCTGTCCAGAGAGAGAGTCCCTGTCCCAACCTCCAAACACATCTCCCCACCTGTGAAATGATGGGAATCCAGCTGATTTAAATCAGAATAGATAAACAGAGAACAATATGTAAGTGCAAGTCATTTTAATTACCACAGTCAGATTATACAATGCATTTTAATCCATGACATGTAAAATTATTACGCAAAAAAGATGATTGATAGTAAAAAAAATAAACCACTTGTACATTCTGTTATATATGAGGTTAGTTAAGAACATACAATATTGAAGAGTTGTAATGGAAATAGAAATCACAACAGATAATAATTGGAGTGATTCCGGAACCCTCCGGACCACCCATGCCTGCCCCACACTGTCATAAGCACTACATTTCAAACCCGGTCCCGAAATTCCACTCCGTTCCCGAGATATCGGGAAAAATACATCTACCGCCGCTTTTGCAGGCTGGAGGCATTGCTAGCGAATTCAGGAGCTTGGGTGGCCAGAAAATGCCACTCTGTAACCAATTTACCAGTTTACACTGATACAAGATAACCACGGCAGTTCATTTCAGCGGAGAGTCTATAAAACAGTAGGGGTGCTAACAGAATAACTGCCTGCACGCTTTAGCCAATCAGCGTCCCACATCCGTCAATGTCTCGTTAATTACGAGCCAGAAGGGAGCGCTTAACACGGATATGATTGCGATAGATTAGGGAGTAGACCACTACAACAAATTAGTTCTGTAGTCCCTGGACCAAGAAAATCCAAAAACCCCAACCGACCCTGAGTTCCAGGGAGGCGGCTGAGATCTGGCCACGCCAGCGACATGAACCCACCTTCCTTTACCCGCCTCACGGTTCCACGGACTCGGCTTGAGCTAAGACACAGTCCCGGTCTCTGTCCCTGTTCTTGGCCGTGTCTCAGTTCCAGGGGGAATCCTGCCTTCAGTCGCTAATACTTCTCTATGGCGGTAGACTGATCCCCCATACTTCTCTATGGCGGTAGACCACCCCGCACTGCCGAATCAAACGAATAGGGCTCCCCCTTTTGTGGAGACCTTTGGAGACTTATTTTCTCTGTTCCAAAGGTTTCCACGGAGGGGTAGCCAAGGTCCCTCACTAGCAAATTTGGTTAACCCCTTCTTAGCCAAATTGGATTCTATTCTTTGAACCCTTAAGGCAGCCAGATACGCAGCCCAGGAAAAACTTCCTGAATGGTTTATTTCCACCATGGTCTTTGGCTCATGAAGTGATGATCATAAATGATCATCTCCAAACCCCAGGGGCTTCCCTTTCCTCCAGAGAACTGCCTCCTTCATCTCTCTGTCTATAACAGCCCTGACCTCTGACCCAAGCCAACCTGAACCCCCCCTCTCCCCCTTTCTGCCCTTCTCTCTCTCTCTCTCTCTCTCTCTCTCTCTCTCTCTCTCTCTCTCTCTCTCTCCTCTCTTTCTCTTTCTTCTCTTTCTTTCCCTATCTTCCTCTTTCTCTCCTCCCCTTAACCCACTTTCCCTGGATGTCCTTAAACGTATTCCTACACTGTCCTATCTTCCTGGACCTACACCACCTTGGGCAAGGCATGGGAGCCACATGGCAGGAAGGCCGAATCTTCAGATGGACTCCATTTCTCCACAATGGCTTCAGCACGTCTCACTTCAGAATGCATTACGGATTAATCTCAGCCCGGAGGCATTCCATTGTCTTGTTTCTACATCCACCAGGAACTCCGTCTAGCAGCTGAAGACTCCCCCTATTGACTTTCCAGCTCCCCATTGTGACTTTCCAGCTCCCCATTGTGACTTTCCAGCTCCCCATTGTGACTGTTCCTCTTCCCCCATTCACCTGTTAGTTGTTCCATGATTGCTCAAGCTTCTTAGACAATGCCAACCTCTTCCTTTCCTATTGTCACCTCCATGATGGTTCATTAAAAGACAAGATATGGCCTAATCACACCTGTGCAGGTATCCGGTTCCAGGACCTCCCCCAGGAGACCCCTGGACTGACTTTCATTGGTTGCCCCCAAACCACCACCCCTGGCCCAACCCAGAGGAGGCGTGCACTCTGTGAGAGGGAGGGGGGGAAGGAAATAAAAGATTGTGTTCTTCCTGTTTTGGGTGCTGAACGCTTCATCTTGCCTTGGGTGAGTCGTTCGCCTTACCATCTTTATTAGGCCTAATAAATTGGTAATTTCGCCTGGATCTCTCTGTGTTGGATTTCTTTCATTGGGTCTCATAGAATCCAGCATTCCACAGCAGGGGTAGCGTGCTGTGATTTCAACAATATATAAGTACAGTATAGTCATTCAGTAATCCACTTCAGCAGGGAGTTTGTTTGAGTGTTCTTTATAAAGCATTTGCCTTTTCAGAGTCCAGTGCAGTGACATTTCAGTCTACCTTGACAAAAAAAAAAGAAGAAGAAGAAGAAGGTATAACTGCGTTCAATGAAGTTGCTCTAATTTAGCCTGTAGAGATTTAAAGTTTCCTGTTATGGTTTGTACAGCAAGTGTTGGAAATATGGACTGGAGTTCAACAAAATAGCAGTGTGGGGCAGGAGATGTGGAAGAAGCTCCACAGAGGAGAGTGCTGCCCACACCTACTGCGAAGGAAAGGGAAGAGTGGCTGGCAAAGCTGAAACAGAGGGAGGTAGACAGGCTCGATAAAATGAGGGGATGCTATGGCAGAGGTTCAGAGAGTCCATAAAAATAATAGAGGGGGGAGACTGCCCGACAGGCACAGGAGGCACAGGAGGCGGGAAAGAAGGTAGAGGCGGGTAAACCCAAGCAAGCCCTTGGACTGGTGGAGAAGGAAAAGGCGGGAGAAACCAGCCAACCCACAGCTGTGGAGGTGGGGTTTGGGGAAGTTAAAAAGGGAAAATTGAGGGCGTTTATACACGACCCCTAAGCTGCGCTGCAAATGGCTCCCAGCTCCGGAGCTTAGATATGTTTCCCCACCAGCTCCGGAGTTTGCAGACAATTAAGTGCGACCCCGCCCACTTTAGCATGACCCAGCGCACTTTTCTTGTACCTTCTCTCTGGAGGTGAAAAATATTTGATGCGGATAAGAGTGCCGGGCTCTCCTTGCTTGTCTGTTGTTTTTTTTGCCTCCCGCCCCTTTAAGAGACCCTTGAGAAGGAACCAGGAAGTAACGGGGCTCGTGGCAACTTCAGCCGGCACCGGCAGGTTAGTAAAGGCTTCTTTTGTCCTTTTTTCCCCTCCCTCCCCTCACCCCGACAGGAGCAGGAAGTGTTGAGGGGTGGGGACGCAGGAACAGAAACGAACCCCCAAGATCTCTGGTCCGAATTTAAGGCACCAGCGGATCTTAGGGGTCGTGTGAAAAGGCCCTGAGAGTCCTAGCCACAGGTTGGGAATGGGTGTGGATGGAGGATCCCTACACCAGACAATGGGAGTGGATGATAATGCCCCATGCTGAGGTGGAGAGCTATTGCTGGAGAGTGCACAAGAAAGGGTGTTCATACTGGGGCGAGTGAGAGGCTGGGGAGTACAACCAACCGCAAGTTAAAACAGATTAGAAAGGACTTGGAGTTTGAGAGAGGGCTGGAGAAGGTCAAGGAGGAGGATCGGCGTGCTGGGAAACATACCATCGGGAGAGGGTTAGCCTTACGGGATGACTTCCCGCTGAAGAACTGGCGAGCGAGAAGAACTGGACGCAGAGCTACCTCGGAGGTTGGGGTGCAGGTGGAGATGCCGACCCAAGACTTGGAACCTCTGGGAGTGTGTGATGGAAAAACCCCCTCCCTCCAGAGCAGAAGGGGGATTGAGTTTCTCGGACTTCACCCTGCCCAGGGACTCCAAGAATAATCTGTTTGCAGTTGATAATGTTGATAATGTTGGGACTGTTGTTAAAGGGAGTGCCTCCAGGGACCTGGATGAAGTAAACAAATCTTCAGTTCGTTCTAAGAGAGAAGCGTCTTATTTGGGCTCTGCAGGGCGGGTAGACTGGCCAAACCCAGAACCCTCACAACCAGCTAATAGCATCCAAGCAAATGTTTGTGAATCACCGTCTCTCAAAGACAAGCGCTTTGTTAGGATCCTGCACTTATCCTGTTAATAATACCTTGCAAGTCATACAAATAAAAAGAACAAATTGCAAAGGCTTGTCTTCCCACCAGGGGGGGAGAGAGAGAGCGAGGCTCCTTATCGATGCTCTTGGAGAGGCGATTGGGGGAGTCTGCGCTTGTGCTGCCCGGAGCCTGGCTTGGCTTCAGTCACATGACAAAGGAGAGAACAATTTAGCCCCATATTTTTATTTTTTCAATCCAGGCACTTAGGCTCCGACCTTCCAGCCTGGAGTAAAAGGGACACATTCGGCTCCCTTCAGAGACACAGAGACACAGAGAGAGAGAGAGAGAGAGAGAGAGAGAGAGAGAGAAGGCGGGCGGGTGAGTCTGAGTCTCTGATCTGGATCTTGCTGGGAAAGGAAGACCCGGGAAAGAGGAGGAGGAGGAGGAGGAGGAGGAGGAGGAAGATGAAAATGAAAATGAAGGGAGGGAACGGGGGGAGCCCCTTTTGAACAGGAAAACCAGGTGGGGGAGGGAAAGGATCGCCCCCTGCGAGAAGGAGGAGGAGGAGGAGACGGGGAGGGGGAAACAGGGGCTCTCCGTCTCCTTTTCACCTCTTTTTTTTTATCCCTTTGGAAATGCTTGCAAATGTTTGGTGCTGAACTGCTCCAGCAAAGCACGCGTTTCATGAGCTGGGTTTGGGCTGGTTTCCTGACGAGGGAGTGAAGTGGCCCTCGATAGCGTGGGAATAGCTACCCCGAAACATCCGGAGCGGGGAAGCAAGCAACCAACCAAACAGTCAGCACAAACGGGGCTCCTCCAGCCTGCAGAGAGCTGTGCCGCTGGCCCCCTTTGGAGCCCTTCATAAAACTGGTCCCCCTCCCTCCGTTGCGATGGAAGGACGTGGCTGTTGCAGGATGCTAGAAATACACATTCTTGAGGGCAGGGCTGTCCAATGTTTAAATGATTCAGGTATCTCACCTTGTGTTTTCTCACTCTAGAAAGGGCTGATACATAATTTAAGTTCATTAATTATTTGCTGTTCATGCTGCTATTTTAAAAGTCTGATCGAATTCACTCCTTTAGTATTTTGCAGTTGCGCTGATTTTGGGCCACCTCAACATTCTCTCGAGTCTTGAGACTTAAAAAAAAAAAACCTCTAGAGAATGTTGAGGTGCCCCAAAATCAGTGCAACTGCAAAATACTAAAGGAGTGAATTCGCCGAGACTGGACTGCAAGGAGATCAAACCTATCCATCCTGAAGGAAATCAGCCCGGAATGTTCACTGGAAGGACAGATTTTGATGCTGAGGCTCCACTACTTTGGCCACCTCGTGAGGAGAGAGGGGTCCTTGGAAAAGTCCCTGATGTTGGGAAAGATTGAAGGCAAAAGGAAAAGAGGACGGCAGAGAATGAGATGGTTGGATGGTGTCATTGATGCAACCAATATGGATTTGACCAAACTCCGGGAGGCAGTGGAAGAAAGGACGGCCTGGCGAGCTCTGGTCCATGGGGTCACGAAGAGTTGGACACGACTGAACGACTGAATAACAACAACAACATTCTCTTATGAGATCCATTCCATCTTGGTAGGAGTCACCCTCAGCTGAACAAAAATATTTCCCCCACAAATAGCACCCAAACTCCCAGAGACTGTGTCTGGCTCCTCCAATTTTGAGTCATCTCCCTCCTGCACGGTTTCTCACCACTGCAGAGTCATGTCTCAATAGATCTGTGATTTCCATGGTGTCATTTGTGGGAATGATGGGACTGACGATTTAGGGGTGGCTTGGGGAAGATCCCATAAAAAAATATTCAGATGAAAGCATGAGGATCCACTTTTAGTTTCACGGATCCATTTTCATTTCTTAAGATGTGCCTTTCAGTTTTCCAGCATGCATACATGGAAAGGTAAGAAAATTGTTAAGGGGAAAGGGAATATCAGTGTAGAAGCTGGCAATCCTTTTATTGGACCACTGAAAAAGTCAAGAAAAGAGGTGTGGGATATCATTGGTGCCAGTCCTTTGAGCTTCGTCACTCTCCCATGTCTCCTGGTGAGATTAGGTTTGTCTCTGTGCTGTTGTGTTGCAATTTTTGGTCTTGACTTTACTAACAAGAGTGTGTCTTGGCTTTGCAGAGCTCCCATAATTTGGTCTGTCGGGACAATCCTCGCACACTCGGACGAGAGAGGTTCCAGGACCTGTTGGAGGCATTGTTGGGTGCAAAATAAAATGACAGACCAACACACTGCTGTCCCCAGATCAAGAACAGACCCTGGTGTTGTCAAGAGAGGAAGCCTTGGGATATGGAAGGCAAGAGCAGTGCAGGAGGTCCTAGGGGAGGAGATGGCCAGTCCAGACGTGCAGTGCCAACACTTCAGGAAGTTCTCCTACCAGGAGGCTGATGGACCTCGACAGGCTTGCACACGACTCCACCAACTTTGCCGCCAGTGGCTCAAACCAGAGCAACACACCAAGGTTGAGATCCTGGACCTGGTGATCCTGGAGCAGTTCCTGACCATCCTCCCCCTGGAGATGTCGAGCTGGGTGAGGGAATGTGGGGCCGAGACCACTTCCCAGGCGGTGGCCCTGGCCGAAGTTTTCCTGTTTCTCTGTCAGGCAGAAAACCAAGAGCGGGAAGAACAAGAGGTGAGAACAATACTAAATTGGGAGGGGTGGCTAATTCCCTGGAGGATAGGATAAAAATCCAAAATGACCCAGATTAGAATGCTGGGCCAAAGCGCATCATGGAATGAGTTTCAACAGAGAGAAATGTAGGGTCCTGCATCTAGGCAGAATAAATGAGTTGCATAGAATCGATATAGGATAGGGGACACCTGGCTGGAGAATAGTACACTTGAAAGGGATCTGGTAGTGTGGATGGACCACAAATTGAACATGAGTTGGCAGTGTAATGTGGCGGCCAAGAAAGCCAATGCGATTCTTGGTTGCATCAGCAGAAGCATAGTGTCTAGATCAGTGATGGCGAACCTTTTAGAGACCGAGTGCCCAAACTGCAATTTGAAACCCACTAATTTTTTCGCAAAGTGCCAATACAGCAATTTAACCTCTATACAGGTGGCTATGAAGGGGTGATGTCGGGTGCCCACAGAAAGGGCTCTGAGTGCCACCTTTGGCACCCGTGCCATAGGTTCGCCAACACTGGTCTAGATCAAGGGAAGTGACAGTACCACTTTATTTATTTATTTATTTATTTATTTATTTATTTATTTATTTATTTATTTATTTATGGCAAGAATAAACATTGAAATCTTGGGCATCAGCGAACCTAAATGGACAGTTCAGATGACTACCACATGTACTACTGTGGGCAAGAATCCCACAGAAGAAATGGAATAGCCCTTATAGTCAACAAAAGAGTGGAAAAAGCTGTACTGGGGTACAACCTCAAAATTATAGAATGATTCGGGTATGATTCCAAGGCAGCCCCTTCAACATCACAGTAATCCAAGTTTATGCACCAACTACCAGTGCTGAAGAGTCTGAGACCGACCAATTCTATGAAGACTTACAACTCCTTCTAGAACTGACATGAAAGAAAGATGTTCTTCTCATCAAAGAGGCAGGGGGTTGGACTGGATGGTCCTTGAGGTCTCTTCCAACCCTATGATTCTATGATACTATGAGATTAAAGGGGCCACCCCATAGCCTCGGCTTCCCTTGCACCTGTCTCAGTTGTGACTGTTCTACAAGAATTTGCTGCCCCTTCCCACATGGTCAATGAAAGCAAATGCTGTGTCCATCCCATGTGCTTTTTTGCTGATGAAATTGCAGGTTTGCATTGACACTGGGTCCAGTTCAGCAGTTGAGGTGTGCAGTGTTAGAGTGTTACGTTTCTTGGACAGGGATTGTCAACACCCATATCTCCTGAGTCCAAACATCATCATCTAAGATCTTGGTCTCTTGTTCCCCCCCTCCCCCTCTTTTCATGTTCCCTTTCATGGATTCTCAGATGAGAAACATGTCTGATGACATCCAGCCAGCTTTCCAAGCAGCAGAGATATCTTGGATCAATGCCAGGCAGAGTCCCCAGTGGGGAGGAAATGACCCAAGCGATCAAGAAGGTGCCGATATAATAGGTGGGTGTCACTGCTAGAATGATTGGTTCAAATGCTTATAGTTCCTCGTGTCTCCTTTACTCTTGTCCATCCCATTTATACAAAAAAATGTCTTTAGGTAATAGAATATGAAAGGTAAGTGATATATTTCTTTTTTGGGGGGTGAAAAAAACAAAATAAAGTAAAATACAAAATATTATCCACCCATTGAACTCTAGACATTAAATACTAAGGGTAAGTCTGTGAAAATTCTCAGTCATTCAGTGAGTTTATCTGGAAGTTGAGTCATGGCTACTGGACTTCTTTTTTCTTGAGAGATAGAAACGTTCTGCTGCTCATCCAGACAGCTTTGTCAGTCTGAAAACAGACTGATGAAGCTGTTTGGATGAGCAGCGAAACGTTTCTATCTCTCAAGTAAAAGAAGTCCAGTAGCCATGACTCAATTTTCAGATACTAAGAGTAAGGTTGGAATTATGGGTTGGAGAGGGGTCATGGCATCCCAGGGAAGCATCAGCCCCACCTAAAGGCAGTGACCAGAACAGGGAGAGTGAAGCAAGGAAAGGCCCACCAGATTTTCTATTCATTTTTTACAAGGTGAAGTGAAGCAAAGAAGGTCAAAACTTCCTTCATTGGTTTCTATTTCTTAAAGATTGTGAGGAAAATGTTTTGGATCTTCTTTGTCCTTATCCATGTTTGGCCTCCAGACTCCTTTGAATGCTCTGATTTCGATAAAAATATTATTCTGCACGAAGAGGAAAGAATTCCTATGTGTTGGAAAATATTTTTTACAATTCTTGCATTAAAACAGTACCCAGTTCAGGAGTCTGGGGTGTACAGTAGCAGGATGGTTAGAATTTGTTAACTGTAATTTCTTTACCCCAAAATACTTGTTATTCTCATTCATTTGACGGATGTTCCTGCATGGTGTGGGGCTGGACTGAATGGCCCTTGAGGTCTCTTCCAACTCTGCGATTCTGTGTTTCAATAAATGTAGTTATTCTCATTCAGTAGATCTCAGTCTTCTGGCCCTCATAGGATGTCATTAGCTCAGACTTTCCTAAAAGGGTACCATTTATTGTATGGGGGCCAGAGCCTTTCACAGGGATGTGAATCCTCAAGCGTTTTGTTTTTAGCTTTCAATGCTAAGTTTGTGATGTCCTTCTAAGGGAAGCTGATGTGACTGCCTTCCCATCCCCTTGGACTCTCCCGCAGGGCCCAGAAGGATGCCAGTGACAAGTATCCTTTCATCTCTTCCTTGTGATGCAGTGGAACCAGATCAGGTATGGAGAAAGCTGTTCAAGGAGACCACTGGGATTTGAAGCACGGACTATTCAACCACTTGACACCTGATTGAGGCTGAACATGCTTTTTTTAAAAAAAAAACTGAAATATTTGAAATGGTCAATAACGGTTTAGCAATTTGTCTCCATGTGGTGAAGAATTTTGTTTCTCTTTTGTTTTGAAGAAATGGCCAAGATTCATTTAAGGGCCACTGTGAGATACAGGAAGCTGGACTAGATGGGCCTTTGGCCTGATCCAGCATGGCTCTTCTTATGTAAGGTTTTCCAAAGATGAATTTGTGGGACAACAGGAATTCCTTCCCTCTCTCTATTTTCTCATTCTGAACATATTTCTCTGTCTCTGTTTTTGAGGGAGATATCAAGTGTGTAAGAGGAGCCAGGCTTGATCAGAGTAACAGCTGGTTAAGTCTAGAATCCTGTTTCATGCGGAGGCTCCCAGATGCCTCCGGGAAGCTCCCAAAGCAGGCAAACAAGCTACCAGGAGCCCTTTCCCTCCCCTTCTTGTCCCACAGAAACTGATGAGGAGACCTCTCTTCCTGGAGGGAGCACATGGCCAAGGTGATTAGGGCTGCTTTTGCACGACCCCTAGAATCTGAGGCAAAGGGCTCCCAGATCCGGAGCTTAAAATTGTTTTCCCACCAGCTCCGGACTTTAAAAAAAATTAAGTACGACCACGCCCACCTAAGCATGCCCCAGCGCACTTTACAAGTACCTGGTCTCCAGAGGTCAAAAATCTTCCGATGAGGATTGTAAAGCTGAGAATGCCGGGCTCCCCTCACCTTCTGTTTGTTTTTTTGTCCCCGCCGCCCCTTTAAGAGACAGGAATCCCTACGGGGCTGCTCGGGGCTTTCCCCCCTCCCCTCACACAGACAGGAACAATGGAGTACGGAGGGGTGGGAACACAGGAAGAGGGATAAACCCCCACGATCTGTGGTCTGAATTTAAGTTGCCAGCGCATTTTTTTTTAATTTTTTATTAGTCAGTAATCAGAAAACATAACATATACACTAAACAGTACAGCTAGAGTTAACAGTACAAAACCTACGCAGAATAAAAGAACAAAGAGAAGAAAGAAAAAAAAAGAAAAAAGAAAAAAGAAGAAAAGACAAGAATACAAATAAGTACACACATTGAGATAAAATATAGCTTCCACCGGAGAAATCCACACTTCTTAAATTCCTATTGTAAATTGCCGTTAAATCTTAAATTAATACTCAAATATTTACTATTCAATTCTATTCTTCAATACAATTCATCTATACACAAAACTAGTTATGAGTTAATCCAAACACAGCCATATACTATTATTCCCTAAATTTGCTAAATATTTGTTTAGGTAATTCCATTCTTCTCTTAACTTATCATTATTTTTCTCTTTTATTTTACAGGTCATCTTAGCAAGGTCCAGGTATTCACATAACTTCATTAGCCATTCATCCCTAGATGGGACTTGTGGTGTTTTCCAGTATTTTGCTAATTGTACCCTAGCAGCCGTAATCGCATACAACAAAAGATTTTTTCTATCATTCGGGAATTCTGTGTTTATTATGTTCAATAAAAATAACTCCGGTCTTTTCTTGAATGAAGTTTTGGTTATTTTTTGCAATTCCTTATGTACCATACTCCAATAGCTTTTGATTACGGGGCACGTCCACCACATGTGGAATTGTGTCCCTACAGATCCTGCACATTTCCAACAAAAGTTATCATTTGATCTTTTTATTTTAGCTAGACGTTGTGGCGGAAGGTACCATCGATGTAACATCTTCCATAAATTTTCTCTTACCAATATACAAGATGTAAATTTAGTTGTCCATAACCATGCTCTCATCCATTCTTTTTCATCTAATTGATAACCAAAATCATTTTCCCATTTTTGGACTGATTTAAACTTTATTTGTTTATCCTCAGAGTTATTTTGCAGTAAGTTATACATTATAGTTATATTTTTTTCTCTTGCTTTAAAAATTTCTTCTCAAAAATAGATATTTCTTTCACAAATCCAACTTTATCTTTATCTTTTTTAAATGTACAATGAATCTGTTGATATTCAAGCCAATTAAGATTTTTCCCCCTAATTTCCTGGAAATTCTTAAGAATGGGATTATCCGATCTTGCTTGAACCAGATCTTCATATCTCACAAAATCCCTATTGATATTATTATTGAATATTGAGGTAGCTTCATGGGGGGAAATCCACCATGGGGTCTTATTTATAACTTTATTTTTTGTTCTTAACCAGACCTCCAAAAGTGCTTTCCTAATAATATGATTATTGAAGTTTTTGTGTAATCGGGCTTTTTCATAAAATAAATAAGCGTGCCATCTGTAAATTTTGTCCCACCCCTCCAAATTTAACAATTCCCTCTTTTCTAATTTTATCCATTCTTTTATCCATGTCCAGGCCGCTGCTTCATAATATTTTTGGAAATTTGGGAGGGCAAATCCTCCTATATCTTTAGGTCTCATCATTAGTTCTAATTTTATTCGGACCTTTCTGCCCTGCCAAATAAAATCTGCTAAATCTTTGTGCCATTCTTTGAAACACCTAATTCCTATGATAATGGGTAAAACCGAAAACAAAAACACCATCTTGGGCAAAATTGACATCTTAATTAAAGCTACCCTTCCCCAAATTGATAAATTTAGCTTTTCCCATTTCTTCATTTTTTTTAGTTCCCTCCAATTATTAATATAATTATCTTTGAACAAATTTGTGTTACTGCTGGAGATCCACACTCCCAAATATTTTACTTTTGACACTATTTTCACCCCTATCTTATTTTCCAGTTCTTTTTGGTTTTTATTATTCATATTTTTAGTTATCAAATTTGATTTTGCTTTATTTAGTTTGAAACCGGAAATATTCCCATATTGGTTCAATTCTTTAAAAATTTCGTTTATGCACATAAGGGGTTTTTCTGTAAATATTATTACGTCATCAGCAAATGCTCTGAGTACATACTTTATTCCATTAACTTTAACTCCCTCTATCTTATTATTTTCTCTTAAAGCTCTCAAAAGAATCTCCAGCAGAAGGACGAATATTAACGGTGAGAGAGGGCAACCTTGCCTGGTGCCCCTCTCAATTGAGATTTCCTTTGTAATTTCCTTGTTTATAATCAATTTAGCCTTTTGGGTAGAGTATATAGCTCTAATCCCATTTTTTATTTTTTCCCCCATTTTTAGTTCCTCTATTACATAATTTAAGAAATTCCAATCAACTAAATCAAATGCTTTTTCAGCATCAATTAGCAACAAAGATAATTCCTTACTTGGATTCAACTCCGCATATTCTATTATGTTTATTACTGTTCTTATATTTTCTTTCATAAATCGACCTGGGATGAATCCGGCTTGCTCCTTTCCTATGATTCTGGTCAGGACTTTTTTCAATCTATTTGCGATTACCCCTGTGAAGATCTTATAATCTATATTCAGTAAAGATATGGGTCTGTAGTTTTTAACTTGTTTTAAATCTACCCCTTGTTTCGGAATAACCGAGATTAATGCCTCTTTCCATGATTCTGGCATTGCACCTTCTTTCATTACATTATTTATGATCTCTTTTAAGTATGGCAAAATCTCGCTTTGTAAGTTTTTATAATAAGCAACCGTTATCCCGTCCGGGCCCGGAGCTTTCCCCATCTTTAAATTTTTAATTACTTCTAAGATTTCCTCATCATTTATATCCGTATTTAGATATTCGATATCCTTTTCCTCCATTTTAGGCAGTGGTTTACTTTCTAAATATCTTTTTATTTCCTCTTTATCTGTTTGCTCAGATTTATATAACTCACTGTAAAATTTCACAAATTTTTCTTTAATTTTTTTCTGGGTCTGTTATTATCTCTTCTTGATCTTCTATCTCAGTTATAATCCTCTCTTTTTGTTTTTCCTTGGTTAACCACGCTAACATTTTTCCAGGTTTATTAGCATATTCGAAAAATCTTTGTTTAGTCCATTTTATTTTCTTCTCAACCTCATGTTCAATCAGACTTGACAGGTGGTTTCTTAAAATCTTTATATCCCTCAGTAAATCAGAATCCTCAGGCTTTAGGATTAATTTCTTTTCTAGGTCTCTAATCTTTTTTGTAATTTCCGTTATATTATTTTCTCTATCTTTCTTTATTTTAGCCATTACCTGTATCCCTAACCCCCTCATATATGCCTTACTGGTTTCCCAAATTATATTCTTATTAGTAGTAGCCGTATTATTTATTTGAAAAAATTCTTTCATCTGGTTCTTAATCTCAATTATCGTTTCATCCATCTTCCAGATATCATCATTTAATCTCCATCTACCTTTTACCCTTTTTTGAACTTGTAGGTAAATGGCAACCAGATTATGATCTGACAGGGTTCTCTCGTGAATTTCAGCTTTTTCTAGATTAAGAATTAGAACTTGAGAAATCCAGATACTGTCAATTCTACCACCTGATTTATGTACCTCTGAAAAGTACGTTATTTCTTTTATATTCGGATTTTTAACTCTCCACGCATCAAATAAATTCATATCTTCCACCATTTCAAAGAAGGTAAATGGTAGTTTCCCCGAGTTCGTTACTCTTATCTTGTCCGTCCTATCCAAATCCATCGATACCACTCCATTAAGGTCGCCCAAAAGCATTATCTTTTGATCCATATATTCCCTTAATGAATTCCCCACTTTCCGGTAAAACTCACTTTTTTTATTATTAGGAGCATAAAGCCCTACTATCAAAATCTTATCATTATTTACAGATATTTCCACACCTAATAACCTTCCCTCCTCATCTTTAAAAATCAATTCGGGTCTTAACTCTGGTCTAACATACATAACTATTCCATTCTTTTTTACTGTTGCTGATGCTGTGAAGGTAACTCCCAGTCTTGGATTTTCTAAAATTTTACTATGATCGCTTTTTACATGGGTTTCCTGTAAAACCATGAAATCCCATTTCCCTTTTTTGAGCACATGCTCAACTTTATTCCTCTTCCGTTTACTGTTCACTCCATTCACATTCCAGGTCATACCTTTCAAACTATTAACCATTTTGATTTTTCCTCTTACTCTCTAAAATTCCTCAAATATTCCCAAACGATATCTGACAGTAACTAAGAATTAACCTTTTCTTTATTATTCCACACAGACATAGAGAACAAAGAGAAAAAAGAAAAATAAGTATTAATAAAAATAATAATAGAAAGCAATACTAACAGAAATACTAGGAAAATTACCTCATCTTAAGGGTTGGGCAGGAGGTAAAGCTAACTTTATACAAATGGCTCCATCCTTCACAATCTTCCTCTTTTCTCGCCGCAGAGTTCTACTTCATACTTCCTCCAAAATATTCCAGTCTCTTCCACCGATCTAAATGTCCTTTTCTTATCTTTATATTTAAACGTCAAACCTTCTGGCGTTTCCCACCTAAATGGGATTTTATTCTTCTTGAGAGCTGAAGTCATGAACTTATAGTTTTCTCTCTTCTTTAATATATGGCTGGGAACTTCTCTCAGAATCTCGATCAGGTTGTTCCCTATTTTCCATGGATCTGCTCTGTTCTTAAACAACATCTTGTCCTTCAAGAGTCTTGAATTTAAATATAAGAGGCAATCATCAGGTCCCTTCTTCTTCATATTATTCTTAGATCTCAGTCTGTAAACTTTATCTATATCAAGATTCAGGCTGTTTTCTTCTACTCCCAGCCAGGAAGCCAGTTCGTTTTTAATTTTACCATAAAGATCTTCTCCTTGACTCTCTGGTATTCCTTTCAGCCTTAATATCAACTCCTTTTGCTGCATTTCAAGAACAGCATTTGCATCTAAGATTTGTTCATGCAGGCTTTTCATCTTTTGTAAGTCATCTCTAAATTTTTCTTGTTCTTTTTTAATATCCTTTTGTTCCTGTTGCGTCTTTTTAATTGCCTCTTCTTGTTTATCGTTTATTGTCTTCACATCCTGAATGGTTTTTTCCAACTCTTGATTTTTATTTGTAATTCCATTAATTTGACTTGTCAACTCTGTTATTAAAAGGGCATTCTTCTCTACCTTTTGAGCCATTCCTTCTATTTTTCCCTCAATCGATTTAAAATTTTCTTCCATGGTTTTAAAATTTTCTTCCATTGATGTAAATCTATCACTTATCCTCTTGTCCATTGATATCAAGAATTCTTTCAGATCCATGTTTTGTTCTGTTTCTGCTATCGAGTTCCTCTTTTGTTGGCCTTGGGTCACGTATACACCTATGGATGATTGTCCCTTCTTTGAACCCATTAGCTTTATTATCTTTGGCAACTCACGTTTTCTGCTTTGAAGCTGCTTGGGCTGTCGGGTATAAACTGTAAGTTCCATGTAGGGGCGTGTACAAGATGATACCTTTATGAACCCTCAGATTTATATTTGTTTGACCTCTCACTTTCAGAGATCGCTGCGGTTTCCAGCAGCTGGCCTCCTTCTTTAAATTCCCCTCAGGCTCATGTTACTTCAATTCTCCCTCTCAGTTCTGTTTCTCCCCAGGCAGCTCAATTACGCCGAGTTCACTTGTGATTGATTAACTCTCTCTGCACCTTGTGCACTCCATATCATTAATTCACGGGTTTGCCAGAGGGTTCGTTTCAGGCTACAAACAGTAAGATTTCAACAAATAGATTCCAAATAGATGAAATAGATTCCAGTTTTCCGTGACCCTTAATCCAGTACGTTTAAACTTCAAGCTTTTAATTTCCTCTCCTCTACTTTCCTCTGCTTTCCTCTACTTCTTCTACTTCCAAACTGTCGGCGTTTCAATAAACTCTATTCGCCATCTTCATCTCTCTCCTCCTCCTCTCCCCACGGTTAAATCTCTTAGCTGTGTAACATCGTCTTGTTATTATTCCTCACAACCCATTGATCATTAACGACTGCAGAGTGCGGCTTCTCTCGGCCCCTTCTTCCACTTAGAGATACAGCATATAAATCACTCTTTCGGACCGGTCCTCCCCCAGCTATTTTACCACACGGTGTTAGTTTTAATAAACTAAGGGGGAGGAGAAGTCTTCTTATCTTAGTTGGAAAGAAGGATATAGCAGTGGCTGGGTCAGTCTGGGGCGTCAGAAAACGGAGTATTGCTCCAATCCCTTAGCGTCAGGGCTTATGCCTCCCTTCCCTTGCTCTGTAGTGCGTCCTGCACTATCACACCAAGACTTAAGGGAGTTACTTGCTTCTTCTTATTTCAGTCCCTTTTTTGATGCTGCCAGGGTGCTTCCCCCAAGATCCCCCCTTGGGGTTAGGTAGACTCACGCCAAAGTCGCCCCTCTCCAAACACTCCGCTTCTAAGGATCGCCTCGAGCTGACGAGAATGCGACCTCCCGTCTGACCTCCAGCCTGCAGCCAGCGCATTTTAGAGGTCGTGTAAAAGTGCCCTAGTAGACCTTGGTAAATTTTTCCTCCTATGGAGAGGCTGTTCACGAAAGTTTTCACCCTACAGTGTAGGAGCCATCCATTTCTCTTTCATTGCATTTTGCATTTAGGAGGCTCTCTTTATGAAACCCATGCGTAAGGCCTCCTTTCTCTTCTCCTTTTAGGGTCCAGTGACCTTTGAGGAGGTGGCTGTGTCCTTCACACAAGAGGAGTGGGCACTGCTGGATCCTGACCAGAGGGCCTTGCACCGGGAAGTCATGGAGGAGAACAGACGAACGGTTTCCTCTCTTGGTAAGACACCCTCTTTCCCGGGTTGATGTTAATCTCTCTTTACTACTGAAATAAGGACCAATGACAAGAACAGCAGCTAGGATGCTTTTGTGTCGCAGCTGAGTGAAAATGGTCCTCCAGGTATACTGAGCTCCAGATTGCATTAACGTAGCCAGCTTTGCCTGTGGGGACTCAGGGTGAGAATAGCCATTCCTCACCATTTGAAGAGCTGAAGGTTCAGGAGAGGGGCAGCTCTTAGTGAGCACAGAGTTTTGGGCTTGGCAGCTTCATTGTGGTAGTTTCCACTAGTTAAAAGTACCTGTTGAGGGTAGAATGACAGAGTAAGATGGCTACCAAAACCAGAGGCTTTCTGCTGCTTTTAACTGCATTATTTGAAAAAAAAAACATTGAAAATATTCCTATTAAATATGAGAGTTGATTTAGTCCTAATTTCTGATTTACGGTTTTTTCTCCTTTTTTGTCCTTGAGTGATACAGGCTAAAGCAGAAGCACAGCTCAGGGGAAGCGGTAAAACATTATAAGATGAAATACATCTTCCCTAGATTTAGTGACTGGGAAATATTTCCAAACTACAAAAACAGAAAAACATCCTTGCAAATCTGTCTTCATATGTAAAGCTTTTGGGTTTGAATTACTTTATCCTCCTTGAGCACCTTCAAAAACATAGAAAGGCAGACACGAACCCTCTTATAGGTCATTAGATGTTAATGGGCAGAAAAGGGGAGAACGGATCAAATATTGTGGCACTTAGAAACGTAACAGTTTGTATCTATACAAGATTTCAGGCATCCATTTCCTCTCTTAAATCTTTTTCTTTTCCTCCCATATATATATATATATATATATATATATATATATATATATATATATATATATATATATATATATATATATATATATATATATATATATATATATATATATATATATATATATATATATATATATATATATATATATTTTCGTAGATTTTCACTTGGTATAGGTATGCATGTTAGGGTGGATTCGGGTTTCTTCCGTGTAGAAATCTGGTTGTTTTGGCGACGTTTCGACGAGGTCTCACTCGTCATCTTCAGGCTGGTGTTCTGGCTTCTTTCTTCTTGAAGCAAAGTGTGGTCTCAGTTGAAGTCCTTCTATAAATACTGCTGGGGGTGTGTGGTTTGCTTGCTCTGTTGCTGATTGTAGGTTCCTTTGTTCCTTTGTTCTTTTGTGATCTGCTGTGTTGATCGTTAAGGGATTAACTGCTGATGGCTGTTTAGATGGCTGTTTACATGCTGGTGGGTTAGATGGCTGGTAAATCCTGGGCTTTGGTGGAGTGGGGTCCTGTGTCTTGTGAATTCATTTTGGTCTGGCTACGTGTCTGTGGTCTCCGAAAAGAGTGTGCTCCAAACGTGGTTTTGTTATTGGATGGTGGTTTCGTTTCATCTGTGGGAAGGGTCTGGGTTTGTGTTTGGTGTGGATGGAAGGTGGTGGCATCTTGTGTCCTTTTGGACCTGGTGTCAGTCTTTGTGACAGAGGCTCGTCTGTTTAGCCAGATGTCAGGCAAGCGGGAGGTGTCATCACGTTTATTCATGTTGTTTGGGTGTTTCTCTATTTCAATGGCTTCCATGATTATTCGACTGTTGAAGTGTTCAGTTTTGGAGATGAGTTTGGTTCTTTCAAAGTCAATTTCATGACCTGTTGTTTTTATGTGCTGGAAGAGAGAGGAAGATTTTTCTTCTTTTTTGACGTTCTTGTGTTCACACGCTTATTCTCCTGTTTGTTTGTCCATGTATGTGGCTGGACAGACTTTGCATGGGACTCCTTGGTTTTTAGCTCAATCTTGTCTTTGGGGTTTCTTAAGATGTTGGCTATTTTTTGGTCGGTGCAAAAGGCTGTCTTGATATTGTGTTTGTGGAGAATTTTGCTGATTTTGTCTGTGGTGCCTTTGATGTAAGGGAGGGCGGTGCCGTTGTTCTCTTCTGTTTCTTGGTTCTTGGGGGTGTTTCCTTTTGGATTAGTTTGGTGATGGTGTTTTTTTGGAATCCGTTCGCAATTAAAACATTCGAGAGAGTGTGTAATTCAGTTTTTAGGTGGTCTTTGTCAGCAGGAGAGACGGAGTTGATCTGTGCAGGGTGGTGGTGTGATTGTGCATTTAAGTAGCGGTTTGTATGTGTTTTTTTCTGGTAGATGGTATGTCCTAAGGAGCCGTCGGGTTTTTTGTAGATTAGGACGTCCAGGAAGGGAAGTTGGTTGTTGGCTTCTATTTCCATAGTGAATTGTAGTAGGCTGTTGAGATGTGTGAGGAAGTTGTTCAGTTTATCTTTCCCGTGTGGCCAGATAACAAAACACAATCTGAGCCAGAGTTTGGGTTTATGTTCGGACTTCTGTAACGCGTTGGTTTCAAAGTGTTCCATATATAGGTTTGCGATGACCGGTGAGAGGGGTGATCCCATGCTGGTGCTCCTTCTATCTGTTTGTATCTTTGTCCATTGTGGATGAAGTATGTGTTGGTTAGGCAGTGGTTGGTCAGATCTAGGATGTGTTTGGGGGTTGTATTTGTTGTGGATAGCTGTCAAAGCTTCTTGAATGGGCACTTGTGTGAAGAGAAACAACAGAAAATTGGGTTGTAGGTCTTGTTTCTTTATAATTTCTATGAAGTGGAACGAGCCACGTATGAAGTGATGGATAGGGCTGGAGTTGTTTGGCCAGAAATTTGGCGAGGTTTTGTAGAGGTGAATGGAGCTTTCTGAGAGGTGTTCCTTCTTTGTGAATCTTGGGGAGGTCAGCTTGGGGCATCTGGATGATTTCTCTCTGGGGATGATGCTTGGCTTGATTTCTTCACTTAAGGGAGAGGCTTTATTTTGGCTTTGGTGGTTTTTTCCAGAAGGTCCACAGGGTCTTGTAGTAGGTTGGATAATTTGGCTTGGTAGTCGGATGTGTTCATCACCACTGTGGCATTGCCTTTGTCTGCTGGGAGAATGATTATGTTGTTGTCTTTCCTCAGGTTGGAGAGGGCTTTTGTTCTTCTTTGTGTAAATTGCTTCTGGGTGGTTTGCTGGAGCAGAGGACATTGGTGACTTTGAGTCTGATTTTGTTGGCTTCATCTGGGTTGATTTTGGTTAGGCTGGAAACTCCGCATATGATGTTTTCGGTGGGGATGTGTCTTTGCAAAGTTGAATCCTTTGGAAAATCATGGTGAGTGTCCTGTCTGATATGTTGTGAACTGTTTGTTTCATGGGCTGTCATGGGGGTTGGGCTTCTGGCGTTTTCCAGTTTGTGGAATCACAGGAGGCCAGTTGCTTGGACAGAGTGTTGGGTGGATTTTGTTGCTGAGTTTGAGGTGGAGAGTGAAGGTCTCTGTTGGTTTGATCTAGTGAAACAGGTATCTTTTCCTGTGTAGTTCGCTTCTGATTAGGGCTAGTTCTGTTCTTTTCAGGATCCTTTCGCTGGATGGGGTTTTGAGTGGAATTTCTGTTGGAAGCTTGTGGGGATCACATTTTTGTCAAGTAGGAATGCAATGTCACATAAGATGGTGGCTCTTCGGACTTCTAGTTTCTCGTAGGTTCTGGTCAGCTGGAAGGTTTCCTCCCGTAGAGGTCGGATATAAAGATTTTCACGGGTATAGGTATGAAACCGTGTAGAAATACAAATGTGTTCTGGCTTCTTTCAGCAAAGTGTGTCTCAGTTGAAGTCCTTCTATAAATACTGCTGGGGGTGTGTGGTTTGCTTGCTCTGTTGCTGATTGTAGGTTCCTTTCAATTAACTGCTGATGGCTGTTTAGATGGCTGTTTACATGCTGGTGGGTTAGATGGCTGGTAGGTTCTGGCAGTATCCTGGGCTTTGGTGGAAATTCATTTTGGTCTGGCTACGTGTCTGTGGTCTCCCAAAGTGTGCTCCATGTGGTGACTGGAGTGGGGTGCCGCAGTAGATGGTGCAGTCGTGGTTTTGTTATTGGATCGTTTCATCTGTGGGAAGGGTCTGGGTTTGTGTTTGGTGTGGATGGAAGGTGGTGGCATCTTGTGTCCTTTTGGACCTGGTGTCATGACAGAGGCTCGTCTGTTGACCAGGGCTAGTTTCCAGATGTCAGGCAGGGAGGTGTCATCACGTTTATTCATGTTGTTTGGGTGTTTCTCTATTTCAATGGCTTCCATGATTTGACTGTTGAAGTGTTCAGTTTTGGAGATGAGTTTGGTTCTTTCAAAGTCAATTTCATGACCTGTTGTTTTTATGTGCTGGAAGAGAGGAAGATTTTTCTTCTTTTTTGACTGCGTTCTTGTGTTCTGCGATGCGTGCGCTTATTCTCCTGTTTGTTTGTCCGATGTATGTGGCTGGACAGACTTTGCAATTTCGTAGACTCCTTGGTTTTCTAGCTCAATCTTGTCTTTGGGGTTTCTTAAGATGTTGGAGAGTGCAAAAGGCTGTCTTGATATTGTGTTTGTGGAGAAATTTTGTCTGTGGTGCCTTTGATGTAAGGGAGGAGGCGGTGCCGTTGTTCTCTTCTGTTTCTTGGTTCTTGGGGGTGTTTCCTTTTGGATTAGTTTGGTGATGGTGTCCTCGCAATTAAAACATTCGAGAGAGTGTGTAATTCAGTTTTTAGGTGGTCTTTGTCAGCGAGGCGTTTGGTTCTGGAGATGAGGGGTTTTGACGGAATGCAGGGTGGTGGTGTGATTGTGCATTTGAAATGTGTTTTTTTCTGGTAGATGGTATGTCCTAAGGAGCCGTCGGGTTCAACTTCCTCACACATCTCAACAGCCTACACCCCAAAATACAATTCACTATGGAAATAGAAGCCAACAACCAACTTCCCTTCCTGGACGTCCTAATCTACAAAAACCCGACGGCTCCTTAGGACATACCATCTACCAGAAAAAAACACATACAAACCGCTACTTAAATGCACAATCACACCACCACCCTGCACAGATCAACTCCGTAGCAAAAACCCTCATCTCCAGAACCAAACGCCTCGCTGACAAAGACCACCTAAAAACTGAATTACACACTCTCTCGAATGTTTTAATTGCGAACGGATTCCAAAAAAACACCATCACCAAACTAATCCAAAAGGAAACACCCCCAAGAACCAAGAAACAGAAGAGAACAACGGACCGCCCTCCTCCCTTACATCAAAGGCACCACAGACAAAATCAGCAAAATTCTCCACAAACACAATATCAAGACAGCCTTTTGCACCGACCAAAAATAGCCAACATCTTAAGAAACCCCAAAGACAAGATTGAGCTAGAAAACCAAGGAGTCTACGAAATACCATGCAAAGTATGTCCAGCCACATACATCGGACAAACAAACAGGAGAATAAGCGCACGCATCGCAGAACACAAGGAAAATCAAAAAAGAAGAAAATCTTCCTCTCTCTTCCAGCACATAAAAACAACAGGTCATGAAATTGACTTTGAAAGAACCAAACTCATCTCCAAAACTGAACACTTCAACAGTCGAATAATCATGGAAGCCATTGAAAAGAGAAACACCCAAACAACATGAATAAACGTGATGACACCTCCCGCTTGCCTGACATCTGAAACTAGCCCTTAGCCTCTGTCACAAAGACTGACACCAGGTCCAAAAGGACACAAGATGCCACCACCTTCCATCCACACCAAACACAAACCCAGACCCTTCCCACAGATGAAAGGAAACCACCATCCAATGTGGACTGCACCATCTACTGCGGCACCCCACTCCAGTCACCACATGGAGCACACTCACACACCCCAAAAAAACATTGGGAGACCACAGACACGTAGCAGACCAAAATGAATTCACAAGACACAGGACCCCACTCCACCAAAGCCCAGGATACTGCCAGAACCTACCAGCCATCTAACCCACCAGCATGTAAACAGCCATCTAAACAGCCATCAGCAGTTAATCCCTTAACGATCGCCTCAGCCACACAGCAGATCACAAAAGAACAAAGGAACAAAGGAACCTACAATCAGCAACAGAGCAAGCAAACCACACACCCCCCAGCAGTATTTATAGAAGGACTTCAACTGAGACCACACTTTGCTTCAAGAAGAAAGAAGCCAGAACACCAGCCTGAAGATGACGAGTGAGACCTCGTCGAAACGTCGCCAAAACAACCAGATTTCTACACGGGAAGAAACCCGAATCCACCCTAACATGCATACCTATACCCGTGAAAATCTACGAAAACATATATATATATATATATATATATATCTTATTCTTCACTTCTGCCTTTTCTATATTTGTCATTCTTCCTCAGGTATAAATGAACAGAAGCAACACATTGTGAGTCGCGAAAGAAAACAAACAGGAGAAAAACGATACCAGTGCCAGGAATGTGGGAGATGTTTTGCCCAGAATTCACCTCTAGTGAGGCATAAACAAGTCCACGCAGGAGAGAAACCACACCAGTGCCAGGAATGTGGGAAATGTTTTGCCCGGAATTCACACCTAGTGAGGCATAAACGAATCCACACAGGAGAGAAACCGTACCAATGCCAGGAGTGCGGGAAATGTTTTGCCTGGAATTCAGAGCTAGTTATGCATAACAGAATCCATACGGGAGAGAAACCATACAAATGCCAGGAGTGTGGGAAATGTTTTGCCAAAAATACAAACCTGGTTAGTCATAAGAGAATCCACACAGGAGAGAAACCATACCAATGCCAAGACTGTGAGAAATGTTTTATTCAGAAGTCACACCTTGTTAGTCACAAGAGAATCCACACAGGAGAGAAACCGTACAAATGCCAGGAATGCGGGAAATCTTTTTCCTGGAAATCACACCTTGTGAGTCACAAGAGAATCCACACAGGAGAGAAACCATACAAATGTGAAGACTGTGGGAAATGTTTTATTCAGAAATCACAACTTGTTAGTCATAAGAGGAACCACACAGGAGAGAAACCATACAAATGCCAGGACTGTGGGAAAAGTTTTTCCAAAAATACAAACCTTGTTACACATAAGAATATCCACACGGGTGAAAAACCATACAAATGCCAGGTGTGTGGGAAATGTTTTGTTCAGAATTCAAATCTTCTACGTCATTATACGATCCACCCAGAGAGAAACCATACAAATGCCAGGGGTGTGGGAAATGTTTTGCCTGGAATGTTCAGTTAATGGTGCATACGAGAATCCATACGAGAGATAATCTGTACAAATGCCAGGAGTGAGGAAATTTTTTTTTCAGGGCACACAGCTTCTGAATTATAAGAGAGTCCTCAGAAGATGGAAACTAGGAATGCTAGGTGTGTTGAAAATATTGGCTGAGAAATCACACTTGAAACTCAGATGAGTGTCCACAGGAGAGAACCTATACAATTGTATGAAGTGTGGAAAATGATTTGCTCAGAATGAATGTATTTTGGATCAAGAAAGAGTTGACACAATAGAGAAATCATGCAATTGTCAGAATTATGGGGAATGCTTTTTCAGTATTCATGTTATGGATTAGTGAAGACAGTCTATTCAAGGAAAAATAAAGTTGACCTTGTTTTTCCTTGAGTGCAAAAAGTAAAGTGGGAAGGCTCTGTGGTGTTTAGTGATGAGGCACCAGAGGTAGGCATGGTGGGTCAGCGGAATAGAGCACTGAAACGGTCGGTTGCAAAGTTGGCAGCTCAGTAGTTTGGATCCTGGGTGCCATGCAGCGGAGCGAGCTTCCACTGTCAACCCCAGCTCCTGCCAACCTAGCAGTTTGAAAGCATGTAAATGCAAGTAGATAAATAGGTACAGTGGACCGTTGTATAACAACTTGTATAACATAAAATTTGTACAACATAAAACATTCCAGAGATAGGGGAAATTTGCTTAACATAATCGCCTATGGGGAGAATCTGTACAACATAAAAATGGGATTACTCCATTTTCAATGCATTCCTATGGGAATTTGTATAAAGGAAAATTTGCTTAACATAATTTCATTTGGAATGAATTAATTCCTTTATACAAGGTACCACTGTACTCTCATAAAAAGTGGAAAAATAAACAGTCTTCCGTGCAGCCATGCTGGCCGCATGGGGAAGGGATAGTACCACTCTATTCTGCTCTGGTCAGACCCCACGCCTCCACCTCCTTGGCAGTCAACGAGAATCGCCAAGCCGAGGGAGCCACCAGAGAAAGAGACGGCGACGAGGAGCAGTTACAGCGCAAGCTCTTCCCATCACAGTATGGCCCTGGGAACCATGGTCACCACTGCCACCATGAATCCTTCCTGCAAACATCTTAGGACCGGCCCGAGGAAGCAAGCAGTCCAGTCAGAGGCAGCTGCAGAGGGAATAGGGAGCCATTGCTGAGAGCTCCCAGCCCGTTGCCACCGCTGACACCACCACCACCTGAGGCGAAGAGTGTGCAAGCGAGAGGCAGGCAGGCAGGCAGAGTAAGAGAAAGAGAAGAAGTGCCACCACACGGCTCCTGCTTGCCCTTCTTGGCCCTGGGCAGGTTGGCAAGGGAAAGGGCACTGGGGAAGTGCCACCATTGGGGTGGGGGTGGGGTGGGCTGATGGTGCTTCTTGGCCGCCAGTTCCCCGGGGAAGGAAAGGTGTGTGTGTGTGTGTGTGTGTGTGTGTGTGTGTGTGTGTGTGTGTGTGTGTGTGTGTGTGTGAATGCTGGGTCTCCTTGTGATGGTCTTTGTACCTCAGACTCCCCCCCCCACAAGCTATGCCCCCTCCTATGAAACTGGACATAAATGTTTCATTATGCCTTGCAAAAAACGTGTACCGAGAATGCATTTTTGGCGGGAACAGGCTGGGGTAGTCTTTCTGGTTTCTTTTGTCCATGTTTGCATTGCACTGCAAGGGGTGTTCTTGGGGGGGGGGGGTGTTCCAGCAATGCAAATCTTAAAGTGCACTTTATAACGAGGCCTGGGAAACACCCCCCCAGCGTTTTTGCCTTTTTTTGGCAACTATAGTCTGGCCCTTAACAGTGTCTGAGGGTCAGCGAACCGGCTCCCTGTCTAAAAAGTTTGAGGACTCCTGCTCTATATGGAAGAGAAATGAAATTCTTTTTAAAACTTGGAGGAATGCAATGATCTGTAAGGGGGGGGGAGCTTGCTGCACCAGGGTTTTGACCCACAAATTGTAATCTTTGGAAACTGGAAGCAGGACATCCTGTCAGGTGTGCCAATGGCTGTTCCTCTCCCCATCAAGAGGGAATCATGTCTCAACCTCCACACAGGTGTTCCCGCCTGTGAAATGACAGGAGTCTTATCATCCACAGACCCTCCTTCTGCCATTCCTGCACAGAGAACCAAAGATCTGAAGTGCTCCAGGCAGCAGGGAGAAAAATATGCTTCAAAAACTGCTTTTCAAACAAGGTGGACCAGTGTGGGATCGGCCCTGCTGATGTAAAGAGGAAAGGGTTTTCTTATGGAGTCTTCAGAGGGGAGCCACCAGCCTCTTTCTTCTGAGAAACCAGTGTGCAGGGGCTGTGGAGGAATCAGATGGGAACAGGGGGTGACAAAACCCAAAGAGAGTTGGGGGGGCAAACCTACCCTAAACCCCACTGCCCATGTTGTAGGGCCCACCGTCCCCAGGAACCAGGTTTCAAAAGCAGAGACTTTTTTTCCAAGTGTGCCAAAGCCCGAACTCATACTAAACACTGCCCAGGAGCCCAGTTTAAGAATAAAGCCCCTTGTGTCTCTCTGTAAACTCCTTCGGGCAGGGACCTGTTGTCTTGTAGTTCATAAGGCACTCTGAAATATTAAGAAATATTAAGAATGGATAAAGTGGCCTAAATCAAGAGAACTAAATCCATAAGGGTCCAGTAATCCCAGGAAGGATGGTTGGCTATTTATTTATTTATTTATTTATTTGATTTATAATCTGTCTACGTGGCAGCAAAGCCTCTCTGGCCGGTTTAAATCAGTGTAGACAAAAAGAGAACAAACAATAAGCAATTGCAAGTCATACAAATAAAAAGAACAAATTGCAAAGGCTTGTCTTCTTTCTCTGGAAGATCACGCTTGAACTAAATTCATCCCGCCTGATTCAATGGCCCCACCAAGGGGGAGAGCGAGGCTCCTCATCGATGCGCTCGGAGAAGCGATTGGGCGAGTCTGCGTTTGATCTGCCCGGAGCCTGGTTGGGCTTCAGTCACGTGACAGGAAAGGGACAAAATAGGTTTTGCTCCATATTTTTATTTTTCAATGAACTCACATGGGCTCCGACCTTCCAGCCAGCCTGGGAGTAAAATCGGCTCCCTTCAAAGAGAGAGAGAGAGAAAAGGTGGGCGGGTGAGTCTCAGTCTGATGTGTGGATCTTGCTGGGAAAGGAAGACCCGGGAAGGAGGAGGAGGAGGAGGAGGAAACAGGGAGGGGAAAACGGGGGCTCCCCATGTCCTTCTCACCCCTTTTTAAGCCCCTTGGAAATGCTTGCGGCTGAACTGGCTCCAGCAAAACACGCGTTTTATAATCTGGTTTTGGTTTTTTTTGTTTTTTGTTTTGTTTTTTTGATTGTTTTACAGTGGTACCTTGTATAAAGGAATTAATTCGTTAAGCCAATTTTCCTTTATACAAATTTCCCATAGGAATGCATTGAAAACAGAGTGATCCCATTTTTATGTTGTACAGATTCGCCCCATAGGTGATTATGTTAAGCAAATTTCCCCTATCTCCGGAATTTTTTTATGTTGTACAAATGTTATGTTATACAAACCGTTTGTTACACAAGGGTCCACTGTATTTGATTTGATTTTTCTACTAGCCATCTAGAACAGGGGCCACTCTGGGAGGTGAACAACAGCAAACAAAACATGCTTTAAGAAAAGACAATAACATCCGTGATAAGCAAAAAAAGAAACCTAGCAGAAGAAGAAAAGGGCAATTCAGAAGGCAAAAGTCAGGGATGAAACTCAGGAATGCGAATTAACCAGGGCAGCAGCAAAAGTGGAAACCTAAAAGTGGGGGCTGGTGCAATTAATTCTGAGGGTGATGGTGGGTGCCTCCTGCAAGCTTTACAATCTACTGCCAAGGAAGGATGTGGTTCTTGCAGGTTGCGAGAAATACATCATCTTGAGGACGTGGCTCAATAGTTAAATGATTAAGGTACCTACCCATAGGTTTAGTAGCTCATAGACATGGCTGATACATAATATAATTTTAATAATTATTAACTGTTCATGCTGCTTATTCTCAATATCTTGTGGAACTTGGTCCTTTAACATTTTGCAGTTGATGCATATTTTATATTGTCTTTCCTAACTTTTCTGTAGTAATCCTGTGTTCTGCTATGCCCTGCCAAATAAATACCTAACTAACTCAGGAATTTGTTGCAATTGTTGTCCATGTGAAGTCTGCAAGTAGGAGGCAATAGGGGTAAGACTTAGTTAGGTGACTTAGGCAGCAGAATGTCTTTTGCAGTGTCATACTGTGTGTTTCCTGCACCCAGGGACAAGGCCTGATAAATGGTACAATATGCACCTATCGCATCCTTTGGGATGGTTGGTCAGTGTGAGAAATATCAAAACTACTTGTCTTTTGCCCAAACAGACACATCATCAAGGAATATGTGGCCCTTAAAAAAATCTGGCCCAATGGGCACCACTCACCCTCCCTCCCCACACACACACACACTACCCCACTGATCTTGAGACACTCCAACACTCTCTAATGAGTTCCATTCCATCTTTGTAGGAGTCACCATGAGCTGAACAAATGTATTTTCCACCATAAGAAAGCAGCCAAACTCCCAGAATCTTCTTTCTGGCTCTTCCAATTTGGAGTCATCGTTTTCCTCCTCCTCCATGGTTTTCCATCATTGCACACATAGTCTTATGAGAATAGATCCAAGATTTCAATGGTGTCATTTGATGGAATGGTGGGACCTACGATTTACAAACGGTCTAGGAAAGATTCCATAGAAAAATATTCAGATCAGAGCATGAGGATCTACTTTTAAGTTCATGGATTCTTTTTCTTACATTCTTTT
This sequence comes from Phrynocephalus forsythii, assembly GCA_029282475.1. NCBI lineage: Eukaryota > Metazoa > Chordata > Lepidosauria > Squamata > Agamidae > Phrynocephalus > Phrynocephalus forsythii. The sequence continues at coordinate 10,179,379 of JAPFRF010000024.1, forward strand.
TTCAAGATTTGCCTTAGGGGCTCCCAACAGGCACACACGGAAGAGTTGGAAAAGGGTGAAAGAAGAATGGGAAAGTCAGGGTAGAAGTAGGTGATCCTTTTATTGGACAACTAAAAATGTCAAGAAAAAGGGTCTAGAATATCAGTGTTGATGCTCCTGGTGTCTATTCTCTGAGCTTTGTCATTTCCCTGCATCACCTTTTTTTGATGAAGAGATTTATTAGATACAGAGACAGGTATATACGGACCCTGAAATTTTGGAGAAGTTTATCACAGTTTTGGGATTTGTTTTTATGACAGTCCTTAATTATGTAGAAATCCATAAAAATAAGAAAAGAGTGGCTGCTTTATAGAAAGGTGGGGTGATTAATATCCATAGTTCAGAATGATAATCTCCATGATGATTTACGGTGTATTTTTGCTACTTAATGAACAAAGTTGTGGCATTCTTTTCTGGTTTCTAAAAAACGCAAGTTAATACAGTTGTCAGGAATACATGAATAAATAATAGTCTAAGAATGATGTTTATAGGCTGGCTCCTTGCTTTGTTTTGTGAGGAGTCCATAGTCACAAGTCAGAATTCATCTTCACTATAGAACTGCAGAGATCTGTTTCAGCCATACTTGCATGCCAGACATTCTTTATCATCATGATGAAGAGAGTGAAAGCTTTTGAGGGAGGGGTGAATAATGGAAGTCTTGTCTCCTGTGGAGATTAGGCTAGTTTATGTGCGTTTGTGCTGCATTTGTTGGTATTTACCATACTAACAAGAGTGTGTCTTGGCTTTGCAGAATTACCCTAATTGGATCTGCTGGCACAGTCCTTGCACCTCAGGAATAGAGCAGTTCCAGGATCCGTTGGAGGCATTGTTGGGGGCAGAATAACATGGCGGACCGACACACCCCTGTCCCCAGATCAGGAAGAGACCCAGATAATATCAAGATAGAAAATTTTGGGACCTGCGCAGAAAGAGCAGTGGAGGAAGTCCGAAGGGAAGAGGAAATGGTCGGTCCAGACATGCAGTGCCAACACTTCAGGAAATTCTCCTACAAGGAGACGGAGGGCCCTCGACACGCATGCACCCGGCTCCACCAACTTTGCCGCCAGTGGCTGAAGCCAGAGCAACACACCAAGGCTGAGATCCTGGACCTGGTGGTGCTGGAGCAGTTCCTGACCATCCTCCCCCTGGAGATGGTGAGGAAGCTGGGTCCCAGGGAATGTGGCAGAAGGCCTGAGACCAGGCTGTCCCAGGCGGGAAGTGGCCCTGGCAGAAGGTTTCCTGGTTCCGAGTCAGGCAGAAGACCAAGAGCGGGAAGAACAAAAGGTGAGAACAATCCCTAAAGGGACTCGGAGATTGGCAGGGGCCACCCCACAGCCTCTGCTGCCCCTCCGCCTGTCTCGGGGGTGGCTGTTCTGCTGGGATCTGCTGCCCCTTCCCACACGTGGCCCCTTGAAAGTAAAAAGTGTGTCCAACCCATGTGCTTGTTTGATGATGAAATTGCAGGCTTCCTTCTTGCATTGACACTGGGTCCAGTTCAGCAGTTCGGGGGGGCATGTTAGAGCGTGAATGCTTCTTGGACAGGGATTTTTAACCCTTCAATCCTGTCCATGACTACCCCAAGGGGTCAGGAAAATAGCACAAATTTTACCAATTCCTAATGATTTTTCTTGCCAAAATCTGGAGCATGATGTTGCGTATCTCTTCAGTCCTTTCCTCATTCTCTGAGATCTTGGTCTCCATCTTTTCTTTTCTCTCTTCCTGTTCCCTGTCATGGATTCTCAGATGAGAAACATCTCTGCTGGCGTCCAGCCTGATTTCCAAGCAATAGATAATTCTCCAGTCAACGCCAGACAGAGTCCCCAGTGGCGAGAGTTCGACCAAGACAATGAAGAAGGTACCAATATAATAGGTAGGTGTCAGTGTTAGGATGATTGGTTTTCCCTTGTTTCCCCTTTGTGGAATATCCTTCCCCATCTCCCTTTTTGGATTGGGAATTTTGTGGTATTATTCTGTATTTATTTCTATACTTCAACCAGAGATCATCGGGGACTGGAATGAGATCATCCAAGGCCCTGCCACACAGACTGATCCAGTGAATGTGAAATGATTGGCATCATACTCTCTCTCTCTCTCATTTTTGCCCAATGTTTATGGTTCCTTAATGTCTTCTTTGCCCTTGTTCAGCCCCTCGTGGCGCAGTGGTTAAATGCCTGTCCTGCAGGTAAAACTGTGCTCACGACCTGGGGTTCAATCCCAGGTAGCAGGCTCAAGGTTCACTCAGCCTTCCATCCTTCCAAGGTTGGTAAAATGAGGACCCAGCTTGCTGGGGGCAGGGGGAATGTGTAGCCTGCACATTGTAATTAAATTGTAAACTGCCCAGAGACTACTTGAAGTGGTATGGGGCAGTTTACAAGCAGAACACTTTGCTTTTTGCTCTGCTTTTTTAAACAATATATGAAAATATATATTTCTTTTTTCTTTTGTGTTAAAACACGAATGGAAAATCTTCTATAGGGTATGAAAAACACAATGTCCTCCATCAATTGAACTGCTGAGGTTCAATACTAACGTAGGAATTATGGGTTGGAGATGGAAGCAGGGAGAAAGAAGGAAACACTCCCCAGATTTTCTATTCATTTTTTTCAAGCTAGAGTCAAGGAAAGAAGGTGAAGACGTCCTTCATTTGTTTCTATTTCTTGAAAACTGTGGGAGATAAAGGTGTTCAATCTGCTGTGTGCATGGGTGGTCTCCAGACTCTTTTGAATGCTCTGAAATCCATAAAAATGTTATTCCGCAGGCAGAGGTTATAATTCCTGCGTGTTGTATTTTTTTTTAACTTGTGGCATTGGCACAGTACCCAGTTCAAGAGTATGGAATGTACTGGATGGTTAGTAAATTTCTTTACCTGACATAAATACTGTACAGTAGTTATTTTCATTCAGTTGATTTCAATCTCTTTGGCCCTCATAGGATGTCATTTATTCAGACTTTCCTGAAGGGAAGCCTTTCACTGGGATGGGGATCCTCCTCAAGCATTTCATTTTTAGCTTTCAATGCTTAAGGTTGTGATCTTCTCAGAGAAGCTTATGTAACTGCCTTTTCATCCTCTTGGTCTCTCCTGCAGAGCCCAGAAGGAGGCCACCAACAGATATTCCTTCCTCTCTTCCTTCTGATGGAGTGGAGCTGGATCAGGTATGGAGAAAGGTGTTCAAGGACCCCACAGGGATTTGGAACCTCGACAATTCGACCACTTGGCTCCTGAATGAGGCTGACAATGAGATATTTGAAATGTCAATAACTAAACAACAATTTGATAAGGATGGCTGTCTCCGTGTGGAGAAGAATGTTGTTTGTCTTTTGTTTTGAAGAAATGACCAAGAGTTTTTTGAGGTTATTCAAGGCTAAAGGTGTGGGACAGGAGGAATTCATTTCCACTCCCTGTTTTCTCGTTCTGAACATATTTCTCTGTCTCTGTTTTTGAGGGAGACGTGAAAGAGGAGTGAAAGAGGAGCTGGGCTTGATCAGAGCAACGGCTGGTTAAGTCTAGAATCTTGTTTCACGCGGAGGCTCCCAGGAAGCTCCCAAGGCAGGCAAACAGGCCACCAGGAGCCCTTTCCCTTCCCTTCAAGTCCCACAGAAACTGGGATTTGGAGACCCATCTTCTTGGAGGGAACACGTGGCCAAGATAACCCGTTTTCCTCCAATAGAAAGGCTGTTCATGAACGTTTAAACCTACAATGTAGGATCATAGAATCATAGAGTTGGAAGAGGCCTCAAGGGCCATCCAGTCAAACCCCCCTGCCACGCAGGAACCCCCATCACAGTGCTCCTGACAGATGGCCATCCAGTCTCTCCTTAAAAACCTCCAAAGAAGGAGACTCCACCACCCTCTTTGTGGCTGCATATTCCACTGCCAAACTGCTCTAACTGCCAGGAATTCTTCCTAATGTTTAATTTGAATCTTTTCCCCCCCAGTAGTTTGAAACCATAGCCCCAAGTCCTTGTCTCTGAAGCCATGGAAAACAAACCAATCCCCTCTAAAATATGACATCTTTTCACAGATATTGCCTTCCTTGATCTAGACACTATGCTTCTGTTGATGCAACCAAGAATCACATTGGCTTTCTTGGCTGCCGCGTCACACTGCTGAGTCCTGTTCAATTTCTTGTCCTCTCAAGCCTCCCAGATCCCTTTCACATGTAGTATTCTCCTGCCAGGTGTCTCCCAACCTATATCTGTGCAATTCATTTTTTGTACCTAGATGCAGGACCCTTCATTCCCCTCTGTTGAAACCCATTCCGTTAGCTTTGGCCCAGCACTCTAATCTGTCAAGATCGTTTTGGATTCTTGTCCTATCCTCTAGGGGAGTGGTGCCAAACCTTTGGCACTTTGGATGTTTTGGACCACTACTCCCAGGATTTCTAAGCCTGTATTACCAGTGAAAAAAGATTGTGGGAATTGTGGTCCAATACATCTGGAAAGTCGAAGGCTTGCCATCTCTGCTCTAACGAATTAGCAACCCCTCCTAATTTGGTATCTGCAAATTTAAATTTTCAGCATACTCTTTTTTCCTTCATCCAAGTCATTAATAAAGATATTGAAAAACACTAGACCGTGATAATAACCCTGGGAGACCCCACTGGTCAACTCTCTCCAAGCTGCAGAGAAGCCATTTATAATCACCCTTTTGGTGCAATCAGTCAGTCAATTACAAATCCACCTAAGAGTAATTCTATTTATCCCACATTCTACTAACAACTTTGCAGGTATACCATGGGGAACCTTATAGAAATCTAGATAAGCAATATCCAGAGCAGACAGTCCGTTATTATTTAACAAGCAATGCTGTCATTACAAGAAATCAACACTGGTTTCTTAAAAACAAGTCATGCCAGACTAATTTGATCTCTTTCTTTGATAGAATTACAGGCCTGGTGGATGAGGGGAATGCTGTGGATATTGCTTATCTGGATTTAGTAACACCTTCAATAAGCTTCCCAATGGTATTCTTGCAAAGACGCTAGTAGAAAGTGGGATAGATAGTGCTACTGTTTGGTGGATTTTTAATTGGTTGACTGATTGCACCCAAAGGGTGATTATAAATGGCCTCTCTTCAGCTTGGATAGACGTGACCAGTGGGGTACCCCAGGGTTCTGTTCTGGGTCCAATGCTGTACAATATCTTTACTAATGACTTGGAGGATGGAATAGAGAGCATGCTAATTAAATTTGCAGATGATGCCAAATTGGGAGGGGTTGCTAATTCCCTAGAGCAGTGCTCCCCAACCTTTTTATCACCGTGGACCGGTAAATGCTTGATAATTTTTCCCTGGCCCGCTTGTTTTGATTTAATAACATAAAAAATGTAAATGCCTCCCCCGCTGCTGACGCACATGCGTGCTAGTCGTTTCCCACTCTAGGGGGCGGTGCTCATCTCCGTACTCAAGCCAAAGAGCCAGTGTTGTGCGATGAGTCCTTGGCATCGCTGCAAGAAAACACTGTTTTTACTTCCTTGCATCCCCCCCCGGGGGCTACCCAGCCGCCGTGAGGTCTTAGGACCCTTTGCCCTTCCTTGACATGAGGCCTCCCTCCCTCCCTCCTTACTTTCTTTCTTTCTTTCCCTTTTCTTTCTCCCTCCCTCCCTCCCTTCTTTCTTTCTTTCTTTCTCTTTTCTTTCTCCCTCCCTCCCCCTCTCCCTTCTTTCTTTTCTTTCTCTCTCTCCCTTCCTCCCTCTTTCTTTCTTTCCTCCCACTCTCCTTCCTTCCTTCCTTCCTTCCTCTTTCTCTCCCTTCTTTCTTTCTTTCTCTCCCTCCCTCTCCCTTCTTTTTTTCTTTATTTCTCTCCCTCTCCCTCTCTCTCTTTCCTTCCTTCCTTCCCTCCCACTCTACCTCCTTCCTTCCCTTCTTTCTTTCCTTCCTTCCTCATTTTCTTTCTTTCTTTCTTTCTTTCTTTCTTTCTCCCTCCCTCCTCCTCTCCTTCCTTCCCTCCCACTCTCCTTTCTTCTTCTTTCCCCCCTTTTTCTTTCTTCCTCTCTCCTCTCCTCTCCCTTCTTTATTTCCTTCCTTCCCTCCCTCCATCCCTTTCTTTTTCTTCCTTTCTTCCTCATTTTCTTTCTTCCTTCCTTCCTCCCCCTTCTTTCGTTCTTCCTCTCTCTCCCTCACTCCTTCTCTCCCTTTCTTTTTCTTTCCCTCCCTCCTTCCTTTACTTACGTACTTTCTTCCTCCCTTCCTCCTTCTCCCTCCTCCTTCTTTCTTTCTTTCTTTCTTTCTTTCTTTCTTTCTTTCTTTCTTTCTTTCTTTCTTTCTTTCTTTCTTTCTTTCTTTCTTTGTTCCTTCCTCTTCCTCTCCTTCCTTCCTTCCTCCCTCCCTCCCTCCCTTCCTTCCTTCCTTTCTCCCTTCTTTCTTTTTCTTTCTCTCTCTCTCTCCCTTCCTCCTTCTCCCCCTTTCTTTCTTTCTTTCTTTCTTTCTTTCTTTCTTTCTTTCTTTCTTTCTTTCTTTCTTTCTTTCTTTCTTTCTTTCTTTCTTTCTTTCTTTCTCCCTCCCTCCTTTCTTTCTTTCCCTTTTCTTCCCCCCCTCCCTCCCTCCCTCCCTTCCTTCCTTCCTTTCTTCCTTTCTTTCTTTCTTTCTTTCTTTCTTTCTTTCTTTCTTTCTTTCTTTCTTTCTTTCTTTCTCCTCCCTCCCTCCCTACTTTTTCTTTCTTTCTTTCTGGCAGGGGGGATTGCGGGAGTCGCAGCGGCGGCAGCGATGGTGAGACGGGGCGGTGCGGGGGCGATGGTGGGGGTCGCGGCGGCGGGACGGGGGCAATTGCGGGGGTCGCGGTGGCGGCGGGACGGGGCGGTGCGGGGGCGGTGCGGCGGCGGCGGGTTGCGCGCGCGGCAGGACGGGGCGGTGCGGCGCGGGCGGCGGCGGGGCGGCGCGGGGGCGGCGGCGGGGGCGGGGCGGCGCGCGGGACGGGGCGGCGCGGGCGGCGGGGCAGGCGGCGGCGCGGCGGGGGCGTGGGCGGCGGGGGGGGGACGGCGGGGCAATTGCAGGGCGGGGACGGGCGCGGCGCGGGCGGCGGCCCGGCAGGACGGGATTAATTGCATTGCGCGGGCGGCAGCGGGACAGGGGCGACAGCAGCGGGGGTCGGCAGCAGCGGCGGCAGGACGCAGGGGCGATTGTGGCGGCGCGGCGGCGGGACGGGGGTAATTGCGGCGGTGGGGAGTCGCGCGGCGGCAGGACGGGGTGATTGCGGCGGCGGCGGCTTGGAGGATGGAATAGAGAGCATGCTAATTAAATTGCGGGGCGGGCGGGGCAGATGGGGTCCGGCAGCAGCAGCGGGCGGGGAGGGTCACGGCGGCGGGGGCAATTGCGGGGGGGTGGCGTGGCGGCGGCCCGGTGCCGATTCATCCACGGACCGGCACCGGTCCGCGGCCCGGGGGTTGGGGAACACTGCCCTAGAGGATAGGATGAAAATCCAAAATGACCTTGACAGATTAGAGTGCTGGGCCAAAGCTAATGGAATGGATTTCAACAAAGGGAAATGTAGGGTGGTGCATCTAGATAAAAAGAATGAATTGCACAGATATAGGATGGGAGATACCTGGCTGGATAATAGTACACGTGAAAGGGATCTGGGAGTCTTTAATAGTACATGTGAAAGGGATCTGGGAGTCATTAATAAAGATATTGAAAAACACTGGACCCAGAACATAACCCTGGGAGACCCCACTGGTCACCTCTCTCCAAGCTGTAGAGAAGCCATTTATGATCACCTTTTGGGTACAATCAGTCAATCAATTACAAATCCACCTAAGAGTAGTTCTATTTATCCCACATTCAAGTATACCATGGGGAAACTTATAAAAGGTTCCCAGTTTATCGAAGGCCTTACTGAAATCTAGATAAGCAATATCCACAGCATTCCCCTCATCCACTAGTCCTGTAACTCTTATCAAAGAAAAAACCATGTTGACTTGTCATAATGACAGCATTGCTTGTTAACTAATTGCAGACTGCCTGCTTATTGATCTGCTCTAGGATGTTTCCAGAAATTGAGGTCTGATGGGGCAATAATTATTTGGGTCCTCTTTTTTCCACTTTTTGAAGATGGGGACAACTTTCACTCTCCTCCAATCGATGGGGACTTCCCCTGTTCTCCAGGACTTCTCAAGTTTTATTGCCAATGGTTCTCAAATATCCTTGGGTGTAATTCATCTGGCCTCGGACACTTAAATTCATTTAATGTTTCCAGGTGTTCATGTACTACATCTCTACCTATTCTCTGTTGGAATTCCCATCCTACCTCATCTACTTGTCCTGATGGAACACTTTTTCTCTTTTTGGAGAAACTGAGGCAAATAAGGTGTTGAATAGTTCTGGCTTGTCTCTGTCTTAGTAATTGATTATCTTCGCCACACAGAGAGCCTATTGTTTCCTTATTTTTCCCTTTGCTGCAGATATAACTAAACCTTTATACTAGCTTTAATATCTCCGTTAAGTCTAAGTTCATTCTGCACTTTATCTTTTTTACCACCTTGCATATATTAGCTATTTTCTTATATTCCTCTTTGGTTCATTCCCCTTTTTTCCATTTTCTGTACTTGTTTCTTTTTATATTTAGCTAGGTTGAAGGTTCTTTAGTTATACATTGTGGCTTATTTAGACGTCTTCCATTGCTTCTTCTTGTTGGAACAGTTTCAGATTATACCTTTAATATCTCACTTTTTAGGAACTCCCTTCTCTTTCAGAGTTTTGCTCCATGGAATCATGGCCAATAATTCCCTAAGTATCCAAAAATTGGCTTTTTAAAAGTCCAGGATGCTTGTCTGGTTATGCTTAGCTTCCCTTCCCACTGTATAACAAATTTCAACTGAGCATGATCATTTCTACCTAACAGTCCCACCACTTTGTCTCTGTTTCCAAGGTCTTCCCTGAAATGGCTGTTCCTCTTGTTGCCTTCTCCACCTTCTGGACCATGAAATTGTCTGCTAGGGCAGCTTAGCTGAGTTAGACTGCCACCATATATCAGGATAGTTACAATTTCCCTTTTGACTGTGTGGTCATCTGCTCGCAGAAGGGACCATCCCACTCCTCCAGCTGACTTGGAAGTCTGTAATATACTCCCCACAGTGACATCCCTCCCATTTTCTCCCCTTTATTTCTCACCCAAATATTCTCAACCTGACTTTCCAGGGGTATATCCTGGATTTCTTCAGCAGTATATCTTCAGCCACATCACCTCCTTTCTTACTAGGTCCGTTCCTTTGAAACACGTTGTGCCCTCCAATAACTACATTCCAATCAAAAGTCTCACCCCAACAGGTTTCTGTGATGCCAATTATATCATATTTGTTTTGTTGTATTAGGAGTTCCAGCTCCTCCTGTTTGTTTCCCTTGATCTGTGCATTGGTGTAGAGACATTTCAGGCTGTGTGTCCTTATTACAAGACCTTTGCTTAGCCTTATTTCCCCTCTCACTGATGGTCTGTAACACTCTTTGTCCTGCTCCTGCTGCAACATTTGAGCTATTCCCCACAACCCCTTCTGGATCTCTGCCTTTAAGATAATTTTCTCCTTCCCCCTGCAAACTCCGTTTAAAGCTCTCCTTATCAAATTTCCAAGCATCTTGGCAAAAAGATTCCTTCCAGGAGTGGCGACATGCATCCCATCCCGCCCCCCAAAATAGCTCATCTGAATGAAATAGCAAACCGTGGTCCAAGAATCCAAATCATTCCTGCCAGCATCATTTATGGAGCCAGTTGTTCACCTCCGCTATGGTTCTTTCCCTTCGTGGGCCACATCCTTCTACAGGGAGGAGAGATGAAATGACCACCTGCCCACCCAGGTCCTTCAGCTTCCTCTCCATCTCTTCATATGCCTTTGTGGTATTCCAAAAGTTGTGTTTTGAAGTACAGTGGTCCCCCACCCGTTCACGGTTTATATACTACAGTCCCACTATATCACAGGACCGCAGTATATGAAAAAAGGCCCCTTGGGGTAAGGGGGGAGGCCTGTTTCAGGCTTCCCGTACCTACCCAAGGACTGGCGATGGCCCAAATGGACCTGTGAGGGCCTTTCCGGGCCTTCATTGAAAATGGCTTCCCTGTGAACCAAAAGTCACTTCTGGTTCACCGGAAGTCACTTCCAGTTCAAAGAAAATCATTTCTGAGGCCTCCGAGGGGCCTTTTTAGGCCTGTTGGAGGCCTCAGAAATGACTTTCAGTGAAGCGGAAGTCACTTCCGGTTTACCAAAAGTCACTTCTGGTTTGCAGGAAAACCCTTTTGGGGCCTCCAGAAGGCCCGGGAAGGCCCTCACAGGCCTGTTCAGGGCAGCGCCAGGCTGGGGGTAAATACAAGGGTCCCCAGCTAGGCCCCCAGGCCCGACCTGACCTGCATCCGCATATCACGGATTTTCAATTATCACGGGTCGTGTCGTGTCCCTAACCCCCCCCCCCACAATATGTGGAGGGGGTCACTGTATCATTAGTTCCTACATAGACCAACAGAAAGGGGTTAGAATCAGTGGGCTTGATGAGTCTTGTCAGACTCTCCGTTACATCCTGAATCTTGGCTCCAGGGAGACAGCAGACCTCTCGGTTCACTTTGTCAGGCCTGAAAATGACCTCTTCTGTTCCTCTAAGCAAAGAGTCCAAAACCACTGTCACGCGTCTCCTCTGAGGCTTGGTAGTGCCCCCTTGCTGTGTTGTTGGATCCAGAGCCCTCTGTGTAGGGTCTTCAGGTTGACCTTGCTGTATTCACTTCTCTTTCATTGTGCTTTGCATTTACGAGCCTATCTGCATGAAATCCATGCATAAGGCCTCCTTTCTGTTCCCATTTCAGGGTCCTGTGGCCTTTGAGGAGGTGGCCGTGTTCTTCACCCAGGAGGAGTGGGCCCTGCTGGATCCAGACCAGAGAGCCTTGCACTGGGAAGTCATGGAGGAGACCTGGCAAATGATGTCCTCTCTTGGTAAGGCTCCCTCTTTCCCTGATTGTTGTCCGTCTCCCTTTACTACTGCAACAAGGACTAATTAGAAGAACAGCAACTAAGATGCCTTTGTGTTGCCATGGTGTCCGAACTTGCACTAGCCACTGTGGGGTCCTTATTGCCAAACTGAAGGAAGATTGGTCCTCCAGATACGCTGAGCTCCAGAATGCATCAAGATAGCCAAATTTGCCAATGTGGACTCAGGATGAGAATACTTATTTGTCACCCTTTGAGGAGCTGAAGTTTCAGAAGAACTTTGAGTGAGAACAGAGTTTTGGGCCTGGCAGCTTCATTGTGACAATTTTCATTAGTTAAAATACGTGCTCAGGGTATAATGACTCAGAAAGATGGCTACCAAAACCAGAGGCTTTGAGCAATGTGCTTTCCTTCTATATTGCTTTTTGTGATACAGTAGGACCCCCATATCCACTGATTCAGTTATCCATGGTTGGCAGAGCAAAAAAATTAAAACAATTCACCAGCCACAAAACAAGCTATTGTCACAAACAGCAGCTCTAAAGCAAGCTCCTGTCTCAAAATAGCAGTCATAAAGCAAGCTATTGTCACGAAACAGCAGTTTGGGGTGGGTGGGTGGGGTGGGCAGGCATTCTCTCTTATCCACGGTTTTCATTATTGACAGGAAGGCCTGGAACCAATCCACAGCAGATACCGGGGTCCTACTGTACTGTGATCTCCAGCTCTATTGTGGTTCACAGGTGGCAGTCCTGTGGGACCGCAGTATATGGCTTCTGGGGCAAGCTGTGTGGGCCTGTTTGGGGCCTCCTGCACTTACCCCAAGCAAGGTGTTGCCTCTGTTGGAGGCCCCAGAAATTTCCAGTGAACCGGAATTGACTTCCGGTTTGCCGAAAACCACTTCTGGGGCCTCCCAAGTGGCCTGGGAATCCTGTCAGAGGCCTGTTCAGGACAGCGCCAGGCCTAGGGTAAGTGTAGGAGGCCCCAATCCTGACCCGACACTGCATCTGCATAATGCATGATAAACAGGGTATTACTCTAATCTAACTGCATTCTTTTAAAAACCCCTTTGAACCTATTCTGATTTAATATGAGATATAATCATACTTTTTGATTTACAGTTTACTGTCCTTTTTAAAAAAAACATAACTGGTACAGGTGAAAGCAGAAGCACAGTCTGAGAGCTTATTAGAGCAGCTTGAAGGATATAGTAAAATATCATATTTTATTTATTTATTTATTTATTTATTTAGCTTGTATGCCGCCCACTACCCAAAGGTCTCTGGGCGGCTCACAATCAAAATGGACAATTAAAACATCAAAATACAATAAAATTAGAACAATAAAACATGTAGATGCAATAAATACGATACATTAAAAAAACACACCACTAAAATTGCCATCAGGGCCCACAATCATTAGTTAAAAAACTTTTGGAATAGGAGGGTTTTTACCTGGCGCCGAAATGTTAGCAACGTCGGTGCCAGGCGAGTCTCATTTGGGAGGGTATTCCATAGTCTGGGGGCAGTTGCTGAAAAAGCCCTATTCCTGCAAGCCATCCCTTTCACCTCCTTAAGGGATGGCTCTTTCAGGAGGGCTCTCTGACTACATCTTAGTTGCCGGGTAGGTTCATATGGAAGGAGGCGGTCCTTCAGGTATCTAGGTCCTAAGCCGTTTAGGGCTTTATATGTCAAAACAAGCACTTTGGATTGGGCTCGGGCAGCAACTGGTAACCAGTGAAGGTTATACAGAATCGGCGTGATGTGTTCCTTGGTGGCCCTACCACTCACCAGCCGTGCAGCACGATTCTGAACCAGTTGCAATCGCCGGACCGTCTTCAAAGGCAGCCCCACGTAAAGCGCATTACAGTAATCAATACGGGATGTTACCAGTGCATGTGTAACTGTCATGAGGGATGAACTCTGAGGGGTTTATTGCTTTAACCCTTCCCCCCACACACACACACACAGATATCTTGTCTGGGAAATATTTCTAAACTACAAAGACCAGAAAAACAGCCATGCAAAACTGTTTTTGTATAGAAGACTTGTTGGTTTCAATGATGCTTAACCTGTTTGAGCCCCTTCAGAAATATAGAAGAGCAGACACGAACGCTCCTACATGTCGATAGATTTAAAGTGGAGGAAAAGAGGAGGAGAAGACAAAATGTCGTGGTACTTTGCAACGTACCAGTTGACATCTACAGGAGGTTTCAAACATCCATATCCCCTGTTAGGAAATCTTTCTCTTTTCCTCTTGTATATCTATCTCACTCTTCACTTCTGTCTTTTTTTTGTATTTCTTGTTCTTCCTCAGATATAAATGGACAAGAGCAACATTTTGAGAGTCATGAAAGTTACCACCTAGGAGAGAACCAGGACCGCAGGAAATGGTTTGTTGAGAATTCAGATCTTCTGAGTCAGAATAGAGTCCACGCAGGAGAGAAACCATACATGTACCAAGAATGTGGGGAATATTTTGCTGAGAATTCACAGGTATTGATACATAAGATTATCCACACAGAAGAAAAACCGTACAAATGCCAGGAGTGTGGGGAATGTTTTGTTAAGTATTCATATCTTCTGAGTCATAAGGGGATCCACACAGGAGAGAAACTGTACAAATGCCAGGAGTGTGGGAAATGTTTTCCTGACAATTCAAACCTTGTGAGGCATAAGAGAATCCACAGGAGAAAAACCATACAAATGCCAGGAGTGTGGGAAAGGTTTTTCTCAGAGATCTACTCTTATGCGTCATAAGAGAGTCCACACGGGAGAGAAACAGTACAAGTGCCAGGAGTGTGGGAGATGTTTTGCTAGTGATTCAAACCTTGTTATTCATAAGACAGTCCACACAAGACAGAAACCGTACAAATGCCAGGATTGTGGGAAACGTTTTGCCTGGATTTCAGAGTTAATGATACATAAGATTATCCACACGGGAGAAAAACCGTACAAATGCCAGGAGTGTGGGAAATGTTTTGCCTGGAATTCAAAGCTACTGATACATAAGATTATCCACACAGGGAGAAAGACCGTACAAATGCCAGGAGTGTGGGAAATGTTTTGCTAGTGATTCAAATCTTGTTAGTCATAAGAGAATCCACACAGGAGAGAGACCGTATAAATGCCATGAGTGTGGAAAATCTTTTGCTTACACTTCAAACCTTGTGAGGCATAAGAGAATCCACACAGGAGAAAAACCATACAAATGCCAGGAGTGTGGGAAATGTTTTGTTAAGAATTCATATCTTCTGAGTCATAAGGCAATCCACACGGGAGAGAGACTACACAAATGCCTGGAGTGTGGGAAATCTTTTGCTTACACTTCAAACCTTGTGAGGCATAAGAGAATTCACACAGGTGAGAAACCATACAAATGCCAGGACTGTGGAAAATGTTTTGCCTGGAATTCACATCTAGTGATACATAAGAGAATCCACACGGGAGAGAAACCGTACAAATGCCAGGAGTGTGGGAAATGTTTGGCTGAAAAGTCACACCTAGTGATGCATAAGAGAATCCACACAGGGGAGAAACCATACAAATGCCAGGAATGTGAGAAATGTTTTTCTCACAGATCAGCTATTGTGCGTCATAAGCGAGTTCATACGGGAGAGAAACCGTGCAAGTGCCCGGAGTGTGGGAAATGTTTTTCTTCCAATTCACATCTTGCGCGTCATAAGAGAGTCCATACAGGAATGAAACCGTACAAATGCCAGGAGTGTGGGGAATATTTCGCTAAGAATTCACACCTTGCTGTTCATAAGAAAATCCACACGGGACAAGAACTACATAAATGCCAGGATTGTGGAAAATGTTTTACCTGGAAGTCACAGCTAGTGGTGCATAAGAGAATCCACACAGGAGAAAAACCATACACATGCCAGGAGTGTGGGAAATGTTTTTGTCAGAGCTCACAGCTTCTGAGACATTACCGAGTCCACACACAACGGAAACAATAGAAATGCTAGGTATGTTGGAAATGCTTTGCTGAGAAATCACACCTAGGGAAAAACAAGTAGGTTAAAGGATTTGATGGGTAAAATGAGATCAAAGGAACAAATGAATGACGTTCTTCAATGTAAGGATATATCATAGTTTACCATATTTTTTATCTATAAGACACACTTTTCCCACTCTCAAAAGTGCATCTTATAGAGTGAATATTGTAGTGCCTGCTACCTATATATCACAGATTTTCCTTTAGAGAGGTTACCTGCACGAAGCCTCTCCCATCCTCTGCTGCAGCCTATATTCCACTGTTTTAATCACTTTGTTTGCAAAGAGGCCTCCATGGAGCCTCTCCTGTTCCTTGCTGCAGCTGGGATTGCACAGTTCCATTCACCTCATTTCAGAGGCTTCCTCCAGGGAGCCTCTCCCCACCCCTCCCTTTCTGCAGCCAAGATTCCTCAGTTAAAAAAATCATCTTTTTTGCAAAGAGGTCTCCTCCCCTTCTGAAGCCTGAGTTCCCCAGTCCCAATCATTTTGTTTGCAAGCCCCCTCTTTTGCAGCTTGTATTCCACAGTTCCAATCATCTCTTTTGCAAGCCTCCCCCTTTGCAGCTTGCATTCCACAGTTCCAATCACCTCTTTTGCAAGCCTCCCCCTTTGAGGCTTGCATTCCACAGTTCCAGTCACCTCATTTGCAAGCCTCCCCCTTTGAAGCTTGCATTCCACAGTTCCAATCACCTCGTTTGCAAGCCTCCCCCTTTGAAGCTTGCATTCCACAGTTCCAATCACTTCATTTGCAAGCCTCCCCTTTTGCCGCTTGCATTCCACAGTTCCAATCACCTCATTTGCATGCTTGCCTCTTGCAGCCAGGACTCCCTTACGCTAAAGATTTTTTTCTTGTTTTCCTCCTCTAAAAACTAGGTGTGTCTTATGGCCAGGTGCGTCTTATAGAGCAAAAAATACGGTAATTATGTGCCATTAGAAAAATGGACTAATGATTGGATTAATGTACAGAATATATAAAATATGAACAGTTTTTAGTATTGTATGAAGACATTTAGAAGGAAGATTTAGTGAAAGGTAGTGTGAGTAAAATATATAAGATACTTTTGGATTTAGAGGGAGATGAAAATGAGGGAAGAGAATTGAAAATAGTCTGGGAGCAAGATTTTTAAAAAGAAAGAAAAGGAAAATTGGGCTAAGTTATGGAGAATGACAATACTCGGATCTATGTTGGTATAATAAAAAGTGGGGTATAAGATGGTATTTGACACTAGTGAAATTGAATGATAATTATTCTAAGATTTGTTGGGAATGGTTGCTTGATAAGTAGCAGACAGTGGTAGGGGACTGGGACGCAATCTGTCTATCACTTATTATCATCAATCCCCAGACAAATCAGAAGCACTTCACACCTCCACTAGCAAGGCCATAGCTAAGGACTCATACGTAATGGGTGTTGGGAAAGTTTGCATTGGGGGGACTTTAACATAGCCTAGGCCATTGTCTACCTAACAAGCCTATTCAGGCCATTGTCCATCTAACGATCCTCTTCAGGTCACTCTGCCATGATTTACCTTCCAGATGAACTCACCTGGAAGACAAAATATTCACAGACATAGGCTGATACATAACTTTTATCTCGCTAATTATTCACTATTTGTGCTGCTTGTTTTTAAACTCTCAGAGAATTCAGTCCTTTAGTATTTCGCAGTTTATATATATTTTATTTTGTCTTTGTAGTTTTATGCAGCAACCTTGTATTCTACTGTGTCATATGAATTAAATGTCTCTAATTAACTCTGGACATTATTGCACTTCTTTGTCCCTGTGAAGACTTCATGTAGGAGGGAAAAGATGGCAAGACTTTGTTCTGTGACTTAGGCAGCAGAATCTCTTTGGCAGTGGCATGGCGTGGGTTACCAGCACCAGGGAGCAAGGCATGTATTGCACCCCTTAACCTGTATACCAGGGGTCCTCAAAGTTTTCAAACAGCGGGCCGGTCCACCATGCCCCAGGCACCACTGGGGGCCGGACCACAGTGGGTGGGGGGAGCGGGCGACCTTGCCGTAGCCCTCCCACTCTAAATGCCCCACTAGCCAGCATGCTGATCATCTGGGCAGTAGTTGGGGGGAGTGGGAGAAGTGACATAGCCCACTGCTTTGATCTGCCTCATCAACAGAAGCAGCTGCGGAGGCTGGCTTGCTCGCAAAGCAGGGGTAGGTGTGTGGGGGGGTTGCAATTGGTCCCGGGGGCCGGATTCAGGACCTTGGGCGGCTGCATCCGGCCCCGGGGCCTTAGGTTGAGGACCCCTGCTGTAGACCATTAACAGTCTCTGTCTGGTACTGAACTCCTTGTGCCTATCAAGGAAATGAATGGTATTTCAGAAGATACTAAGGTAATTCAAATAAAATGCATAGTCAAATTTACACTCAAATTTATTTAATATTGCCTAGTTTTCATCTGTCCAAATTTTTCAATAACAGTATTGAAATCTCTATTGACAGCATTGCTAGGTTGTTCTTTCCTGGCATTGTAGATCTCTTGATATATTGTGATTAATTTAAGTTTCAAGAAACTTCTTTCACACCTGGCAGCCGAAATGGTGCTAAAAATTCATGCAAGAACATAAGAACATAAGAAGAACCCTGCTGGATCAGTCCAAAGGCCCATCTAGTCCAGCTTCCTGTATCTCACAGTGGCCCCACCAGATGCGTCTGGGAGCGCACAACATTAGATCTCTGTCTCCTGCTATGACTCCCCTGCATCTGGCTCTTGAAGTACCCTGGTTTTAAGCCTGGAGATTACACACCTCCGTCATGGTTTGTAACCTGTGATGAACTTTTCCTCCAGGAATCTGTCCAATTCCCTTTTGAAGGCATCCAGGCCAGAGGCCATCACCACATCTTGTGGCAGGGAGTTCCACAGACTATCAACACGCTGGGTTAAAAAAAATTTCTTTTGTCTGTTCTCACTCTCCCAGCCCTCAGTCTGAGTGGATGTCCCCTAGTTCTGGTATTTTGTGAGAGGGTGAAGAGCGTCCCTCTATCCACTTCACTCATGCCCTGCATGCCTCCTAGTTGGGATTCTACCTGAGTCTGTGAAGATTCTCAGTCATCCAGGTGAATTTATCATGGAAGTTGAGTCATGGTAACTGGACTTCTTTTTCTTGAGAGATAGAAACATTTTGCTGCACATCCAAACAGCTTCGTCACTCTGAAGAAAGCTAGTTGTGAGTCCTCCATCTTATAGTCTGCTTTGACCTCTTGTCACCCTGGTGTGAAGTATGCTCATAAAATGAAGAATGGCCTAAATACCAGGCTATTAAGTTGGAGGACTCGCAACTATGATGCCTGCTTTAAACCTGACATCTGAATTGAATCCGATAATACTCCTATCAAATCTGATTATGCCTGTCGGGGCTGGACCCTCTCCCGCCCCTGGTCCCGATTTGCACAGTTTCAACCCCACTCCCTGGATTCAATTGTTCCAAGTCACCATGCTCAGCCCATGTCGAATCTGATTTTTGGGGGTTTGATGGGAGAGAGTGGTTTATTTTACAACCGATTCCGTTCAGCTCCAACAATTTGGCTGCTGCTTAGTTTGTAGCTCTTTCTCTGAATTTGGAAGTCTCCACTTTATCTGCCGATTCCGACATCAACAACAGCAACCATTCTCGGGTCATGACCACCCCTGATTCTCATGTCAGTGAACACAGCCCTCCCTCGTCCTCAGACTCCATCTGGAACTACAGTGATGCCTTGAATTATTTAATGACTTGAATTACAAAAAAACAACATTGAATTAAAAAAGGGAAACCCCAAGCTGTCAAAATCACCTGGCTAGAGACAGCAACGTGATTGACAGATCGGCAGTCATGGTGCATTTTCCTTTCTAATTCAAGTTTTTCGTAATTCACGGTGCTGTTTCCTTCAGCACACCCAAAAAGGTCTCTTCCAACTCTATGATTCTATGAAAGCCCACAGGGAGGAGGGGGCCAAGCATACCTAAATCCCACAGTCCATGTTGGAGGGACCACCGTCCCCTGGAACCAGGTTTCAGAAGCAGAGGCCTTTTCTGCAAGTGTGTCAAGGCCCGAACTCACACTAAACACTGCCCAACTTAAGAACGAAACCCTGTTTCTCTCTGTGAGCTCCTTCGGGCAGAGACCTGTGTTGTGCTATCAAGAGCCTCGTGGCGCAGTGGTTAAATGCCTGTCCTGCTGGTAAAACTGCTCACGGCCTGGGGTTCAATCCCAGGTAGCAGGCTCAAGGTTCACTCAGCCTTCCATCCTCCCGAGGTCGGTAAAATGAGTACCCAGCTTGCTGGGGGGGGGAGGGCAAATGCGTAGCCTGCATACTGTAATTAAGAACTGTAAACCGCCCAGAGACTACTTGAAGTGATATGGGGCGGTATATTTAACAGACCACTTTTTTAAAATATTAAGAATGGGTGTGTGCCGAACTCAGAGAACTAAATCCACACATGTCCAGAAACAGGAATAAGACCACTTTTTTAAAATATTTAAATCAAAAGAACATCAGCAAACCATTAACGATAATCACAATACATGTAAGGATTTTACTACAGGAAAAAGAAAGAGACGGGGGGGGAGATAAAGTTGTAAAGGCTTGTCCAGAATATCACACTTGAATTAATAATTTCGTGTTTCCACTCTGATTCAATGGCCCACCAGGGGGAGAGCGAGGCTCCGCATCGACGCGCTCAGAAAGTCGATTGGGCGAGTCTGCGCTTGTCCTGCCCGGAGGCTGGCTCGGCTTCAGTCACGTGACAGGGAAGGGACAAAACAGGTTTTGTACCATTGTGTTTTTAGGTGCATGCATTTGAGCCCCGACCTTCCAGCCTGGAGTAAGAGAGAGACATTCGTCTCCCTTCAGACACACACACACACACACAGAGAAAGAAAAGGTGGGCGGGTGAGTCTCCGTTTGATCTGGATCTTGCTGGGAAATTAAAACCTGGGAAGGAGGAGGAGGAGGAGGAGGAGGCAGATGATGATGATGATGATGATGATGATGATGATGATGATGATGATGATGATGATGATGATGATGATGATGATGAAGGGAGGGAACCGGGGGAGCCATTTCTGAGCCAGAAAGCCTGGTTGGGGGAAGAGGAGGGGGGACAGGGGCTCATCTCCTTCTCACCTCTTTTGCATCCCTTTGGAAATGCAGTGGACCCTCGTATAACAAACGGTTTGTATAACATAAAATCTGTACAACATTAAAAATTCCGGAGATAGGGGCAATTTGCTTCACAGAATCGCCTATGGGGAGAATCCGTACAACATAAAAATGGGATCACTCCGTTTTCAATGCATTCCTATGGGGAATTTGTATAAAGGAAAATTGGCTTAACAATTTCATTTGGAACGAATTAATTCCTTCATGCAAGGTACCACTGTGGTTGGAAATGTTTGGGGCTGAACTGGTTCAGCAAAGCAGGCGTTTGATGATCTGGTTTTGGGTCTGGTTTCCTGTTGACGGAGTTCATAGGCGCTCGAGCGGGTGGGAATGGCTGTCCTGAAACCTCAGGACTGGGGAAGCCACGAACCTCAGTCAGCAGAAACTGAACTGGTTGAGCCTGCAGAGTTGTCCTGCTGCCTCCCCCCCCCGCCCCCGTTGAGCCGTTAATCAACTTGCCCCCCCCCACTTCCCCTGGGTTTGATTGTTTTGTTTGATTTGATTGTATACCGCCCATCTAGCCTTGGGTTACTCTGAGCGGTGAAGTCACAGCAACATAGTACAATCACATGAAAATAACTACAAGCAATATTAAACATTAAGAAAAATCAATAGCATCCGCAATAAACAAAAAGAAACACCGCATAAGAAGGAAGGGGCAATTCCAAAGTCAAAACTCAGGGATGAAACTCAGGAATGTGAACTAACCAGGGCACCGCCAAGAGTGGAAACCTAAAAGTCAGGGCTGGCACAGTTTGCTCTGATGCTGGTGGTGGGCACCACCCACGCACAGTGGAAAGACGTGACTCTTGCAGGATGCCAGAAATACATCCTCTTGAGGGCAGGGTGCCTCAAGGGTTAAATGATTTAGGTATCTCGCCTTGGCTTTAGTCACTCTAGAAAGGGCTGATACTTGATTTAAGTGCACTAATTATTCACTATTCATCCTGCTTGTTTTCAAAATCTTGTAGAATTTGGTCCCTTAAAATTTAGCAGTTCATGCACATATTGTATTGTCAGAAGATTTTTGTGGTAATCCTGTGTTCTGCTATGCCATACGAATTAAATACCTAACTAACTCTGGACTTTATTTCGCTTTTTTGCCCCTGTGAAGGCTACGTGTAGGAGGCAAAAGGGGGAAGACTTTGTTCTGTGACTCAGGCAGCAGATTGTCTTGGGCAGTCGCATAGTGTATGTTTCCTACACCCTGGACAAGGCATGAAAGGTGGTACAATCTGCACAACTATCGAATCGCTTGTGGCTGTTCGTCATTGTGGGAAATATCCAAAATACTTGGCTTTTGCCTAATGGGAGCCTCTCTGAGGAATAGATAATTTATTTATTAAATGTTCTTTATAAACAAACAAACAAACAAACAAACAAACAAACAAACAAACAAACAACCCAATATGACACTCTTTAATGCGTTCCATTCTTTCTTTGTAGGAATCCCCCTGTGCTGAGCAAAAATATTTCCCCCCCAAAAAGTCACCCAAATGCCCAGAGACTGTCTGGCTCTTCCTATATGGAGTCCTCTCCCTCCTCCTCCTCCATGGTTTTCCACCACTGCGCACACATTTGTCATTTGGTGTCATTTGTTGCTGTCCAGTTTGTGGGTGGGTCATGGGCTCTTTAGTCCACCACAAACAGCAGAATGGCAGCAGTCTTGATTCAGAGAACAGCTCTTTAGTGAAGACAGACAAAGCTTCTTTGTTTCAGCAGTCTGTTTACATATACAGTGGTACCTTGTATAAAGGAATTAATTCGTTCCAAATGAAATTCTGTTAAGCCAATTTTCCTTTATACAAATTTCCCATAGGAATGCATTGAAAACGGAGTGATCCCATTTTTATGTTGTACAGATTCTCCCCATAGGCGATTCTGTGAAGCAAATTTTCCCTATCTCCGGAATTTTTTATGTGGTACAGATTTTATGTTATACAAACTGTTTGTTAAACAAGGGTCCACTGTATACAGAATGAACAGCTGGATAACTTAATATCCAAGTATTCAGCATTCAGCAGAGTAAATATCCAACATTCAAGCATTGGCACATAGAACACAGAATATCCATCATCAAGTAATGCAACGGCCAACGCACCATATGCCAGCAATAAGAGCAGCCCACTTTACATGTGCTCTTAGTATATTAACCAATCGCCTTTTCTGTTTTATAGCACCTGACTTGGCACACACATCTGTGTATCTTAGTCCACCTCTTTGTATTTGCTATTACATACCTTCATCCATTTCTAGGAACTTGAAACTCTTGCCTCTAAACCCAGGTAATTTAGATGTACAGCTTTTCTTCCACAGGTGTCTTTATTACTTTGAAACTTCTACAGAATGGATATTGTGACTGTGGGAAGGATGGGAACCTACGATTTACAAGCAGTTTGGGGAAGGCCTCATAGAAAAATAGTGAGATGAAAGCATGAGGATCTACTTTTAAGTTCATGGATTAATTTTCTTACCTCCTTTTCTTAAGATGTGCCTGCCAGGCTTCCAACATGTACACATGGAAGGGTTTGAAAATGGCTAAAGAAAAAAGGGAATGTCAGTGTAGAAGCAGGCGATCCTTTTATTGGACCACTGAAAAAGTCAAGAAAAGGGGTCTGGGATATCATTGGTGATGCTCCTGGTGTCTATTCTCTGAGCTTTGTCCTTCTCCCACGTCTCCTGTGGAGAGGAGGCTTGCTTCTATGCCCGTTGTGCTGCATTTTTTTGGCTTAACCATACTAACAAGAGTGTGTCTTGGCTTTGCAGAGCTCCCATAATTCGGTCTGTCAAGACAGTCCTTGCACATCAGGAGGAGTTCCGGGCTTCGTTAGAGGCATTGTTGGGTGCAGAATAAAATGACAGCCCAACACACTGCTGGTCCCGGAGAAGGAGGAGACTTCAGTGTGATCAAGGCAGGAAGCCTTGGGACATGCTGGGAAGGAACAGTGCAGAAGGTCCTTGGTGAAGAGATTCCTGGCTCAGATATGGAGCGCCAGAAATTCAGGAAGTTCTCCTACCAGGAGGCTGATGGTCCTCGAAGGGTTTTCACTCACCTCCACCACCTTTGCCGTCAGTGGCTGAAGCCAGAGCAACACACCAAGGCTCAGATCCTGGACCTGGTGATCCTGGAGCAGTTCCTGGCCATCCTCCCCCTGGAGATGTCGAGCTGGGTGAGGGAATGTGGGGCTGAGACCACTTCCCAGGCGGTGGCCCTGGCAGAAGGTCTCCTGATTCTGACTCAGGCAGAAGACCAAGAGCAGGAAGAACAAGAGGTGAGGGCAACCCATAAAGGGACTCGGAGATTGCAGGGGCCACCCCACAGCCTCTGCTGACCGTCCACCTGTCTCGGTTGTGGGTGTTCTGCTGGGATTTGCTGCCCCTTCCCACACATGGCCCCTTGAGTGCAAAAAGTGTGTCCATCCCATGTGCTTGTTTGGTGAGGAAAATGCAGGTTTGCTTCTTGCATTGACACTGGGTTCACTTCAGAAGTTTTGGGGTGGAGGTTCAGTGTTAGAGTGTGAATGCTTTTTGGACAGGGATTGTCAACCCCTTAGTCCTGGCCATGACTACCCCAAGGGGTCAAGAAAATGGCACAAATTCCACCAATTTCCAATGATTTTTCTTGCCAAATCTGGAGCATGATTTCCCATATCTCCTGAGTCCCGGTTTTATCCCCTAAGATCTTGGTCTGTATCTTTTCTTTTCTATCATCTTGTTCCAGGTCATGCATTCTCAGATGAGAAATTGCTCTGTAGAAGTCCAGCCTGGTTTCCAAGCAGCAGATAAATCTCAGTTCAATGCCAGACAGAGTCCCCAGTGGCGAGAGATCCACCAAGGCAATCAAGAAGGTGCCAATATAATAGGTAGGTGTCAGTGTTAGGATGATTGGTTTTTTTCCCGGTGTGGAAGGAAAGGAGGGCCTGTATATCCCTCCCATTTATCTCCTTTTGGATGGGGAGCTCTGACATGTTATTCTAAAGGACTGCAATGAGGTCATCCAGGCCCCTTCCTGACAGACATACCCAGTGGATCTGAAAAGATTTGGCACCATGCCCTCTTTTTGATGTTTGCAAAATGTTTACGGTTCCTCATGTCTCCTCTCCACAAACAGATAGAGATCAGAAAGGATCTGAGAGCGTCAGATAAGATCTGAGCGAGAGACCGTTAAGGACTAGAAAGAGAAGAGACAGGATTTTAGAACTTCTGTGAGGAAAACTAAATGTTGATGGTCTGTAAACTGAAGAACAGGGTGTGCAAGTGTTCAATGTTCTAACCTGACTTCAGTGTGTTTGGGCTGTGTTGTTAATTCTACCTTGTAATAAATAAACTTCTTTTATCCTCATTCAATTTAAAGCAGTCTGAGAGCATTAATTTACTAGAGAAGCTAGTTGGTGGCGACGCAAGAGAACAGTTTGAGGCAATGCTTGTCAATAGCCTGTGAAAGGGGCGAGGGCAAAGCAAGGTAACGCCACAAAGCAGGGACCAGAACAGGAAGAGCGAGGCAAGGAGAGGTCCACCAAATTTTCTATTCGTTTTTTACAAGATGAAGTGAAGCAAAGAAGGAGGAAACTTCCTTCATTGGTTTCTATTTCTTAAAGATTGGGGGTGGGGGTGGGGAAATGTTTTGGATCTGCTTTCTTCTTACCAATGGGTGGTCTCCAGACTCCTTTGAATGCTCTGATTTCACTAAAAATATTTTTCTGCATGCAGAGGAAATCATTCCTGTCTGTTGGAAAATATTTTTTTAAACTTCTGGCATTGGCACAGTACCCAGTTCAGGAGTTTGGGGTGTACAGTAGCAGGATGTGTTAGCTGTAATTCATTTGCCCAGAAATAATTGTTGTTCTCATTCGTTTGGCAGGGGGTTCCTGCGTGGTGAGTGGTTGGACTGGATGGCCCTTGAGGTCTCTTCCAACTCTATGATTCTATGTTTCAATAAATATAGTTATTCTCATTCAGTAGATCTCAATCTTCTGGCCCTCGTAGGATGTCATTAGCTCAGACTTTCCTAAAAGGGTACCATTTATTGCATAGGGGCCACAGCCTTTTACTGGGATGTGGAATCTTCAAGCGTTTTGTTTTCAGCTTTCAATGCTTAAGGTTTTGATCTCCTTCTAAGAGAAGCTTATGCGGCTGCCTTCCCACCCCCCTTGGACTTTCCCGCAGGGCCCAGAAGGATGCCAGCGACAAGTCTCCCTTCATTCCCTCCTTGTGATGCAGTGGAACCAGATAAGGTACGGAGAAAGTTGTTCAAGGACACCATTTTGATTTGAAGCAACCACTTGGCTCCTGATTGAGGCTGAATATGCTTTTCTTTTAATGAGGTACAGTGGTACCTTGTATAAAGGAATTAATTCGTTCCAAATGAAATTATGTTAAGCCAACTTTCCTTTATACAAATTTCCCATAGGAATGCATTGAAAACAGAGTCATCCCTAATCACGACCATTTCTATGTTGTACGGATTCGCCCCATAGGCAATTCTGTTAAGCAAATTTCCCCTATCTCCAGAATGCTTCATGTTGTACAGATTTTATGTTATACAAACCATTTCTTATACGAGGGTCCACTGTATTTGAAATGGTCAATCTCTATGCAGCAATTTGATAAGCATGGCTGTCTCCATGTGGGGAAGAATTTTGTTTTTTGTTTGTTTTTGAAGAAAGGACAAGATTTGTTTAGGATTTTCCAAAGGGGAATGTTTGGGACAACAGGAATTCATTTCCACTCCCTATTTCCTCATTCTGAGCATATTTCTCTGCCTCTGTTTTTGAGGGAGACCTAAGCATGTAAGAGGAACTGGGCTTGATCAGAGCAATGTCTAGTTAAGTCTAGCATCCTGTTTCACGCAGAGTCTTCCAGATGCTTCTGGAAAGCTCCCAAGGCAGGCAAACAGGCCACCAGGAGCCCTTTCCCTCCCCCTATTTGTCCCACAGAAACTGATTTGGAGACCTCTCTTCCTGGAGGGAGCATATAGCAAAATTGACTCATGGTCCTTTGTAAACATTTCCTCCCTTAGAAAGGCTGTTCATGAAAGTTTAAACCTACAATGCAAGAGCCGTGCACTTCGGTTACATTGAGTTTTGCATTTAGGGGGCTTTCTGTATGAAACCTATAGGTAAGGCCTTGTGCCGCAGCGGTTGAATGCCTGTCCTGCAGCTAAAACTGTGCTCACGACCTGGGGTTCAATCCCAGGTAGCAGGCTCATGGTTGACTCAGCCTTCCATCCTTCCGTGGTCGGTAAAATGAGTACCCAGCTTGCTGGGGGAATGTGTAGCCTGCATAATTAAACTGTAAACTGCCCAGAGACTACTTGAAGTGCTATGGGACTGTATATAAGCAGAACACTTTGATTTGATTTGCTTTTCACTTCCCATTTCAGGGTCCAGTGACCTTTGAGGAGGTGGCTGTGTCCTTCACCCAGGAGGAGTGGGCCCTGCTGGATCCTGACCAGAGAGCCTTGCACTGGGAAGTCATGGAGGAGAACTGGCGAATGGTGTCCTCTCTTGGTAAGGCTCCCTCTTTCCCTGATTGTTATCAATATCCCTTTACTACTGCAAGAAGGACTAATGATACGAACAGCAGCTAGGATGCTTTTGTGTTGTGATGGTGTCCAAACTCACACTAGCCACTGTGGGGTCCTTAATGCCAAACTGAGGGAAGAGTGGCCCTCCAGCTACGCTGAGCTCCAGAATGCATCAAGATAGCCAAATTTGCTATCTTGCACCAGGAAATCATGGAGGAGAACAGACTAACGGTTTCCTCTCTTGGTAAGACACCCTCTTTCCCTGGATGACGTTAAGGTCTCTCTACTGCTGCAAGAAGGACCAATGACAAGAACAGCAGCTGTGACGCTTTTGTGTTGCAGTGGTGTCCAAAGTTACACTAGCCACAGTGGGGTCCTTAATGCCAAACTGAGCAACCTGTAGCCCTCCAGATACACTGAGCTCCAGATTGCATTAACGTAGCCAGCTTTGCCCCTGGGGACTCAGGGTGAGAGTAGCCACTCCTCACTCTCTGAAGAGCTGAAGGTTCAGGAGAGGGGCAGCTTTTAGTGAGAATGGGGTTTGGGGCCTAGCAGCTTCAATGTGGTGGTTTCCCTTAGTCAGTTACCTGCTAATTATATAATGACAGAGTAATGTGGCTATCAAAAGCAGAGGCTTTGGGGGATGTGCTTTGCTTCTGTATTCCTTTTCTGCTTCTTTTAACTTTTAACTTTTCTATTATTTGAAAACCCCCTTGAAAATATTCCGATTCAATACGAGAGTTGATTTAGTCCTACTTTCTGATTTACAGTTTGTTGTACTTTTATGTACTTAAGTGGTACAGGCCAAAGTAGAAGCACAGCCTGATTAGAGCAGCTCAGAGGATATGGTAAAACATTATAAGATGAAATACATCTTCCCTAGATTTAGTGACTGGGAAATATTTCCAAACTACAAAAACCAGAAAAACAGCCATGCAAAACTGTCTTCGTATGGAAAGCTTTTTGGTTTGAATTGTTCTCACCCTGTTTGAGCCACTTCAAGAGCATATAAGGGAAGACACGAACCCTCTTACAGGTCAGTAGTTTTAAAGAGGTGGAAAGGGGGCAGAAAAAAACAAAATACTGTGGAACCTAGAAACGTAACAGTTTATATCAATAGAAACTTTTATGGATCCATATCCTCTCTTAAGAAATCTTTCTCCTTTCCTCTCATATCTATATCTTATTCTTCACTTCAGCCCTTTCAATATTTGTCATTCTTCCTCAGATATAAATGAACAGAAGCAACATTTTTTGAGTCATGAAAGAAACGACACAGGAGAAAAACTATTCCAGTACCAGGAGTATGGAAAATGTTTTGACAAAAATTCAAACCTTGTTACTCATAAGAGGATCTACACAGGAGAGAAACCATACCAATGCCAGGAGTGTGGAAAATGTTTTGCCAAAAATGCATACCTTGTTAATCATAAAAGAATCCACACAGGAGAGAAACCGTACAAATGCCAGGTGTGTAGCAAATGTTTTGCCAAAAATTCATACCTTGTTAGTCATAAGAGAATCCACACGGGAGAGAAACCGTACAAATGCCAGGAGTGTGGGAAATGTTTTGCCAAAAATTCAAACCTTGTTATTCATAAGAGAATCCACACAGGAGAGAAACCATACCAATGCCTGGAGTGTGGGAAAGATTTTGCTGTGAATTCAGACCTTGTTATTCATAAGAGAATCCACACAGGACAGAAGCCATATCAATGCCATGAGTGTGGGAAATGTTTTGCCCGGAATTCACACCTAGTGAGGCATAAACGAGTTCACACAGGAGAAAAACCGTACCAATGCCAGGAATGTGGGAAATGTTTTGCCAGGAATTCAAATCTAGTGAAGCATAAACGAGTCCACACAGGAGAGAAACCATACAAACACCATGAATGTGGGAAATATTTTATCTGCAATTCAGAGCTAGTTATGCATAAGAAAATCCACACAGGAGAGAAACCGTATAAATGCCAGGAGTGTGGGAAATGTTTTGCCAAAAATTCATACCTTGTTAGTCATAACAAAATCCACACAGGAGAGAAACCATACAAATGCCAAGACTGTGGGAAATGTTTTATTCAGAATTCACAAATAGTTATTCATATGAGAATCCACACGGGAGAGAAACCATACATATGCCCAGACTGTGGGAAATGTTTTATTCAGAATTCACAACTTGTTAATCATAAGAGAATCCACACAGGAGAGAAACCGTACATATGCCAGATGTGTGGCAAATGTTTTGCCAAAAGTGCATACCTTATTAGTCATAAGAGAATCCACACAGGAGAGAAACCGTACAAATGCCAAGACTGTGGAAAATGTTTTATTCAGAATTCACAACTTGTTATTCATAAGAGAATCCACACAGGAGAGAAACCGTACAAATGTGAAGACTGTGGGAAATGTTTTATTCAAAATTCACAACTTGTTAATCATAAGAGAATCCACACAGGAGAGAAACCGTACAAATGCCATGTCTGTGGCAAATGTTTTGCCACAAGTGCATACCTTGTTAGTCATAAGAGAATCCACACAGGAGAGAAACCGTACAAATGCCAAGACTGTGGGAAATGTTTTATTCAGAATTCACACCTTGTTAGTCATAAAAGAATCCACATAGGACAGAAACCATAGAAATGCCAGGAGCATGGGAAATGTGATGCCTACAGTTCAAACCATGTTAGTCAAAGGAGAATCCACACAGAAGAAAAACTGTACAAATGCAAAGACTATGAGAAATGTTGTGCTCAGTGTTTAAACCTTGTTAGTCATAAGAGAATCCACACAGGAGAGAATCTGTACAAATTCCAAGAGTGTGGGAAATGTTTTAATTAGAAATCAGATACTCTCAGACATAATACAGGCCACACGGGCCAGTTTCTGAGTCGTAAGAGAGTCCTCATAAGAGGGAAACTAGAAATGTTAGGTGTGTCAAAAATGTTTGATGACACTTGGTAGTCAGATGAGTGTCCACACAGGAGAGAAACTATACAATTGTATGAAGTGTGGAAAATGATTTGCTTAAAATTGATGTATTTTGGATCAATGAAGAGTTGAGACAATAGAGAAATCATGCAATTGTCAGATTTATGGGGTATGCTTTCTCAGAATTATGGGAAATGTTTTCTCAGTATTCATATGTTATGGACGAGTCCAGGCAGTCTAGTCAAGGAAAAAATAAAGTTGGAGTGCGAAGAATAGGTTGGGAAGACACTATGGGGTTTGGTGATGACGTACCAGAGTTGTAACTGATATCTTTGGTGCCTGAATTTCTCATGGCCTCGGTATAGAGAGAGGATGGCAAAATTGGAAAGAAGGCCTAGTTCAGAGCATTAAATGACTTTTAGTTTTCTACCCAGTTTGCTGTTTTTATTTACTTCTTCTGGAGGAAATGGTAGATACTGTGGCAAAAAGGGTAAAACAAGTATGAATATTCATGAATGTGTTTTGAATAGCCAATCACCAAGCTGGTGGGAGTGGTTAAGAATGTTATATGTTGGAACCTATTGGGTGATGGGCAGTTTGTGTTAGAGCTGAGAGGAGTTCAGTTAAGAGACTACCTTTTCACACGACCCCTAAACTCCGCGGCAAATGGCTGCCAGCTCCGGAGCTTAAAATTGTTTCCCCACCAGCTCCGGAGTTTACAGATAATTAAGTGCGACCACGCCCACCTAAGCGCATCCCAGCGCACTTTTCAGGTACCTGCTCTCCGGAGGTGAAAAATCCCTGATGCGGATGTAAAGGAGTGAGTGCCGGGCTCTCTTCGCTTCTGTTTGTTGTTGTTTTTTGCCCCTCGCCCCTTTAAGAGACAGGAATCAGGACGACGACGGGGCTCGGGGTGGCTTCGACCGGCACAGAGGTGAGCCTGCATTTTTTCCTCTCTGTTTTTCTCCCTCCCCTCACGCAGACAGGAGCAAGGAAGTATGGAGGGCGTGGGAACACAGGAAGAGCAATGAACCCCCAAGATCTCTGGTCCGAATTTAAGTGGCCAGCGGATCTTAGGGGTTGTGTGAAAAGTCTCAGAGCTGAGAATCAGATTGTCAGTTGGTCAGGTGGGAGATCCTGCCACTGAAAAGGGTCTGGTTTATAAAGGAAACACATTACTATAAGATTTCTTGTATGCAATACAAAAACATCGACTAAAGCTATCATAATACTGATCATCTAATTGTAAACTAATAAACGTTTCATGTTTTGTTTTAAAACTATATAATCTGGTGTGACTCTTCTCTCAAATACATACAAGTGTCCAGTTAATCTGGTGGTGGCAGTGAGTGAAAACCCAGTGTGTGTAAGGGGCACGTCACAGATACATTATCCATGCATGCGGTGGGCAGGAAACCCCCCTTCCATCAGTAAATTCCTTTGAGCAGGTGGAGACCACTCAAACAGCTTCCTTCAACAAAGCCTTAAAGGGAACCCATGGTCCAAAATGCATGCATTGCTTCCGCATTTATTTCAAGGTTTTAATTATGACATATAAATCCCTAAACGGTTTGGGACCTTGCTATCTGACAGAACGGCTCCTGCTGCAGAGTACTGCCCTAACACCCGATCATCTCAGGCAGGACATTTGAGGGTGCCGTTGCTGAAGGAGGCCCGTAAATCTTTGACGAGAAATCGGGCTTTCTCAGTGGTGACCCCTCAGTTCTGGAACCAACTTCCTCCTGAGATCTGTCTGGCACCTTCCCTCCCAGTCTTTAAGAAGCCCTGCGATGGACAGTGGGGACATTGGGGTAAAGGAACTTTATGTAGTCCCGTTGTCCTGGACAGGCCACTATATGGTGTGCTTTAGGCTCGCTGTAACCCAGAGCCTAGGCAAGGGGTGGGGGGTGGGGAGTCAAACTAAAGCTATACGTCCCAGAAAGTTGATCAATCCAGATGGTTTCTTAACTGCCCTTGGGGAGTTTCTTATCTTTCTGATGGGTGATTCTATTGAATCCGTGGCTGACCTCAGGAATGGGGAAATGAGCAGAGCCATTGATCGGATAGCACCTAAACACCTCCTTCCTCAAAATAGACCCAAATTTGCTGCTTGGTATAATGGGGAGTTGCCACAATTGAAACGGGTGACCCATAAGAACCTAAGAAGAACCATGCTGGATCAGGCCAAAGGCCCAACTAGTCCAGCTTCCTGTAGCTCACAGTGGACCCACCAGATGCCTCTGGGAGCGCTTCTCCACTGAAAGAAGCTGAGATATCTGCCTCCCTCCCGTATCACGTGCTTCCTCTGCCAGCCACAACACCTCTTTACTGGATTCAGTTACAATCTTCTCCTGCCAAATTCTCCTCTTTTGTCTCTTCCTCCACACCACTGACCCTTGAAGTACCTTGTTTTTTAAGCCTGGAAATTACACATCTCCATCATGGTTTGTAACCTGTGATGGACTTAACCTACAGGAATTTGTCCAATCCCCTTTTGAAGGCATCCAGGCCAGATGCCATCACCACATCCTGTGGCAGGGAGTTCCACAGACTAACAACACACTGGGTAAAAAAAATTGTTTTGCCTGTTCTCACTCTCCCAACCCTCAATTTGAGTGGATGCCCCCTAGTTCTGGTATTTGGTGAGAGGGAGAAGAGCAAAGGTTTTTTTATGGTGTCTTTATAGGGGAGCCATGAGCCTTTGTCTCTTCTGCAAAACCAGCATGCAGATGCTATGGGGGAATCAGATTATGACGGGGGGTGGCAAACCCCCCAGGAAGAAGGGGGCAAACCTACCTTGAACCCCACTGTCCCTCCCCTGGAACCAAGTTTCGGAAGCAGGGACCTTTTCTGCAAGTGTACCAAGGCCCAAACTCACAATAAACACAGCTCAGGAACGCAGTTAAAGAATGAAACCCTGTGTCTCTGTAAGCGCCTTTGGGCAGGGACCTGTAGTCTTGTAGTTCCGAAAGCACTCTGAAAGCACTGTGGAAATATTAATAATGGGGAAAGTGCTTTAAGCTGCCTAGATGCCCTAAGGTAAGCACATCTGATCTCACCTGATTTTGCAAGCTAAGCAGGGTCGGTCCTGGCTAGTACTGTACTAGGATGGAAGACCACCAGGGAATACCAGGTGCGGTAGGCGCATGGAGGAGGAACTGGCAAAACCACTCCAGTATTCCTGCCAAGAAAACTCCATGGACATGGGGTCATGAAGAGTTGGTCACGACTGTAATGACACAACACACACACACACACACACACACGTTTTGGGTAATTTGTTTACCCTAAATAACAGAAGCTCAAAGGTTTATTTTTTGAAGCTGCAACAACGGAGAGAAATGCCAACCAAAGTGCGGTCTCTACACTGTATTTATTCCTGACGCAGGAGTCCCTCTCTCTGCCTCTGGTCCAATTCTGGGCCACAGAAAGCTCACAATCTACCTATATGTACATGCATTATGTAACATGGCCATGCCCCCATTAATTACTTCTTTATACACTTTGAATTAAACCATCCTGAAATTAAACATTAGCCTCCATTTTCTGGTCATTACACAACCCCAACACCACTTCTAAATTTTAACTAGCTCCTTATCTATAACACACACACACACACACACACACACACACACACACACACACACACACACACACACACACTGTTGAGACCACAGCAAGCTAATCCTGCTGCAAGCTGTTGGATTTCACAAGACCCAATTAAAAAAATCCAACACAGAGAGATCCAGGCAATATTACCAGTTTATTAGGCCTAATAAAGATGGTAAGGCGAACACGAATCACCCAAGGCAGTAGTGAGACGGTTCGCACCCCAAGATAAAAGGACCCCAACTTTATTTCCTCCCTTCCCGCCCCCACAGAGTGGTACCTCCTCCAGGGTTGGGCTAGGGGTGGTGTTGTGGGGGTCACCAATGAGGTGAGTCCATGAGTCTCTTGGGGGGAGGTCCTGGGCGTTCCACAGTCCATGGCCCGGACCTCTGCTTAGGGGATTAGGCAAGGATTAATCCCTCAATGTGTGGCCAGGAGATTTGACAATGAGAGGGAGAGGTTAGTATTGTCCAAATGCCTGGGTAACCAAAAACAATTAACAGGTAGATGGGGGGTGAGGGAATCACAATGAAGGTGGAAAAGCTAATCCGAAAAGTCCTTTGCTGCCAGACTGTGTCTTAAATGAATGTGGAGATGAAACAATGATGTGCCTCAGGCTGTGATACCATCTTTGGTCCATCTGCTGGGTGTATGTGCTGGCTCCGCTTGGAGGGAATGGAGTTTCAATGGATTATTCCTCTTCAGCCATGCTGGTGCTCCTTTATTTCCCCAAAGGTGACTCGGGTCCAGGAAAGTGGAAGAATACAAGGACATGGCTTCAAGCATCTAGCCTTTAGTGAGACGGGGTGCAGAGGAATAGGAAAAAGCCAGGAGGAGATGGGGCAAAGGGGAGGGCAAGGGAAGAAGAGAGAGTGAGAGAGAGACGGGGAAGGGGGGGTAAAGGGTTAAGAAGGGAAAACATGGTGAGGTGAGAGGTAAGGGGGGGTGACCTTCTAGCTTGAGGTGGCGGAAGAGAGGAAGATGGGAGAAAGAAAAGGGGGTGGTGGGTCAGCAAGCAACATCAATGGGTGAATGATGAGTCATCCATGATAAGAAATGGGGTGGGTATTGTCTTGAGGTAGAATAATGGCAGACCTTCCCATGGTCCAGAGGCAGATGAAGGGATTTGATGATGTCCGGGTGCTTGAGCTGGAAGCTGGAGGGCTAAGCAGGAAAAAAGGTGCCCCATAGAGCCCATTGTCTCTGTGAAGGAAGGAGAAGATTCCTTCTGGCAAAATCCATTCAGAGGAATCAAGCAGTTTGAACTGGTTCTTCCATGTGGCGGGGTGGCCCTTGCATGGAGGCAACGTGTACCTTTGTCCAGGCCTTGAGATACGTGAAGGAAGAAGGAATTGGGAAAATGGAGGGGTCGGGGATATTACTGGAGGACCGGGGGGGGGCACAGAGGGGATAGGTGGAGGAACCTTTATTTTGGGGAAGAGAGAGGGGGGGGAGGAGAAGGGAAAGAGAAAATACTTCTTGGTGCCCTTTTGGCTGGGCAGGGAAGGATGCAGTGTGGAAAAGGGGGTTAATATGAGATGATCCCTCACCCACCCCCAAGTGTGTCAAGGTCTGATCTACTGAGGAGTAAGGGGTTGCCCCATTCCCCCTACTTTCCTGAGGCTGGGGGCACATGTCCAGGGGAAACAACTTATCGAATCCACTGTCAATCACCTCCAACCTTTGTTCCCAAGCCTATTTGCTTGCAGGGAAAGAAACCGGGGCTTAGGCATATCTTTTTGGGGGACGGCTGGGCCAATATGGACCAGGTTTGTTTGCATTGTGCTTGTGACGATATCAAGGATTGCAGCCGGATGCGGGGGTCTAATTTTGTCCTTGCCTAATTGACGTGTGCTCGTAGGAGCGGGTGCGGGCCTGCCTCCACAAACACGTGTCTGCTCCCAATTCACACACACACAGTTTTTTGTGTCCTCTACATTTCCCCCCCTTTTTAACATGAGGGGTGCCTGGCATGCCGCCAGGCATCCCCTTACTTTGGTGCTGCGCCTGCCTTGCCTTTCCGGTTGGACTGGCCGCCTCATTTAACGAGGGAATAACGAGAGGTCACAAACATTACCGCACACCGGATCAGGCCACGAGTCACCACCAAAAGCACAAGAAAGCCAATTATTATTAGGAAAAGTTCCTTTATCCAATTGATATTAGGAAGCCAGCCGGTTAATATTTCCCCCATGAGGGGCAGCACTGGGGTAAGATTTCTGAGTGTCCTAGGCGACTTGGTGAAATTTTTTTTTGACATTGGTCTATACTTGTTTACTCATATTTACATAAAAACAGCAACGACTCAAGACTGTCTCAGTTGCTGGGCACAAAGTCGAAGGTGATTTTATGCTGAACCAAAGTGTCTGCCATGGATCCCACCTTCACTTGTAGGACAGATGCCGTGTCTGCTGTGACATTAGCGAGGGCTTCAAGTTGGCAAGAGAGTCGCCTGATTTGTCTTACATTCAAAGCGACACCCCACGCAGGAAACATGATAGCCCCAAATCTCTGAGCCTCA
The DNA here is from genome assembly GCA_029282475.1 of Phrynocephalus forsythii. Classification (NCBI taxonomy): domain Eukaryota; kingdom Metazoa; phylum Chordata; class Lepidosauria; order Squamata; family Agamidae; genus Phrynocephalus; species Phrynocephalus forsythii. The sequence goes on from JAPFRF010000024.1 coordinate 10,215,057, forward strand.
GAAAGGCAGGTGTGTTCTGGGTCAAAGCCTTGGTCCTCATTAAGGCCTTGCCTGGCTCGTCCCTGGTGAAGGGGGCCTGGCCAGGCAGAAGCTGGCTGGTTCGTAGGGTAAAATTGAATGCCAGCCGGGATCTCCCCAGTTGACAGAAGGGGACCTGTACCAAGGGAGAGGCATAGGTCAGGGTCCTGTGTGTTGGCTGATTATGCCATGGCACACAGACGGGAGTCAGCGGCCAGTGCTGGTTGTAACCAAGGGAGAATTGGTCCAGATCCAAGACTCCCCCCTCTTGCTGTTCCCCAAGGGGCATGGAGTACAAGTGTGTAGCATTCCACTTCTTAGGGTCCAGACAGGCAGCTGGCACAACCGGCCACCCTTGTCTATGGTGGGTGGGGCCATGTGCATGAACCCAACAGTGAGTTATGTTGAACATTTATGTAGTGTTGTGTACCAGCCTGCAGAGTACATTTCTCCCTCATTCTGCAGAAATGGGGTGAAGGAAGTGTAGGAGGCTCCCTAGGAGGCATAGGAAAAAAGCATGTAGGAACACGATGGGGTGGGGAGGGACTAAAAACAGAGGGTGAAGGGACAGAGATGGCCTGGAGGGGTACACTTGCCATTTGCAGAGGTTTTCTTGGGCCGGCGCAGGTTCCGTCTCAGGTCCAGTACACAAGAGTCATCTCCTCGTCTCCCAGGGAAGAGAGCAGTGGCGCAATGATGTGGGCTCTGATCCAGGCGGCCACTGGTCCTTCCGTCGTTGGATTCTCAAGTGCATGGGTCTCGACCGCTTACAAGCCCAGTCCTCTGTTGGTGGTCTCACGGCTTCAACCTTGGAAGGTGAACCCAGGATTTGAGTCCCTCAACTTTCACCATGGTGGGGGTGCTAAGGAGGACTTTGGTGTGGAGGCGACCATTTGGCTTCCAGGCGGCTGGGGTGCAGTTTTTTCAACAGGACCCAATCCCCTGGGTGGATCTCGATAGGGGGCCTCTCTTGGGGGCGCAGCAACCTGCTGAGAGAGAGGGAGAGAAAACCCCTTCCCGACTCCCTAAAATAGACGGCAGGGGCTGATCCCCTGAGTTAGGTTTTCGGGCTAGGGCAGCAAAAGGGGGTGACCATGCGGGGGTCTGAGTGGAGGCAGTTCTAGGCAGGCGGTGGGGGTGGCTCAGATGAGCAGCAATGGGCAGGGCTTTTTGCCGTTTGGGTCCTGTTTTCTTGTCAGATTTTGAGCCAACTGTTGTTCAAAGTTTGAGCCTCTCAACTCTTCGGAGGCTAGTGGCCAATAAGTCGAATGTAGGGACCTTTTAATTTGGAGGTAAGTGACCATCATTGAATAAATTCACAAGGAAACTCCAAAAGATTCCACTTAGCCCCGGCCCTGGGCATTTCTGTGAATTCAGGTTGCCATGCCGGAAGCATTTGTCTCAGCCAATTGTGTAAAGGTTTCCCTGAGGAATATGAGCCCCCGTGGAACCATTTAGCTAAATGGGGGCAGTATTGCTGAAGATAATTGTCCAGACCCATTGATTACCCACCAGCCATTCTCCCACTTCCCGCCAGACTGTAGAGAACCTGGAAAAGAGTACAGAGGGGCGGTTCTTTGTTCGGGGGGGGCAGGGGTAAGAGGGCTCCTACTCTCCTAAGGGATGGGGGGGAGGTTCTGCCAGGCATATCCCAGGCTCCCCCCTTTTCGGATATGATAGTGTGCTTGGCACATGCGTCAGTGAGAGAGGTCGCCTGATGACGGCCTATGAGTATACCCCACCACATGGCAAGGACCTAGATATTAGGGAGGGGTTCCAGAAAGCAGGGAAAAGAGGGAACACATGGGCAGCTGGGAAGGAGGACCCACAAACCACACCATGTAAGCAGGGATTCATTCCAGTAATGGCCAAAACAAAAAGGGAAACAAAGAACCAGGCTCAGCAGTTGCCATGAGGTCCCCAGGCTACTCGGATTAGGCCATATAGTGGGTCTGGAGGGGGGGTAGCCTTCCCCCCTTTTCCACATGGGGTTAGAATGTCCCCACCCCGGTGTAAAACCTTTAATCAGCGAAAAAGGGGGTAGGCGGGGAAAACACATGCCTTCTCTTCTGAAAATGGAGAAGGCAGAAACATTAGGGCCACTTTTTGGCCATGTTAAGGGAAAAAAATTGGAATATTGAAACATAGAATACACACACGTCGGAAGGAGGGGGCCTCCCAATCACCCATGCACAGCTTAAGACCATCCAGCACACAGAGGGAGTGAGGGGGCATCTCGCATGGGCACACATACACACATATACACACACCTTGCTGCTCAGACAGAGAGCACACTCTGCAGAAGCTCAGAGGCACCCTCACTCTCTGCCCCGGGGAGGAGGGGGAAAGGGAAGAAAGGGGAAGGTGTCAACCCCCCGGTTTTAGGAAGAGGAGGAGGGTGCATCCACATGGCCCTGTGCGCTCCCATGCGCTCTCCACACATACACACACAACAAAACGAGGGAGTATAATAGCCAAAGTAAGGGAGAGGGCAGAAACCACAGGCATACATTAGCACATGCAATAATTGCAAGACTACGTGACCCAGATTCAAACAACACATTCATTCAGCACCCCCCCCAAAGGGGAGGCAGGTAATGTGCCCCCTCCTTTTTTCTCAATAAGACAAAAACAGTGAAGGCAGCTCCTGAGCATCTCAACAAGCTACCCCAGGAAAAATTCAGCTAGGCAGGCGTTGTGCCTCCCTTACTTTCATCAAATATAGGTGGGCAGATGGGTGGATAGATAGATAGATAGATAGATAGATAGATAGATAGATAGATAGATAGATAGATAGATAGATAGAATGGTACCTTGCACAAAGGAACCAATTTGCCCCAAATGAAACTATGTTAAGCAAATTCTCCTCTACACAAATTTCCATAGGAGCGCATCGAAACAGAGCAATCCTATTTCTGTGTTGCACGGATGTTCTCATAGGCTACCACGTCGAGCCAATTTCCCCTATCACCAGAACTTTTATGTTGTACAATTTTTTTTATGTTACACTAGCTGTTTGTCACACAAGGGTCCACTATAGATAGATAGATAGCAAGGGAGGGTGAGAGAGAGAGAGAGAGAGAGGGGAGGTGAAGAAGCCTCACCTTCCCTTTTGGATTGGAGCTGAATGATTTTTCCTCTGTAGGAGAGGAAAATCAATCGAGCTCCAATGTGCTTGGCATCTGGGGGGTTTGGGTTTTTTCAGGATAACCAGGTCCACATACTTTTGCTAGAGCCTCCTTGTAAGGAGGCCTCCCCTGGATTCAGTAATATGGACCCAAGGGGCAAGGAGGTTAGTTTATGTACATAAGTAGCCCCAGGGACCTGGCAGAGGAATATTGTCTTGTGGGGGGGGTCCCCACGTGAAGGTGCCTGGGTTTCCTGAAAAGAGGGGCTTTTTGGCATTCTGACCGTCTGGTCAGTTCTAAAGACAGAGGTGAGTCTCCCCAAGGGGGCTAGCATTTGAATTCCCTTGGGACTGAGATAGGAGGATGAAGAAGGCTGGTGCTCTACTAGCACCCCCTTCTAGAGATGATGGGGATGGGATCAGCTGGTGATGAGTCAGCCTTGTGGCTGGCACAGGAGAGGGTCAGATGGAGAAAGTCTTCCCCCCTCCAAACAGGATCTGTTAGGTGGTTGGACTTGCATTTGGTGGTGCTGAGGATGCAAGTTTTTCCCAACCCTTGACAAACTGGGGTTTTGAGGCCGCCTTGCCGGCAAATGCCTGCCTCTCTGCCCAGATTGTAAAAAAATCCCCTCCCGTGGCCTTCGGGAAGGGTCCTGGCCAAGGTAGTATAAAAGCCAGTGTTTCTCTGCAGAGTTTTGCTAGCTTAGTCCTTTTTACCTTTTTTCCCTTATTTTTTATATTTTAGTCTCTGGATCCACCAAGGCAGGGAAGTGGTCCAGGGCGCAACCAAGGGGAGTCTTTTGGACACCAACGGAAGACAACTCGTTTCCCATCACGGCAGACACTAACACTGGGACTTCCCTACTTCCACTAAAAAATTTTGGATTTCCTAATTATCTCTTTTATCAATTTTTCCTTCGAATTCCCTTACCCTACTCCTTATAATTCCAGGCCTGGGGAGTTTTTCGCCACACGCACTGCGACCCTAGTGGTCCAGATTGTGCCAGGAGGACGTCTCCTCCCCCCCCTTTTTGGCTCTGGCTTCTCCCCGCTCCCAATCACGCGAGTCCCACTGCCCTCTGGGACTCTCGACCCCACGGTCCAGGCCTCACCTCTACCTGGGGAGCACACTCAGGAGTTTGGAGTTACCGCAGGACAAGGTTTTTGTGGATCCCTACGCAAGGGGAGGGAATTTTTTAATCCTCCGGCGGCATGGGTGGCTCGCTACACCCCTACCCCCCACTTGGGCCCCCGTTCCGGGAACCCTACAGAGACCCCCTTGTCCTACCCCCAAACACGCACTCTCTCGCTCGGACGGGGTAGAGCCGTCCCTCACTCACGCACACTCAGGTTCCGGGGCGTTTCGCAATTCTTACCACTCTTCTGGTCCCAGCTTCTTCGTCCGAACTCTCAGCTCGCCGCGATGGTCTTCCTCTTTGAACCCTAACAGCTGGATGTCTCTTACTCCGTTCGTTGGGACTACAGGGGTCTGCCAGAGGGGGTCTAGGCTCCCTCCTCCCAGCAATCAGGCTGGTGGCGCCAGAGAGAGCTGGGCCGCCTCTGGTTTCGTCCTGAGTCCCGCAGAAGGGAAGCTCCCAAAACGGGGCCAAAAGAACTTTTTGAGCGGCCCCAGAGGTTTCAGGGAGAAGCAATCCCTTCCAGCCCACCCAGGGACGCCAAATGTTGAGACCACAGCAAGCTAATCCTGCTGCAAGCTGTTGGATTTCACAAGACCCAATTAAAAAAATCCAACACAGAGAGATCCAGGCAATATTACCAGTTTATTAGGCCTAATAAAGATGGTAAGGCGAACACGAATCACCCAAGGCAGTAGTGAGACGGTTCGCACCCCAAGACAAAAGGACCCCAACTTTATTTCCTCCCTTCCCGCCCCCACAGAGTGGTACCTCCTCCAGGGTTGGGCTAGGGGTGGTGTTGTGGGGGTCACCAATGAGGTGAGTCCATGAGTCTCTTGGGGGGAGGTCCTGGGCGTTCCACAGTCCATGGCCCGGACCTCTGCTTAGGGGGATTAGGCAAGGATTAATCCCTCAATGTGTGGCCAGGAGATTTGACAATGAGAGGGGAGAGGTTAGTATTGTCCAAATGCCTGGGTAACCAAAAAACAATTAACAGGTAGATGGGGGGGGGTGAGGGAATCACAATGAAGGTGGAAAAGCTAATCCGAAAAGTCCTTTGCTGCCAGACTGTGTCTTAAATGAATGTGGAGATGAAACAATGATGTGCCTCAGGCTGTGATACCATCTTTGGTCCATCTGCTGGGTGTACGTGCTGGCTCCGCTTGGAGGGAATGGAGTTTCAATGGATTATTCCTCTTCAGCCATGCTGGTGCTCCTTTATTTCCCCAAAGGTGACTCGGGTCCAGGAAAGTGGAAGAATACAAGGACATGGCTTCAAGCATCTAGCCTTTAGTGAGACGGGGTGCAGAGGAATAGGAAAAAGCCAGGAGGAGATGGGGCAAAGGGGAGGGCAAGGGAAGAAGAGAGAGTGAGAGAGAGACGGGGAAGGGGGGGTAAAGGGTTAAGAAGGGAAAACATGGTGAGGTGAGAGGTAAGGGGGGGTGACCTTCTAGCTTGAGGTGGCGGAAGAGAGGAAGATGGGAGAAAGAAAAGGGGTGGTGGGTCAGCAAGCAACATCAATGGGTGAATGATGAGTCATCCATGATAAGAAATGGGGTGGGTATTGTCTTGAGGTAGAATAATGGCAGACCTTCCCATGGTCCAGAGGCAGATGAAGGGATTTGATGATGTCCGGGTGCTTGAGCTGGAAGCTGGAGGGCTAAGCAGGAAAAAGGTGCCCCATAGAGCCCATTGTCTCTGTGAAGGAAGGAGAAGATTCCTTCTGGCAAAATCCATTCAGAGGAATCAAGCAGTTTGAACTGGTTCTTCCATGTGGCGGGGTGGCCCTTGCATGGAGGCAACGTGTACCTTTGTCCAGGCCTTGAGATACGTGAAGGAAGAAGGAATTGGGAAAATGGAGGGTCGGGGGATATTACTGGAGGACCGGGGGCACAGAGGGGATAGGTGGAGGAACCTTTATTTTGGGGAAGAGAGAGGGGGAGGAGAAGGGAAAGAGAAAATACTTCTTGGTGCCCTTTTGGCTGGGCAGGGAAGGATGCAGTGTGGAAAAGGGGGTTAATATGAGATGATCCCTCACCCACCCCCAAGTGTGTCAAGGTCTGATCTACTGAGGAGTAAGGGGTTGCCCCATTCCCCTACTTTCCTGAGGCTGGGGGCACATGTCCAGGGGAAACAACTTATCGAATCCACTGTCAATCACCTCCAACCTTTGTTCCCAAGCCTATTTGCTTGCAGGGAAAGAAACCGGGGCTTAGGCATATCTTTTTGGGGACGGCTGGGCCAATATGGACCAGGTTTGTTTGCATTGTGCTTGTGACGATATCAAGGATTGCAGCCGGATGCGGGGGTCTAATTTTGTCCTTGCCTAATTGACGTGTGCTCGTAGGAGCGGGTGCGGGCCTGCCTCCACAAACACGTGTCTGCTCCCAATTCACACACACACAGTTAACATGAGGGGTGCCTTGCATGCGCCAGGCATCCGCACACCGGATCAGGCCACGAGGTCACCACCGGATCAAAGTCACCACCAAAAGCAAGAAAGCCAATTATTATTAGGAAAAGTTCCTTTATCCAATTGATATTAGGAAGCCAGCCGGTTAATATTTCCCCCATGAGGGGCAGCACTGGGGTAAGATTTCTGAGTGTCCTAGGCGACTTGGTGAAATTTTTTTGACATTGGTCTATACTTGTTTACTCATATTTACATAAAAACAGCAACGACTCAAGACTGTCTCAGTTGCTGGGCACAAAGTCGAAGGTGATTTTATGCTGAACCAAAGTGTCTGCCATGGATCCCACCTTCACTTGTAGGACAGATGCCGTGTCTGCTGTGACATTAGCGAGGGCTTCAAGTTGGCAAGAGAGTCGCCTGATTTGTCTTACATTCAAAGCGACACCCCACGCAGGAAACATGATAGCCCCAAATCTCTGAGCCTCAGAAAGGCAGGTGTGTTCTGGGTCAAAGCCTTGGTCCTCATTAAGGCCTTGCCTGGCTCGTCCCTGGTGAAGGGGGCCTGGCCAGGCAGAAGCTGGCTGGTTCGTAGGGTAAAATTGAATGCCAGCCGGGATCTCCCCAGTTGACAGAAGGGGACCTGTACCAAGGGAGAGGCATAGGTCAGGGTCCTGTGTGTTGGCTGATTATGCCATGGCACACAGACGGGAGTCAGCGGCCAGTGCTGGTTGTAACCAAGGAGAATTGGTCCAGATCCAAGACTCCCCTTGCTGCTTCCCCCAAGGGGCATGGAGTACAAGTGTGTAGCATTCCACTTCTTAGGGTCCAGACAGGCAGCTGGCACAACCGGCCACCCTTGTCTATGGTGGGTGGGGCCATGTGCATGAACCCAACAGTGAGTTATGTTGAACATTTATGTAGTGTTGTGTACCAGCCTGCAGAGTACATTTCTCCTCATTCTGCAGAAATGGGGTGAAGGAAGTGTAGGAGGCTCCCTAGGAGGCATAGGAAAAAAGCATGTAGGAACACGATGGGGTGGGGAGGGACTAAAAACAGAGGGTGAAGGGACAGAGATGGCCTGGAGGGGTACACTTGCCATTTGCAGAGGTTTTCTTGGGCCGGCGCAGGTTCCGTCTCAGGTCCAGTACACAAGAGTCATCTCCTCGTCTCCCAGGGAAGAGAGCAGTGGCGCAATGATGTGGGCTCTGATCCAGGCGGCCACTGGTCCTTCCGTCGTTGGATTCTCAAGTGCATGGGTCTCGACCGCTTACAAGCCCAGTCCTCTGTTGGTGGTCTCACGGCTTCAACCTTGGAAGGTGAACCCAGGATTTGAGTCCTCAACTTTCACCATGGTGGGGGTGCTAAGGAGGACTTTGGTGTGGAGGCGACCATTTGGCTTCCAGGCGGCTGGGGTGCAGTTTTTTCAACAGGACCCAATCCCCTGGGTGGATCTCGATAGGGGGGCCTCTCTTGGGGGGGGGCGCAGCAACCTGCTGAGAGAGAGGGAGAGAAAACCCCTTCCCGACTCCCTAAAATAGACGGCAGGGGCTGATCCCCTGAGTTAGGTTTTCGGGCTAGGGCAGCAAAAGGGGGTGACCATGCGGGGGGTCTGAGTGGAGGCAGTTCTAGGCAGGCGGTGGGGGTGGCTCAGATGAGCAGCAATGGGCAGGGCTTTTTGCCGTTTGGGTCCTGTTTTCTTGGCAGATTTTGAGCCAACTGTTGTTCAAAGTTTGAGCCTCTCAACTCTTCGGAGGCTGGTGGCCAATAAGTCGAATGTAGGGACCTTTTAATTTGGAGGTAAGTGACCATCATTGAATAAATTCACAAGGAAACTCCAAAAAGATTCCACTTAGCCTCGGCCCTGGGCATTTCTGTGAATTCAGGTTGCCATGCCGGAAGCATTTGTCTCAGCCAATTGTGTAAAGGTTTCCCTGAGGAATATGAGCCCCCGTGGAACCATTTAGGTAAATGGGGGCAGTATTGCTGAAGATAATTGTCCAGACCCATTGATTACCCACCAGCCATTCTCCCACTTCCCGCCAGACTGTAGAGAACCTGGAAAAGAGTACAGAGGGGCGGTTCTTTGTTCGGGGGCAGGGGTAAGAGGGCTCCCTACTCTCCTAAGGGATAGGGGGTAGGTTCTGCCAGGCATATCCCAGGCTCCCCCTTTTCGGATATGATAGTGTGCTTGGCACATGCGTCAGTGAGAGGTCGCCTGATGACGGCCTATGAGTATACCCCACCACATGGCAAGGACCTAGATATTAGGGAGGGGTTCCAGAAAGCAGGGAAAAGAGGGAACACATGGGCAGCTGGGAAGGAGGACCCACAAACCACACCATGTAAGCAGGGATTCATTCCAGTAATGGCCAAAACAAAAAGGGAAAGAAAGAACCAGGCTCAGCAGTTGCCATGAGGTCCCCAGGCTACTCGGATTAGGCCATATAGTGGGTCTGGAGGGGGGGTAGCCTTCCCCCTTTTCCACATGGGGTTAGAATGTCCCCACCCCGGTGTAAAACCTTTAATCAGCGAAAAAGGGGGTAGGCGGGGGAAACACATGCCTTCTCTTCTGAAAATGGAGAAGGCAGAAACATTAGGGCCACTTTTTGGCCATGTTAAGGAAAAAAATTGGAATATTGAAACATAGAATACACACACGTCGGAAGGAGGGGGCCTCCCAATCACCCATGCACAGCTTAAGACCATCCAGCACACAGAGGGAGTGAGGGGGCATCTCGCATGGGCACACATACACACATATACACACACCTTGCTGCTCAGACAGAGAGCACACTCTGCAGAAGCTCAGAGGCACCCTCACTCTCTGCCCCCGGGGAGGAGGGGGGGAAAGGGAAGAAAGGGGGAAGGTGTCCCCCCGGTTTTAGGAAGAGGAGGAGGGTGCATCCACATGGCCCTGTGCGCTCCCATGCGCTCTCCACACATACACACACAACAAAACGAGGGAGTATAATAGCCAAAGTAAGGGAGAGGGCAGAAACCACAGGCATACATTAGCACATGCAATAATTGCAAGACTACGTGACCCAGATTCAAACAACACATTCATTCAGCACCCCCCCCAAAGGGGAGGCAGGTAATGTGCCCCCTCCTTTTTTCTCAATAAGACAAAAACAGTGAAGGCAGCTCCTGAGCATCTCAACAAGCTACCCCAGGAAAAATTCAGCTAGGCAGGCGTTGTGCCTCCCTTACTTTCATCAAATATAGGTGGGCAGATGGGTGGATAGATAGATAGATAGATAGATAGATAGATAGATAGATAGATAGATAGATAGATAGATAGAATGGTACCTTGCACAAAGGAACCAATTTGCCCCAAATGAAACTATGTTAAGCAAATTCTCCTCTACACAAATTTCCATAGGAGCGCATCGAAACAGAGCAATCCTATTTCTGTGTTGCACGGATGTTCTCATAGGCTACCACGTTGAGCCAATTTCCCCTATCACCAGAACTTTTATGTTGTACAATTTTTTTATGTTACACTAGCTGTTTGTCACACAAGGGTCCACTATAGATAGATAGATAGCAAGGAGGGTGAGAGAGAGAGAGAGAGAGAGGGGAGGTGAAGAAGCCTCACCTTCCCTTTTGGATTGAGCTGAATGATTTTTCCTCTGTAGGAGAGGAAAATCAATCGAGCTCCAATGTGCTTGGCATCTGGGGGGTTTGGGTTTTTTCAGGATAACCAGGTCCACATACTTTTGCTAGAGCCTCCTTGTAAGGAGGCCTCCCCTGGATTCAGTAATATGGACCCAAGGGGCAAGGAGGTTAGTTTATGTACATAAGTAGCCCCAGGGACCTGGCAGAGGAATATTGTCTTGTGGGGGTCCCCACGTGAAGGTGCCTGGGTTTCCTGAAAAGAGGGGCTTTTTGGCATTCTGACCGTCTGGTCAGTTCTAAAGACAGAGGTGAGTCTCCCCAAGGGGCTAGCATTTGAATTCCTTGGGACTGAGATAGGAGGATGAAGAAGGCTGGTGCTCTACTAGCACCCCCTTCTAGAGATGATGGGGATGGGATCAGCTGGTGATGAGTCAGCCTTGTGGCTGGCACAGGAGAGGGTCAGATGGAGAAAGTCTTCCCCCCTCCAAACAGGATCTGTTAGGTGGTTGGACTTGCATTTGGTGGTGCTGAGGATGCAAGTTTTTCCCAACCCTTGACAAACTGGGGTTTTGAGGCCGCCTTGCCGGCAAATGCCTGCCTCTCTGCCCAGATTGTAAAAAAATCCCCCTCCCGTGGCCTTCGGGAAGGGTCCTGGCCAAGGTAGTATAAAAGCCAGTGTTTCTCTGCAGAGTTTTGCTAGCTTAGTCCTTTTTACCTTTTTTCCCTTATTTTTTTATATTTTAGTCTCTGGATCCACCAAGGCAGGGAAGTGGTCCAGGGCGCAACCAAGGGAGTCTTTTGGACACCAACGGAAGACAACTCGTTTCCCATCACGGCAGACACTAACACTGGGACTTCCCTACTTCCACTAAAAAAATTTGGATTTCCTAATTATCTCTTTTATCAATTTTTCCTTCGAATTCCCTTACCCTACTCCTTATAATTCCAGGCCTGGGAGTTTTTCGCCACACGCACTGCGACCCTAGTGGTCCAGATTGTGCCAGGAGGACGTCTCCTCCCCCCCTTTTGGCTCTGGCTTCTCCCGCTCCCAATCACGCGAGTCCCACTGCCCTCTGGGACTCTCGACCCCACGGTCCAGGCCTCACCTCTACCTGGGAGCACACTCAGGAGTTTGGAGTTACCGCAGGACAAGGTTTTTGTGGATCCCTACGCAAGGAGGGGAATTTTTAATCCTCCGGCGGCATGGGTGGCTCGCTACACCCCTACCCCCACTTGGGCCCCGTTCCGGGAACCCTACAGAGACCCCCTTGTCCTACCCCAAACACGCACTCTCTCGCTCGGACGGGGTAGAGCCGTCCCTCACTCACGCACACTCAGGTTCCGGGGCGTTTCGCAATTCTTACCACTCTTCTGGTCCCAGCTTCTTCGTCCGAACTCTCAGCTCGCCGCGATGGTCTTCCTCTTTGAACCCTAACAGCTGGATGTCTCTTACTCCGTTCGTTGGGACTACAGGGGTCTGCCAGAGGGGGTCTAGGCTCCCTCCTCCCAGCAATCAGGCTGGTGGCGCCAGAGAGAGAGCTGGGCCGCCTCTGGTTTCGTCCTGAGTCCCGCAGAAGGGAAGCTCCCAAAACGGGGCCAAAAGAACTTTTTGAGCGGCCCCAGAGGTTTCAGGGAGAAGCAATCCCTTCCAGCCCACCCAGGGACGCCAAATGTTGAGACCACAGCAAGCTAATCCTGCTGCAAGCTGTTGGATTTCACAAGACCCAATTAAAAAAATCCAACACAGAGAGATCCAGGCAATATTACCAGTTTATTAGGCCTAATAAAGATGGTAAGGCGAACACGAATCACCCAAGGCAGTAGTGAGACGGTTCGCACCCCAAGACAAAAGGACCCCAACTTTATTTCCTCCCTTCCCGCCCCCACAGAGTGGTACCTCCTCCAGGGTTGGGCTAGGGGTGGTGTTGTGGGGGTCACCAATGAGGTGAGTCCATGAGTCTCTTGGGGGGAGGTCCTGGGCGTTCCACAGTCCATGGCCCGGACCTCTGCTTAGGGGGAATTAGGCAAGGATTAATCCCTCAATGTGTGGCCAGGAGATTTGACAATGAGAGGGGAGAGGTTAGTATTGTCCAAATGCCTGGGTAACCAAAAAACAATTAACAGGTAGATGGGGGTGAGGGAATCACAATGAAGGTGGAAAAGCTAATCCGAAAAGTCCTTTGCTGCCAGACTGTGTCTTAAATGAATGTGGAGATGAAACAATGATGTGCCTCAGGCTGTGATACCATCTTTGGTCCATCTGCTGGGTGTACGTGCTGGCTCCGCTTGGAGGGAATGGAGTTTCAATGGATTATTCCTCTTCAGCCATGCTGGTGCTCCTTTATTTCCCCAAAGGTGACTCGGGTCCAGGAAAGTGGAAGAATACAAGGACATGGCTTCAAGCATCTAGCCTTTAGTGAGACGGGGTGCAGAGGAATAGGAAAAGCCAGGAGGAGATGGGGCAAAGGGGAGGGCAAGGGAAGAAGAGAGAGTGAGAGAGAGACGGGGAAGGGGGGGTAAAGGGTTAAGAAGGGAAAACATGGTGAGGTGAGAGGTAAGGGGGGGTGACCTTCTAGCTTGAGGTGGCGGAAGAGAGGAAGATGGGAGAAAGAAAAGGGGGTGGTGGGTCAGCAAGCAACATCAATGGGTGAATGATGAGTCATCCATGATAAGAAATGGGGTGGGTATTGTCTTGAGGTAGAATAATGGCAGACCTTCCCATGGTCCAGAGGCAGATGAAGGGATTTGATGATGTCCGGGTGCTTGAGCTGGAAGCTGGAGGGCTAAGCAGGAAAAAAGGTGCCCCATAGAGCCCATTGTCTCTGTGAAGGAAGGAGAAGATTCCTTCTGGCAAAATCCATTCAGAGGAATCAAGCAGTTTGAACTGGTTCTTCCATGTGCGGGGGTGGCCCTTGCATGGAGGCAACGTGTACCTTTGTCCAGGCCTTGAGATACGTGAAGGAAGAAGGAATTGGGAAAATGGAGGGTCGGGGATATTACTGGAGGGACCGGGGGCACAGAGGGGATAGGTGGAGGAACCTTTATTTTGGGGAAGAGAGAGGGGGGAGGAGAAGGGAAAGAGAAAATACTTCTTGGTGCCCTTTTGGCTGGGCAGGGAAGGATGCAGTGTGGAAAAGGGGGTTAATATGAGATGATCCCTCACCCACCCCCAAGTGTGTCAAGGTCTGATCTACTGAGGAGTAAGGGGTTGCCCCATTCCCCCTACTTTCCTGAGGCTGGGGGCACATGTCCAGGGGAAACAACTTATCGAATCCACTGTCAATCACCTCCAACCTTTGTTCCCAAGCCTATTTGCTTGCAGGGAAAGAAACCGGGGCTTAGGCATATCTTTTTGGGGGACGGCTGGGCCAATATGGACCAGGTTTGTTTGCATTGTGCTTGTGACGATATCAAGGATTGCAGCCGGATGCGGGGGTCTAATTTTGTCCTTGCCTAATTGACGTGTGCTCGTAGGAGCGGGTGCGGGCCTGCCTCCACAAACACGTGTCTGCTCCCAATTCACACACACACAGTTTTTTGTGTCCTCTACAACACACACACACACACACACACACAGAGTGTGCAGTGTTCCTTAAATCAGAAAACTAAATTCTTAAGTGCCCAGTAATCCCAGGAAAGATGGTTCTATCTATTTATTTATTTATTTATTTATTTATTTATTTATTTATTTATTTATTTATTTATTTATTTGATTTATATACTGTTCATGAGGAAGGGAGGCCACTCTGCGCACTTGAATTCAGTGCAGATGAACAGAGAACAAACAATAAGCAAGGGCCTTTTTGCACGACCCCTAAAATCCGCTGGTCCCTTAAATTCGGACCAGAGATCTTGAGGGTTTGTCGCTCTCCCTGCGTTCCCACCCCCTCCGCACTTCCTTGTTCTGTCTGCGTGAGGGGAGGGAGGAAAAAAAGCCTTAAAAAGGGACAAAAGAATAAAGCCTTACCTCTGGTGCCGGTGGAAGTTGCTCCGAGCCCTGATCACTTCCTGGTTCCTCTTAAAGGGGCGGGAGGCAAAAAAGAAAAAAGAAGAAGAAGCAGCTCTCCGCATCAAAAATTTTTCCCTCTCCCAGAGCAGGTACTTGAAAGGTGTGCTGGGTCACGCTTAGGTGGGCGGGGTCGCACTTAATTTTCTGTTAGCTCCCGAGCTGGTGGGGAAACATTTTTAAGCTCCGGAGCTTGCAGCCATTTGCTGCGGAGCTTAGGGGCCATGTATAAACGCCCCAAGTGCAAGTCATAAAAAGGCGGAGAAGGAGGCTCCTCATCGGTGCTCCTGGAGAGGCGATTGGGTGAGCGTGAGATGGTCCTGCCCCGAGCCTGGCTCGGCTTCAGTCACCAGGAAAGAGAAGAACAAGTTTCCTTCCTTATTTTTATTTTTTCCAATGAATGCACATGGGCTCCGACCTTCCAGCCTGGAGTAAAATCGAGGCCCCTTGAACAGCGAATCCATTGAAGGCGGGCGGGTGAGTCTCAGTCTCTGATCTGAATCTTGATGCGAAATAAAAACCCAGGAAGGAGCAGAAAGAGGAGGAGGAGGAGGAAAAGGGAGGGAGGGAACAGGGGGAGCCCCTTCTGGGCAGGAAAGCCAGGTTGAAGGAAAAAAGGATTCTCCCCCCCCCCCGGAGGAGGGAGGGAAGACAGGGAGGGGGTAAATGGGGGCTCCCCATATCACCCCCCCCCATTTTGCAGCCCTTTTGAAATGATCAGCAAAGCAGGCATTTTATGATGTTTTTTGGGGGTCTGGTTTCCTCTTGAGGAGTGAACTGGCCCTCGAGAGGGTGGGAATGGATGGCCCGAAACCTGAGGATAAGAACATAAGAAGAGCCCTGCTGGATCAGGCCAAAGGCCCCTCTAGTCTAGCTTCCTGTATCTCACCGTGGCCCCACCAGATGTGTCTGGGAGCACACGAGAATAGATCTCTGTCTCCTGATCCCACTCCCCTGCATCTGGCCCTTGAAGTACCCCAGTTTTAAGCCTGACGGTAACACATCTCCCATCATGGTTTGTAACCTGTGATGGACTTTTCCTCCAGGAATCTGTCCAATCCCCTCTTGAAGGCATCCAGGCTGCCTCCACTTTTTAATGTTCATAGCAACAATGTCTAACATTTAAGTTTTATTGATTTTTAACCTCACGTTCCAAGTTCTGAACAACTCTATGCTTACCATTAGAGTACCACAACTGTACAGCTCCCCAACTAAAAGGCTTCCATTGTGGACCAGATTTCTGCAGCCAGATTTTTTACAAGACTGAGCCGGCTGTCTAAGCAGCGAGGCCAGCATCGAGCTCTTGGCCCTTCTTCTCCAGCAGCAGTGAGGCCGAGGACCAGCTCCAGGTGCTTGGAGCTGGCCTCGCCGAAGCCGCCGCTGCCAGAGGAGAGGAAGATGACAGGAGCAGTTTGGAGACGGCAGCCGCGATGCTGGGTTGTGGCTGCCGCCCCGATTCCGGTGCCTTGCACCAGGACTTCGAGCTGTAAGTCAAACCCTGCGACTCAAGTCAAATAGGCCCCTTCTTGCTGCAAGTCAAATATGCTGCAAGTCAAGCAGCATGTAAGTCAAGGTTCCACTGTACAAGACTACAGAATCCTGACTGAAGGAATATACAGAGAATACAGGGTTTCAATTTTAAGCTGGGCTCTTGAGCAGTGTTTATTTTGAGTTTCGGCCTTGGCACACTTGCAGAAAAGACTTCTGCTTCCAAAACCTGGTTTCAGGGGAGGACAGGCCTTTTCTAACAGGGACAGTGGGGTCTAGGTAGGTTTGCCCCTTCCCTCTATGTGTGTTTTTCATAGAATCATGAGTTGAAAAAGATCTCGAGGGCCATCCAGTCCAACCCCCTGCCATGCAGGAACCCCCATCACAGGACTCCTGACGGATCGGCCATCCAGCCTCTGCTTAAAAACCTCCAAAGAAGGAGACTCCACCACCCTCCTTTGTGGCAGCATCTTTCACTGCCAATCAACCACCATGAGGTTCTTCGTCGCATTCAAGTGATCCCATGTTCCCATCTGATTCCTCCACAGCCCCCACATGATGGTTTTTCAGAAGAGAGAAAGAGGCTGATGGCTCCCCCTCTGAAGACTCCTTAAGAAACCCGTTGCTCTTCAAATCAGCAGGGCCACACCCACACTGGTCCACCTTGCTTTAAAAGCAGTATCTGAAGCAGTCTTTTCTCCCAGCTGTCTGGATGGCTTAAAATCATTGATAGTCTGTTCAGGGATGGCAGACGGTGGGGATGTGGGTGGAATGATTCCTGGTGGGCAGACGTGTGTGGAGCTTGGGACAGGGACTTTCTCTTGAGGAGGGGGGAGGAACAGATATTTTTAATAATAATAATAATTTATTGTCATTGTGTGTATATACACAGTATACACATACAACGAAATTCAGACACCCAGAGACCAGATTCAACACACACACACACACACACACACACACACACACACACACACACACCTCCAAACACTCTCACACACATTAAAAAAACCCTTCAACACACACACATAATAAGCTCAGCTGGAATGTTGTAAGTTGTAACCTCCTGGCTGCAGCCTTCTCTGCCGATAGTTAAACGCTCTTGTCGACTGTAAATTACTTGTGCCCGAATGTGCAGAGTCCATAGTAAAAAGTAGACAAATAAAACATTAATTAAAAGATACACATCTCTGGAGTGCCAAGCCACTGCAAGTGCTTGCACCGCCATCTTGGAAAACTTTAACTTTTTGCACACCTGACAGGATGTCCAGCTTCCAGTTTCCAAGAATTATGACTTGTGGGCCAACATATCTATAAAGCAAGTCCCCCCCTAATGATCAATGCATTCCTTTGAGTTTTAAAAGGGTTTTCAAATCCCCTTGCCATTCCCAGCAAGCATCATTTGTTTTTGGGCCCTGGATTCCCCTTAATGTCAGGACCCTGCCTGCCGCAGAACCTGACCCTGATGGGTTAACTGGTGAAGAGCAGCTGAAGGAGCCTTCCAGCTCATCCTGTTGGCCAGCAGCTGTGTCTGATAACTCTGCTTCAGACACATCCCCACCTCCCAGAAGGGGCTGAGCAGGATTCTGCAGCAAAGTGCTGCCAGGACAGCCAGAGACCAAGTCTATGATGCTCAAAGAAATATCCAGTCGGCCAGCCCTGAGTTTTAGCAAGGTGCTTGCCCAAGAGAGAGGAACCCACGCGGGCCTGTTTGGGATATAGCTGGCAAGCTCAGCTTGAGATCTCTGTGGAAGCAACGCGTCTTTTGACCTTGGACTCTGTTTGCTTGACTTAAGACTGGTCTCCTTGACGATGGTTTGGTCTCTTCCCTTCGGCTTGGCATCTGGCTTACGTGAACATTCCTGTGTTGACCTAGGAGCGGTAATTATCGTGTTGTGAACTCTGTTATCTCCCTGGCACCTGACTTTTGGCAAAGAACTGAAACCTGCTTGGTTCTCTCACTATTGACTCTTGGCAGAGGACCGGACTCTGTTTGTGTGTGCGTGTTCAGCGTGTGGGGCTTGACACTTAAAGGCATTGTCGAAGGAAGCTGTTTGAGAGGCCTCCACCTTCCCACTGGCATTTACAGCTGGAAGGATGGGTTCCTGCCCACCTTAAGCAATGGATAGTGACTCTACCATCCCCTCCAGAAGAAATAAATAAAAAACACCAGACTTGGTTGAAAACCAACAGGATCATTTAATGCTCTGAACTAGGTCTTCCCAATTTCACAATAGTTTGTAACAAGGCCAGGAGAAGTTCCAGGCATCAACATTTGTAGTTACACCGCTGGTACCTCATCACTAAACACCAGAGGGCCTTGCCACCCTACTCTTCACAGACCAGTAGCAACCAGGTCACCTTTATTTTTTCTTGACTAGACTGTCTTGTAGTCCATAGCATGTGATCTCAGTGAAAACATTTCCCATACTTCTGACAACTAAGTCGCCACACTTCATGCAATTTTATGGTTTCTCTCCTGTGCAGACTCCTGTATGACTACCAAGGTGTGATTTCTCAGCAAAACATTTCCAACACATATAGCATTTCTACCGTTTGTGTGGACTTTCTTATGACTCAGAAGCTGTGAGCTCTGACAAAAACATTTCCCACATTCCTGGCATTTATATGGTTTTTCTCCTGTGTGGATTCTCTTATGCCTCACAATGTGTGAATTCTCGGCAAAACATTTCCCACACACTTGGCATTTGTATGGTTTCTCTCTTGTGTGGACTCTCTTATGCTTCACAAGTGATGAATTATGAGCAAAACATTTCCCACACTCCTGGCATTTGTATGGTTTCTCTCCTGTGTGGACTTTTTTATGCCTCACAAGTGATGAATTATGAGGAAAACATTTCCCACACTCCTGGCATTTGTACAGTCTCTCTCCTGTGTGGATGGTATTATGACTCAAAAGATTTGAATTCTTAACAAAACATTTCCCACACACCTGGCATTTGTATGGTTTTTCACCTGTGTGGATTCTCTTATGCATCACAAAGCCTGAATTATCAGGAAAACATTTCCCACACTCCTGGCATTTATATGGCTTCTCTCCTGTGTGGACTCTTTTATGCCTCACAAGGAATGTATTACGAGCAAAACATTTTCCACATTCTTCACATTTGTACGGTTTTTCTCCTGTGTGGATTCTCTTATGAATAACACAGTGTGAATTCTCAGCAAAATATTTACCACACTCTTGGCATTTGTACGGCTTCTCTCCTGTGTGGATTCTCTTATGACTGACAAGGTTTGAATTCGAAGAAAAACATTTCCCACACTCCTGACATTTGTAAGGTTTCTCTCCTGTGTGAATTTTCTTATGACCAACAAGGTTTGAATACTGAGCAAAACATTTCCCACACTCTTGACATTTGTATGGTTTCTCTCCCGTGTGGATTCTTTCATGTATCACAAGTGATACATTTTGAGCAAAACATTTCCCACATTCTTGGCATTTGTATTGTCTCGCTCCTGTGTGGACAGTCTGATGCCTCACCAGGTGTGAATTCCGCCCAAAACATTTCCCGCACTGCAGGCATTTGTATGGTTTCTCTCCTGTGTGGGCTGTTTTATGACTCAAGAGCAATGTACTTCGAGCAAAACATTTTCCACACTCCTGGCATTGGTATTGTTTCTCTCCGGTGTGGTATCTTTCATGACTCAAAAAATGTTGCTTCTGTCCTTTTATATCTAAGAATGACAAATACGGGAAATAAATAAATGAATAGAAAGATATTTATATATATAGGGGAGGAAAAGAGAAAAGATTTGTTAAGTAAGGATATGGATGCTTGAAAGCTCCTATAGATATAAACTTTTCTGTTTCTAAATGCCACAATATATTGGTTTTCTCCTTCTCGTTTCCTCCTCTTAAAATCTACTGACATGTACGAGGGTTCCTGTCTGCCCTTATATGTTTTTGAAGGAGTTCAAAAAGGGTAAGAATAATTTAAAACCACAAGCTTTCTATAGGAAGACTATTATATATGGCTGTTTTTCTGGTCTTTTTACTTTGGAAGGAATTCCCAAACAATAAATCTGGGGAAGGGTTAAAGCAATAAACACCTCTTGTGCTATTTTATTGTGTTTATTGTTGCATCCCTTTGTTGTTAGCCGCCCAGAGTTCCCTCCCGGGAAGATGGGTGGGATATAAGCTTCACAAATAAATAAATAATAAATAATAAAGCCTTCACAGCTCAGATTATGATACTGTTGTCCCCCACCATTTTGCGGTTCATATACTGCGCTCCTGGTATATCGCAGGTCTGCAGTATATGAAAAAAAGGCCCCTTGGGGTAAGGAGGAAAGGCCTTCCCAGGTCCGTCGGAGGCCCCAAAAGTGCTTCCCTACAAACCAGAAGTGACTTCAGGTAAACCAGAAGTGACCTCCAGATCACTAGAAAGCACTTTGGGGGCCTCTGGGGGACTGGAAAGCCCCTTGCAGGCCCGTTTGGGGCAGCACCAGGCCTGAGGTAAGTACAAGAGCCCCCAGAGAGCCTGCCCAGTCCCGACCTGACCCAGCATCCGCATATTGTGGATTTTCATTTATTGCTGGTCGGGTTGGGTCCCTAACCCCTGCAATAGGTGGGGGTTTACTGTATTTTACCACATCCTTTTTGCTGCTCTAATAAGGGGTTAGGTTGTGCAACTACCTTGTCCTGTACCAGTTTAGGCATATCCAAACTTCAGCTCTCCTGATGTTTTGGACCACAACTCCCAGAATTCTAAGCTTAGATTGCCAATGACAAAGGACTGTGGGAGTTGTGGTCCAAAACATCTAGAGGGCTAAAGTTTGGACATGCCTAAGTTAAGTACAAAATAAAAAAGGACAACAAGCTGTAAATCAGAAAGTATGATTAAATCAGCTCTCATATTAAATCAGAATATGTTCAGAGGGGTTTTACAAATAACGCACTTAAAAAAGGCGCAAAAAAGAGCTGTCAGGCACATCCCTCAAAGCCTCTGGTTTTGGTCACCATCTTACTCAGTCATTATACCCTCAGCGGGTAATTTAACTAATGAAAACCGCCCCAATGAAGCTGCCAGGCCCAAATCCCAATTCTCCTGAACCTTCAGCTCTTCAGTGGGTGATGAATGACTGTTCTGACCCTGAACCCACACTGACAAAGCTGAGTGGCTACGTTGATGCCATCTGGAGCTTTTACCTCACTTTGGTATTAAGGACCCCAGAGTTCCGAGTGTGAGTTTGGATGCCATTGCCACAGAAAAGCCTCCTAGTTGCTGTTCTTGTCATTGGTCCTTATTTCAGTAGTAACGACACATTAACATCAACCACAGGGAAAGAGGATGTCTTACCAAGAGAGGAAACCATTTGTCTGTTCTCCTCCATGACTTCACAATGCAAGGCTCTCTGGTCAGGATCCAGCAGGGCCCACTCCTCCTGGGTGAAGGACACGGCCACCTCCTCAAAGGTCACTGGACCCTGAAACAGGAAGAGAAAGGAGGCCTTACGCATGGGTTTCATACCGAAAACCTCCTAAGTGCAAAATGCAATGAAAGAGAAATGGATGGCTTCTACACTCTAGGTGTAAACTTTCATGAACAACCTCTCTATAAGAGGAAAAATTTACCAAGGTCTACGAGTCACCTTGGCCATATCCTCCCCTCCAGAAAGAGAGGTCTCCAAATCACAGTGTCTGGGGGTCAAGAGGGGGAGGGAAAAGGCTCCTGGTGGCTTGTTTGCCTGCTTTGGAAACTTCTGGAGGCATCTGGGAGCCTCTGCGTGAAACAGAATGCTAGACCTTAACCAGCTTTGGCTCTGATCCAGCCTGGCTCCTCTTACACATTTATGTCTCCCTCAGAAACAAGAGACAAAGACATGTGTTCAGAATGGGAAAACAGGGAACAGAAAGAAATTCCTGCTGTCCCACACATTCACCTTTGGAAAACCTTAAACAACACCTGGCTGTTTCTTCAAAACTAAAGAGAAACACAATTCTTCCCCCACGTGGAGACAGCCACGCTTATCAAATTGCTGCATAGTTATCAACCATTTCAAATATTTCTTTAAAAAAAAAAAAGCAGGTCCAGCCTCAATCAGGTGTGAAGTGGTTGAATAGTCCGTGCTCCAAATCCCAGTGGTCTCCTTGAACAGCTTTCTCCGTACCTGATCTGGTTCCACTGAATCAAAAGAAGGAGATGAAGTGAGACTTGCTGCTAGCATCCTTCTGGGCCCTGCAGGAGAGACCAAGGGGATGGGAAGGCAGATGCAAAAGCTCTCTTAGAAGGAGATCACCACCTTAAGCGTTGAAAGCTAAAAGCGAAACGCTTGGGGATTCACATCCCAGTGAAAGGCTGTGGTCCTGATATAATAAATGATCCGCTAGCACAGTGTTGGTGAACCTATGGCATAACATAAGAAGAGCCATGCTGGATCAGGCCAAAGGCTGTGCTTCCTGATATAAGCCCCACCAGAAATGAGACTAGATATCTGTCTCCTGATTGACCAGCATCACACTCTAGTGCATCTGTTGCATTGTGCTTCCTTGCCCTTGAACCTGGTACAGCACGGGGCCAAAGAGAAAGCTCGGAGCCCTTTCTGTGGGCACCCAACATCGCCCCTTCACAGCCACCTGTATTCCGGTTAAATGGCTGTATTGGCACTTTGAGAAAAATTGGTGGGTTTTGAATCGCAGTTTGGGCACTCGGTCTCTAAAAGGTTCGCCATCACTGCCCTAGTACAGAGGTACCCCGACTTAAGAGCAGCTCGACTTAAGAGCGGAAAACTGTTGGCGTTTTAACTGCAGCCTTACAAATTTTAGATATGGTCTGCTCGACTTACAAAAGTTTTTTTTTCCATTTTTGATTTTTTAACTTAATTTTACAACTTTTTAGATAGGTACCCCAACTTAAGAGTAGTTCGACTTAAGAGCATGCAATCCGAACTGATTAAATTTGTAAGATGAGGTACCACTGTATAAGTAAATGACATCCTGTGAGGGCCAGAAGATTGAGATTGAGATCTACTGAATGAAAACAATTATTTTTTTATTGAATCATAGAATCATAGAATTGGAAAAGACCTCAAGAGCCATCCAGTCCAAGCTCCATGCAGGAACTGCCATAACATGAGAGAATAATTCTTTTTCTGGTAAAGCAATTTCTCCAACAGTTAACAAGGACTAACCATCCTGCTACTTCTCAACCCCAAATCCTGAACTGGGTACTTGGCAATGCCAGAATATTTTTTTAAAAATCACCCAACCCCCCAGGAATTATTTCCTTTGGATACAAAATAATATTTTTTATTGATTTCAAAGCATTCAAAGGAGTCTGGGGGCCACCTATGGATAAACACATAGCAGATCCAACTAATTCCCCCTCCCCAGATTTTTTTAAGAGAAACCAATGAAAGATGCCTTCACTTTCTTTGCTTGATTCCACCGTGTAAAAAAAATGAATAGAAAATCTGGTGGGCCTTTCCTTGTTCCTCTCTGCCTGTTCTGGTCACTGCCTTTACGTGGGGTTGATGGATGCTTCCTCTGGGTGCACTTTCCAGTCTCCAGCCCATAATTCCTACCTTACTCTTAGTATTTAAGCTCAGTGGTTCAATTGGTGGAGAACGTTTTCTGTTTTATATCCTACAGGAATTTTTTTCCATTTGTGCTTTGGAATTGGAATTGGAATTGGAATGCAATTTATTGTCATTGTATATATACAACGAGATTACAAGTGCCATCCAGTCAGTCATTCACACAACCCAGCATAAAAATCCAAGACGTAAAATCTACAATTTAAGAACAAACCATCTATAAACATACTCCAACATTCACATGCCGAACATCACTTACACTCATTTAAAACTGACATAAAAACCAAACATACACACACAGCCCTACACTCTTTCACCTGGCATCATTCATACCCAATCCATAAAAACTACAATTTAAAAAACAACAGCCATACACAATCCCCCATACAATATATGTGTAACACATTCAACACTAATATTACCCGTCAACACAAAAGAAAAAAAATTAAACGTATCTTTCATATAATATTACTCCCAAAATATTTATAGGTCTTAAATATTCTAGGCTGTATATTGTCCCTCATTATTGTAAGCTACCTTGGGTCCTTTTTTCAAGGAGAAAAGGTGGGGTAAAAATTAGTCAAATTTATTTATTTATTTATTTATTTATTTATTTATTTATTTATTTATTTATTTATTTATTTATTTATGTGCTTATTGGCCACCCGATTTCCCCATTGGGAACTCAAGGCGGTGTAGAACACGTCACCAAATAGCAACTGCCCAACTATAACCCCAATACATACCCAAGAACAAAAACATCATAAAAAACACAGACATAATAAAATATACACCAATATGGAAATACAAAAATACCAATACTAAACAATAGCCAGGAAGGTAGACCTAGCACCACCCACCAAACAGGTACGGTCTGGCAAGAGGAACTGGTACCAGCAGTTAAAAAAAAAACGGAATCATTGTTTATATGGACTGAACAAGGTCAAAGGAGACATAAGGAACCATAAGCATGTCACAATAATACAAAGGAGGGTATACAGTAAGCCCACCCACCCACCCGGGCATTTGCTGATTCACCAACCATGGAATGAGTTTTCCATGGTCGGTGATCAGTGGGGGCAGGGGAGGCCCACTTGGGGGGGTGAAGGAGGGGGGGAGAACAAGGCACTCTCCGGAGGGGTGGGGAGAGGAATTTAAGGCCTTTGAACTTCCTGCTCAGGTCCAAGGTGCCAAAAGGGAATTCTGAACTTCCTGCTCAAACTTCCAATCTACTGCCCGGGAAGTTCAAAGGCTGGTTGGCCATGTGGGTCCTTAAATTCCCCATCCCACCCCTCTGGCTGGTCCCTGGCTGGTGCACCACAGGTAAGAACATTAGCACATAAGAAGAGCCCTGCTGGATCCAGGCCAAAGGCCCCTCTAGTCCAGCTTCCTGTATCTCACCGGGGCCCCACCAGATGCCTCTGGGAGCGCACGAGACTAGATCTCTGTCTCCTGATACCACTCCCCTGCCTCTAGCCCTTGAAGTACCCCGGTTTTAAGCCTGGAGATGACACATCTCCATCCAGGTGTTTCTTTCTTCCTCCTCTTCGCCAGCCCCGCAGGCCGGTTACCAAGGAGAGTGGCTGGCGATGGCAGCACTGGTAAGTCCTCCCCCCCCATTCCAAGCCCGGCAGTGAAGAGGGTGGTTTGCTGGCAGCAGCGGCGGCAAGAAGAAAAAATGAAAACATACTGGTGCCACTGCAATGCTCTACCGATCGTTTGGGGGGGGGGTGTTGGGGCAAAAGCTTTTGCCCCAGCGCCCCACCACCCCTGTCACCACCCTTATCGTTGGACAAGAGCATTTGCTCTTATCCACAGATTTTGATATCCACAGGGGGTCCTAGAAACGATCCCACCATAGGTATGGCGGTCCTACTATAATTCCAAATCATTTCACATTCACCGGATCATTATGTGTGGTAGGGACTTGGATGATCTCATTCCAGTCCCTGATAAAAACTGGTTGAACTATAGAAATATAGAATATCCCTCAGTTCCCCATCCAAAAAAACAAGTAAGTGGGAGGGATATGCAGACCCTCCTTCCCTTCCACAAAGTTAAAGAAAACAATCATCCTAACAGTGACACCCACCTATTAGATTGGTACCTTCTTCATTGTCTTGGTTGATCTCTCGCCACTGGGGACTCGGTCTGGCGTTGACTGGAGATTTCTCTGCTGCTTCTAAATCAGACTGGACGTCATCAGAGAGAGTTCTCATCTGAGAATCCATAACAGGGAACAAGGGAGAGAGAAAAGAAAAGACGGAGACCAAGATCTCAGAGGATGGAGTTGGGAGTCACGAGATCTGGGACATCGTGCTTGGATTTACGCACGACTAATAATTGGGAAATGGTAGAATTTGTGCCATTTTCCTGACCCCTTGGAGTGGTCACGGGCAGGATTGAGGGGTTGACTGTTAGCTTTGAGCGGCCGTTGAGCAAAAAAATTCTCCCCAGCGTACAGTTGAGAGAGAATTTTAGCTGGTCCAGCACACTTCCCTTGCGTGTCTCTGCTTGGCTTCCAATCTCCACACACAGGGATCAGCAGAGTAGCTCTCTCTTCTGGAGATTTAGCACAGCGGTCTGTCTTCTGCCAGTGTACAAGAATAAATTAGTCTGACAGTCTGAGATAACCTACTGCCTAGTTTATTTACAATTAACTCATATATTTACACCCGGACTACAAGCCGGCATTTCAGCGTCTTGCAACACACGCGCTAGCAAAGAAAAACACAGCTGAAATCACTAACTATCACTCTCTTTGAAACTCCCTCTAACTAACTGAAAGAACCTGGAGTTTTTATCTCCTCTCCAACATTTCACTGCGCATGACAACAGATTTGACTTTAACCCTGTAAGCACCAAATCTGATACTCCAACACCCCCTCTCGCAGTGAATGTTGGGAAAAACATTGTGAGTTTTTTACTCATTCCATACCCAAACCTTCACAGAACTCTTCATGCTTCTGGAAGATCAATGGTTTGGTGAACCCATCAGCAAGATTCTTCTGACTTGGACAATACTTCAGTTTCACCAAGTCATTCTGTATGCTCTGACATACATTGTGGTAACGGATGTCCAGATGTTTAGTTCTGGATTTAAACTGACCAGATTCTGCCAATTTCAAACACGGCTGATTGTCCTCCCATACTGTAATGGGTAGACAGCAATTTCCATTGATTTCTTGGACCAAACATCTGTAGTACTCTAGTTCCCTACAGAGATCTGACAGAGCACTGTACTCAGACTCTGTAGAGGAAAGTTTCTGAACTTCTGTAACAACTGTTCAATCTTGCTTTTCTGGCAAAGTAAAAAACTTCCATCCTCAGTTCTATCAATCTGAACTCCTAGATACATCTTCACATCACCTAGATTCTTAAGCTGAAACTTCTTTCCAAGCTTTGTTGCAAACTTCTTTACCTGATTCTGTGTTTTACTAACAAACAAAATATCATCAACAAAAATCAGGACTATCTCCTGCTCGTCTCCTGATCCTTTCAGATACAGGCAGTTATCAGCTAGACTCTTGTGGAAACCCATATTCTCCAAAACATCATTTAGGCACTTGTTCCAATTTCTTGCTGACTGTCTGAGTCCATAGATCGATTTGTGCAATTTCCACACCTGGTTTGGTTTCTTGCCCTCAAAACCTGGTGGTGGTAACATGTACAAATCTTCTTCTAGATCTGAGTTGAGATAAGCAACATTTATATCAAAATGAGCTACTTGAAAACCTCTCTGTGCTGCTACAGTCAACAACATACGAAATGTCTCACTTCTAGAAGTTGGTGCATACACCTCAGTGTAATGCAACCCTTTCTTCTGAGTAAATCCTCTAGCGACAAGTCTTGCCTTACACTGTGTCTGACCTGTTGCTGTAGTCTTAATTCTATACACCCAACGACAACTCACTGCCTGTTTGCCCTCTGGCAGTGTTGTTGGTGTAAATACTTTCCTAGTCTTCATGGATTCCATCTCTTTCTCCATTGCTGCATGCCATTTACTAGCTTCCTCATCAGGCAATTGCAAAACCTCCTCATAACTCTCTGGTTCACACTGAGCTAAACCTATCCAAACACTCACGGCTGAGTAGTTTGAAGGAGAAAATCTCTCTGGCGGTTTACCTTTTGTTGTGCGAGCTGAACGTCTAGGACCAACCTCAGACGCCCCCTCTGACCCAGTTGGACTGCTGGGCACAATTCTGGAGTCACTAGCGTCAGATCTACTAGGAGTACCTGAACCTTCTGACTTGACACGCCTTCTCTGTCCCACTGGACTAGACTGTGGTGATGTTGGCTCAGACTTCACACCTCTTGGAGATACACTTCCTTGTTGATCAGTGTCATCTACCTGTGCATCTGGCTCAGGACCTGCACCTGCTTCATCTTGTCCTACTACATTGTCAAAATTTTTACTTAACACCTCAGGATTAGCGTGAACTCTAGTCCATCCTTTCTGCTCACAAAACTCTGCACTTCTACTGACTAGTATTTTGGATCCATCAGGATAGGCAAATCTCCAACCTTTTGTCAATGGTTCATATCCACAAAAAATCATTTTTCTGGATCTTGGCCCTCCTTTCCTACGTAGTGGCTTTGGAATCAAAACATGGGCCTCAGAACCAAACACTCTGAAATATCCTATCTTTGGCTTCTTACCATGTAGTAACGTGTAAGGAGCTTGACCTACAACAGAATTGTAAGCTCTGTTAAATACATGTGACGCAGTCTGCCATGCTTCAGCCCAGTAGCTTTTTGGCAAACCCGAATCCCTCAACATAGCGTCAACCGCTTCCTGCAGAGTTCGGTTTCTCCTTTCCGCAACGCCATTCTCCTCGGGAGAATAAGGATTTGTCAACCTATGTGCTATGCCCTTATGTCTTAGAAAATTCTGAAGTGTTGTATTTGTAAATTCAGCTCCCCTGTCTGATTGAATTTGGCGAACCTTTGTGGAAAAATCACACTCCACTGCCACAATCCAATCCTTCAGCTTCTGAGCTGCTTCACCCTTGGTTTTCAGAGGAAATACCCAACCATTTCTGGAAAAATCATCAACTACTGAAAGAATAAACTTAGCATTTCCCAAAGAAACAGTTGACACTGGTCCACAAACATCAACATGTACAAGTTGAAAAGGTTCTGTAGATACCCTGGTTGACTTAGGATAACTACATCTCTTGACCTTTGCAGCTTTGCATGGCCTACAATCCAAAAATCTAGAACATGGTTTCACATTGCACCCTTCAACACATTCAGGCATTTTCTTTAAATACCCCCAGTTTAAATGACACATTCTACGATGAAGTAAATGGGCACAGCTGTTGTGTTTGGGAATGTTAGCGCATTGCGCCTGCACTGCATTTGCATTGCTGTATCCCTCTGGAACTGCTTTTGCATTCACTGCATACAAACCATCCTTACAGTGCACTTGTATCAGCAGCTTCCCATTCCTAGAAACAGAACATATGTTATTTTCAAACAATACAGAAAAACCATCTCTAACTAGAGCTGATACAGACAAAATACCACGTGTCATGCCATTTAGAACAAAAACATCAACAGTAGTATCCAAACATTCAATATACACTGTTGCAGCAGTGTTCAAAGACTCTTTCTGCCCATTAGCCATTGTAATGTTCTTTGGTTGAGAAAGTTTCCTGCAATTCTCATTCTGAACACCAGGTGGCGCTAGATGATGCGAGGCTCCACTGTCTAAAATGAAAACACAGTTGCTTGAAGATTGTTTCTTGAACATTGCCATAGACACCGACATGTTTTCTCTTCTTCTTCTATATCCGCGCTTGCCTCTCTCAGCTGCAGCTTGCTTCGGCATCCCACGCTGTGGACTGTCTCTTATCTGGTTGCTATGGGAGTTAACCTTGGAGTTTGGAGACTGCGGGCAATTTTTCAAAACATGGCTTGGTGATTGACACCTGAAACATTTCCTTGCAGCTGCGTAGACTCTCACTTCCCCCTCTCTTGGGGATAAGCAGCCTGCATTCCCTTTGTTTTGCCCACCTTCATTGGCTCTCAGTTGCTGTTCATGGACAAGACGTCCCGACACATAGGACATATTGAAATTGTCCTGAGGTAAAGCCTCCATAGTTAAACACAGCGTGTTATAACTTTTGTCTAAAGAGCTCAGAAGAACACAAACTTGTTGGTCTTCTGTGAAAGCCATATTCAGAGAACGTAACTGGTTGAAAATAGACACCATTGCAGCAATATGTTCTCTGATATCTCCCCCGGGCTTTAGTTTCATCCCAAATAGCTGTCTGTACAAATGGACCTTTGCACCTGGGGTCGTTCTGCGATGTACTCTCTCAAGACTGTCCCATATATCTTTAGCATTTCTCAGACTTTGTACATAAACTAACTGATTAGAGTCTAAACTCATAATCAACATAGCCCTAGCTTTTGCATTCCTTCGCATTGAGGTTAGTGCTTCAGCTCTTTGAGCAGCTGTGGTTGATTGGGGCAGCTGAGCTGGATCAGTAGGTAAATTACTTAAACAGTCCAGCAAATTTCTGGCTTCTAGCCAAGCCTGAATTCGGACACTCCAGTCCAGATAGTTCTCAGAATTGAGATGTTGGAATGGCACAGTAAAACTTTCCTGTTCTGCCTCCATCTTGGGCTTCAATCCCCCCTTCTGCTATTCACCAACAGCAATGGGTTCTCTGGGACTGCTACTCACATCTCCTTCCAGCAAGACAGCCTCGAAGCTCCAAGTGTAGACTTCCAGTTGAGGCGACCTCTTATTTGCCTTGGTACCGACTGTACCCCGAAGCAAAGAGATCCCAACCTCTTTTTCTCTGTCTCCAGACAGAGACTTAAACTCAGCAAAAACTGCTTGCAGTCAGGTTTTCTGCGTTACTTGGCTTCCAGGCTTCCATTCTCTGCCTTAGCCCTCTTCTCACCACGCACATATAACTCCTGTACTGCTTTCTTGACACTGGCAAATTATCAATACTGTCCTTATCTCTGGGCCATAACCCTTGTTAGCTTTGAGCGGCCGTTGAGCAAAAAAATTCTCCCCAGCATACAGTTGAGAGAGAATTTTAGCTGGTCCAGCACACTTCCCTTGCGTGTCTCTGCTTGGCTTCCAATCTCCACACACAGGGATCAGCAGAGTAGCTCTCTCTTCTGGAGATTTAGCACAGCGGTCTGTCTTCTGCCAGTGTACAAGAATAAATTAGTCTGACAGTCTGAGATAACCTACTGCCTAGTTTATTTACAATTAACTCATATATTTACACCCGGACTACAAGCCGGCATTTCAGCGTCTTGCAACACACGCGCTAGCAAAGAAAAACACAGCTGAAATCACTAACTATCACTCTCTTTGAAACTCCCTCTAACTAACTGAAAGAACCTGGAGTTTTTATCTCCTCTCCAACATTTCACTGCGCATGACAACAGATTTGACTTTAACCCTGTAAGCACCAAATCTGATACTCCAACATTGACAATCCCAGTCCAAAAAAGCATTCACATTCTAACACTGCATACACACACCCAACCCCGGAACTGCTGAACCGGACCCAGTGTCAATGCAAGAAGCAAACCTGCATTTTCCTCACCAAACAAGCACATGGGATGAACACACTTTGTGCTTTCAAGGGGGTACGTGTGGGAAGGGGCAGCAAATCCCAGCAGAGCAGCCACAACCGAGACAGGCGGAGGGGCAGCAGAGGCAGACGGGTAGCCCTTGCAATCTCCGAGTCCCTTTAGGGATTGACCTCACCTCTTGTTCTTCCCGCTCTTGGTCTTCAGCCTGACTCAGAATCAGGAGACCTTCTGCCAGAGCCACCGCCTGGGAAGTGGTCTCAGCCCCACATTCCCTCACCCAGCTCGACATCTCCAGGGGGAGGATGGTCAGGAACTGCTCCAGCACCACCAGGTCCAGGATCTCAGCCTTGGTGTGTTGCTCGGGCTTCAGCCACTCATGGCCAAGTTGGTGGAGTCGGGTGCAAGCCTGTCGAGGGCCCTCAGCCTCCTTGTAGGAGAAGTTCCTGAAGTGTTGGCACTGCACGTCTGGACTGACCATCTCCTCCTCACTTAAGGCTTCCTCCGCTCCTCTTGCCTTCCACATCCCAAGGCTTCCTGCTTTGACAACATCAGGCTCTTTTCCTGATCTGTGGCCAGCAGTGTATCGGTCTGTCTTGTTATTCTGCACCCAACAATGCCTCCAACGGATCCTGGAAGTGTTCTCCTGATGTGCAAGGACTGTCCCGACAGACCCAATTATGGGAGCTCTGCAAAGCCAAGGCACACTAATGTTTACATCATCAATAATGTTAATATCACTAAATGATATCCCAGACCCCTTTTCTTAACTTTTTTCCCCCAGTAGTCAGATAAAAGGACTGTCAAGATATGTTTCCAATACAATTCGTATTTGAGTGTTTTATACTGTATGCTTTAGAAGCACGTAACCTGATTGACTACGTCTGTAAAAAGGTTGCCATTTATTTATTTATTTATTTATTTATTTATTTATTTATTTATTTATTTATTTAGCTTGTATGCCGCCCACTACCCAAAGGTCTCTGGGCGGCTCACAATCAAAGTTAACAATTTAGACAATTAAAACATCAAATTGCAATAAAATTAAAACAATAAAACATTTAAATACAATAAATACAATACAGTATATTAAAACATGGCACTGTAAAGGCTAAGATGTAATTCAGCTGGGACAGAGCCAAGAGGTGATGAGGTGGTGTAAACTTGGGTAGAAGTCTGTATACCAAAAAGTAGTTCAGTGGCATCTAAACTTCAGCCCTCCGGGTGTTTTGGACCACAGCTCCCACAGTCCTGTGTCATTGGCAACGCAGTTTTGGAATTCTGGGAGTTGTTGTCCAAAATATCAATAGGGCCAAAGTTTGGACAGCCCTGAAGTAGTTGGAAGCAAGACTTTGCCTGATGCAGGTCAGTTCACTCTGATACTAAGTCAGGTCACACCCTGCTCACCCTGCATTACCTGCTGCAAGTCAGGTTATGCTTCAATGTATTCTCTGTATGTTATGCTATCCTGCTATGCTGTGTGTTTATGCTGTTTGCCAGTGGATGCCTATAACCAATTTAATACATCAAGTTCAAAGTTTTCTTTATAACTTGGCTGTGTTGAGTTGTTGTATTTCTCTGGGTGGTTTCCCCCTGGACTCCAGGGTTGCCAGCAGTTCATGGGGTCAAAAAAAGTAGAAAAGTGACATTTTTAAAAGACAGAAATAGTGACGATATAGTGGCTTTTTTGACATATTAAGTGAGCAAAAAGTGACGTTTCCCAACTCCATTTAGGTTAATTTAAAGTGAGGTAGTGCAGTTTTTCCATTTCAGAGCTAATTGGCAGGATTAGAGAGATTGTTATAAAACAGTGATAACTTTTAAAAAAAAATCAGTACACTGCAAAAATATTAAAGGACCGAATTCTACAAGAGTTTGAAATGAAGCAGCTTGAAGAGTTAATTATTTGTGAAAATAAATTATGTGTCGGACGTTTCTACAGTGATACTTAAATAACTTAACTATTAAACAGACGTGCCTTCAAGAGGATGTATTTCTTGCATCTTCCCATCACAGTGGATTGTAAAGTTTGCAGGAGGCACCCACCATCACCATCAGAATGAATTCACCAGCCCCCACTTTTAGGTTTCCACTCCTGGTGCTGCTCTGGTTAGTTTGCATTGCTGAGTTTCATCCCTGAGTTTTGACTTTTGAATTGACCTTTTCTTCTTCTGCTATGTTTTTTGTATCTCACAGATGTTATTCACTTTTCTTAACGTTTAATATTATTTGCAGTTCTTTTCCTGTAATTATATTATGTTCTGTTTGCCTTACCTTTGTTTACCACCCAGAGGGGCCCTGGTCCAGATGACCAGTAAACAGGGGACATACACTCAAATTGAGGGCTGGGAGAGTGAAAACAGACAAAAGAAAATATTTTTTCACCCAGTGCATTGTTAGTCTGTGGAACTCCCTGCCACAGGTGGTGGTGATGGCATCTGGCCTGGATGCCTTCAAAAACGGATTGGACAGATTCCTGGAGGAAAACTCCATCCCAGGTTACAAGTCAGGATGGAGATGTTTAATCTCCAGGCTTAAAACCAGGGTACTTCGAGGGCCAGAAGCAGGGGAGTGGTTGCAGGAGACAGAGATCTAGTCTCATGCACTCCCAGACGCATCTGGTGGGGCCACTGTGAGATACAGGAAGCTGGACTAGATGGGCCTTTGGCCTGATCCAGCACGGCTCTTCTTAAATTCTTATGTTCTTATATACAGATTTAAAAAATCAAACTATCAAGCCGTAGGGAAAGGAGGTGGGGGTGAGTGGTAACCAAGTTCCTTAATGGCTCAAAGGGGGTGGGGGGCAGCAGGACAGCTCTGCAGGCTGGAGGAGAGCGAGGCCAAAGGGGGGCTCAGCAGGGAGGGCTGTGGAGGGGGGACTGGGGAGCCTCTTCACTGATCCTAATCTTTCGGGCCAGCCAATCCCACCCTCTCGAAGGCCAGTTCACTCCGTCCACAGGAAACCAGACCCAAAAACCAGCTCATGAAACGCATGCTTTGCTGAGCCAGTTCAAGCCCAAGCATTTCCAATCATTTCCAAAGGGCTGCAGAAGGGGTGTGTGCAATGAAGAGCCCCCGTTCCTCCCCCTCCCTGTCTTCTCCTCTTCCTCCTCCTCCTCCTCCTCCTCACAGGGAGGGATCCTTCCCCTCCCCCCAAATCAGCCTTTCCGGCCCAGAAGGGGCTCCCCCCGGTTCCCTCCCTTCATCATCATCTCCTCCTCCTCCTCCTCCTCCTTCCCGGGTCTTCCTTTCCCAGCAAGATCCAGATCAGCAATTGAGACTCACCCACCCGCCTTTTCTCTCTCTCTCTCTGGAGTCCCTGTTCAAGTGGCTTCGATTTTACTCCCAGGCTGGAAGGTCGGAACCCAAGTGCCTGCATTGGGAAAAAAATAAAAATACTGAATGGAGCTAAACCTGTTTTGTCCCCTTTCTGTCACGTGACTGAAGCCAAGCCAGGCTCCGGGCAGGACAAGCGCAGACTCGCCCAATCGCCTCTCTGAGCGCATCGATGCGGAGCCTCGCTCTCCCCCCTGGTGGGCCATTGAATCAGAGCGGAAACATGAATCAAAGAATCATCCAGTCCAACCTCCTGCCATGCAGGAACCCCCATCACAGGACTCCTGGCAGATGGCCATCCAGCCTCTGCTTAAAAACCTCCCAAGAAGGAGACTCCAGCACCTTCCGTGGCAGCAGATTCCACTGCCAGACCGTTCTGTCATGGAGTTCTTCCTAATGTTTAAATGGAATCTCTTTTCCTGTACTGTAGTTTGAAACCATTGCGCGCGTCCCTCCAAATCTCTAAAGCCATGGAAAACTAGCCAGTCCCCTCTTCAATATGGCATCTTTTCAAATATTTAAACATGGATATCATATCCCTCTCTGTCTTCTTTTTATAAGGCTAAACTTTCCCAATTCCATAAGCTGCTCCTTGTAAGACATATGTTCCAGACCTTTAATCATCCTGGTCACCCTCCTCTGGACGTGTTCAAGGTTGTCAACATCCTTTTTAAATTGAGGGGTGCAGAACTGGTTGCAGTACTCCAGGTGGGGTCTGACCAGAGCAGAATAGAGTGGTACGATCACTTCCGTTGATCTAGACGTGATGTGTCTATTGATGCAACCAAGAATCTCATTGGCTTTAATAGCTGCCGCATCACGCTGCTGACTCATATTCAGTGGTCCACCCAGACTCTAAGATCCCTTTCACACATACTATTTTCCAGCCAGGTGTCTCCCATCCTATATCTGTGCAGTTCATTATTTTTTAGATGCACCACCTGACATTTCTCTCTGCTGAAACTCATTCCGTTAGCTTTGGCCCAGCCATCTAATCTGTCAAGGTCATGTTGGATTTTCATCCTATCATCTTGGGAATTAGCCACCCCTCCCAATTTGGTATCATCTGCAAATTCAGTCAGTCTACTCTCTATTCTTTCATTCAAGTCATTAATAAAGAGGTTGAATAGCACCAGATCCAGAACAGAACCCTGGGGCACCCCACTGGTCACCTCTCTCCATGCTAAAGAGAGGCCATTTATGATCACCCTTTGAATTTAGTTCAACTGGATCTTCCTGAGAGGGAAGATAAGACTTTACAAATGTATGTTTTTTCTGTCTTGTTCTCTTTCCTGTAGCAAAATCCATACACCTATTGTGATTATTTTAAAAGGTTTGTTGATGTTTTTATTTGTATGATTTGCACTTCCTTATTGTTTGTTCTGCTTAGCTGCACTGATGTGAACCATCCAGAGTGGCCTTGCCGCCACATGGGCAGTGTTGTTGTTCAGTCATTCAGTCCTATCCGATTCTTCATCACCCCATGGACCAGAGCTCGCCAGGCTTTCCTATCTTCCACTGCCTCCCGGAGTTTGGTCAAATCCATATTGGTTGCATCTTCCAACCTGAGGGCTCATATTCCAGTGTCATATCTTTTAGCTGTTTATTTATTTATTTATTTATTTATTTATTTATTGGATTTTTACCCCGCCCATCTTCCAAAGCGGAACTCTGGGCGTTTGTTTCTGTCGATGGAATTTTCTTGGCAGGGATACTGGGGTGACTTCCCAGTTCCTACCCCAGGACAGTACATAAATCAAATACAGTGGAACCTTGACTTACATGCTGCTTGACTTACAGCATATTTGACTTGCAGCAAGAAGGGGCCTGTTTGACTTGCATCGCGGGCTCTGACTTACAGTCGGAGCCCCGGCGCAAGGCCCCGGAATCAGGCGACAGCTATGACCCAGCATCGCAGTTGCTGCCTCCAAACTGCTCCTGCCTTTTTCCTCTCCTCTGGCAGTGGCGGCTTCGGCGAGGCCAGCTCCAAGCAACTGGAGCTGGTCCTCGGCCTCGCCGAAGCTGCTGCTGCCGCCGGAGGAGAAGAAGGGCCGGGAGCTCAGGGCTGGCCTCGCTGGTTAGACAGTCAGCTCAGTCTTGTAAAAAATCTGGCTGCAGAATTCTGGTCCACAATGGAAGCATTTTAGTTGGGGAGCTGTACAGTTATGGGACTCTAATGGTAAGCATAGGGTTGTTCAGAACTTGGAACGTCAGGTTAAAAATCAGTAAAACTTAAATGTTAGACATTGTTGCTATGAACATTAAAAAGTGGAAGCGTATAACTTGTGGACTATAATTCCACTGCCTCCTCCTCTCTTTGAAGAGACATTTCATTTACATCCCCGGAAGAAATCTCCTATCCCAGTCAAATTTGTGTTAAATTGCTGTTTTGGGGGTCTTTTTCATCATCTGGAACAGATTAATCCACTTTCCCATTACTTTCTATGGGAAATGTTCATTTGATTTAAGGCATGTTTGACTTATGTCTAGAACTCTGGAACGGTTTAATGATGTAAGTCAAGGTTCCACTGTAGTTCATAAAGTGCACTGAAAGCACTGAGGCAAAGTTTGGAATGGGCAGGTCCCTTAAATAAGAGAACTAAATCCACTTGTCTCTAGTAATCTCAGCAAGAACGGTCTGCTACTTATTTATTTGATTTATACAGTGACCCCCACACACACCTATCACGGGGGTTAGGGAGCCGAGCCTGTGATAATTGAAAATCCGCAATATGTAGATGCAGGTTGGATCAGGACTGGGGGGTCTAGCTGGGGGCTCTTGTACTTTCCCCCCAGCCTGGCGCTGCCCCAAATGGGCCTGCGAGGGCCTTCCTGGGCCTTCTGGAGGCCCCCAAAGCCCCCCCCTCTGCGAACCGGAAGTGACTTCCGGAAAACTGGAAGTGACTTCCAGATTTCTGAGGCCTCCGAGGGACTTTCCCCCCTTACCCCAGGGGACCTTTTTTCACATATAGCAGGACCACAGTATATAAACTGCGAACGGTCGGGGGACCACAGTATACTGTCCATATAGCAGCAAGTCTACTCTGGGTGGTTTACATAAGAGCAGAAAAACAAAATAAATAATAAGCAAGGGCAACTCAAAAATAAAAGTTAAAAAAAATAGGCTGAGCCATGTGACCAGAAAAATATATATTCAAAAGTCGGCTGGTCACTACTAAAACAAAAAAAATAAATGTAACCTAAGCTTTCGATAGCAACTTGCTATCTTTACTAAAGCATCATACCAAAACTGCAATCTTGATAGAGGATGGAGTCTATCAGGCGCTGAGAATTTTTTTTGGTGAGATGGAATACACCAGGTGATGGTATCAGGAGGCAGGGCTGATGTTAAGTCGGCTTCAAAATCCCGGATACGGTTTCACACCCAGCATATCAAACAAAGCAGCAGAGTTCTTGCCCCCAAAATAAAAGATCAACAAAACATTAACGGTGATCACACACCAAAAAAAAAACCGTTCAGCTTTTACTACAGGAAAGAGAAAGAGACAGAAAAAGTATAAAATTCTAAAGGCTCCTCTTCTCTCTGATTCAATGGCCCACAAGGGGGAGAGAGAGCGATGCTCCTCATCGATGCGCTCGGAGAGGCGATTGGGCGAGTCTGCGCTTGTCCTGCCCTGAGCCTGGCTCGGCTTCAGTCACGTGATAGAAAAGGGACAAAACAAGGGTGAACAGGATTAGGTGCATATTTTTTATTTTTCCAATGCAGGCACTTCGGCTGCGACCTTCCAGCCTGGGAGTCAAATCGACTTCATCAAGAGGCGGGCGGGTGAGTCTCAATCTCTGATCCGGATCTCGCTGGGAAAGGGGAACCCAGGAAGGAGGAGGAGGAGGAGGAAGGGAGGGAACCGGGGGAGCCCCTTCTGGGCAGGAAAACCAGGTGGGAGGAGGAGAAGGTTCCCCCTCATGAGAAGGAGGAGAAGAGAGGGAGCGGATACCGGGGGCTCCTCATTGCACGCACCCTTTTCAACCCTTTTGTAAATTGGTTCCTCCACCACCCCGCCATCCCTCCACAAAAAGCACCTAAATTCCCAAAGATTGTGTCTGGCTCTTCCAATTCAGAGTCCTCTGTCCTCCTCCTCCTCCTCCTCCTCCTCCTCCTCCTCCATGGTTTTCCATCACTGCCCACTGAGTCATATACTGTAGCAATAGATCCATGATTTCCATGGTCTCATATATGGGAACAACGGGACCTATGATCATAGAATAGAATAGAATCATAGAGTTGGAAGAGACCTCAAGGGCCATCTAGTCCAACCCCCTGCCATGCAGGAACCCCCATCACAATATTTCCGAGAGATGGGCCATCCAGCCTCTGCTTAAAAACCTACAAAGAAGGAGACTCCACCACCCTCCTTTGTGGCAGCATATTCCACTGCCGAACAGCTCTAACTGTCAGGAAGTTCTTCCTAATGTTTAAAGAGATTCAGTTTATTTACGGGTTGTTTCAAGAACCCACAGAAATTATTCAGGTGAAAGCATGAGGATCAACGTAGAATTTCATTGATCTACTTTCTTTTCTTCATATGTGCCTTAGAGGTTTCCATCATGCATACATGGAAGGGTTAGAGAAATACTAAAGAAGAAAGGGAATGTCAGTGTAGAAGCAGGCAATCCTCTTATTGGACTACTGAAGAAGTCAGGAAAAGGGGTTTGAGATATCATTGGTGATGCTCCTGGTGCCTCTCCTCTGAGCTGTGTCATTCTCCCACATCTCCTGTGGGGACTAGTCTTGTTTCTGTGCCATTGTGCTGCCTTTCTTGTTCTTGACCATACTAACCAGAGTGTATCTTGCCTTTGCAAAGTTCCCATAATTGGAGGAAAGCACTTCCAGGATCTGTTGGAGGCATTGTTGGGTGTAGAATAAAATGGCAGCCCAACATTCTGTTGGTCCCAGAGAAGGAGGAGACTACAATGTGATCAAGGCAGGAAGCCTTGGGGCATTCTGGGAAGGAACAGTGCAGAAGGTCCTTGGTGAAGAGATTCCCGGCTCAGATATGGAGCACCAGAAATTCAGGAACTTCTCCTACCAGGAGGCTGATGGACCTCGAGGGGTTTTCACTCAACTCCACCAACTTTGCCGTCAGTGGCTGAAGCCAGAGCAACACACCAAGGCTCAGATCCTGGACCTGGTGGTGCTGGAGCAGTTCCTGACCATCCTCCCCCTGGAGATGTCGAGCTGGGTGAGGGAATGTGGGGCCGAGACCACGTCCCAGGCGGTGGCCCTGGCAGAAGGTCTCCTGATTCTGAGTCAGGCAGAAGACCAAGAGCAGGAAGAACAAGAGGTGAGGTCAATCCCTAAAGGGACTCGGAGATTGGCAGGGGCCACCCCACAGTCTTTGCTGCCCCTCCGCCTGTCTCGGGGGTGGCTGTTCTGCTGGGATTGACTGCCCCTTCCCACACGTGGCCCTTGAAAGCAAGCAAGCAAAGATTTTATTTATTTGTGCAGGTTTGACCATTCCAAACACATTCAAATAGTTTAAAACAAAGACATTGCACGTCCATAAACAGGCCGGGACGAATACAGAAAGTTAAAACTCAATTAGTTTGAACCGACGAATCCTTATGAATTCGAAATTTCCTTCTTAAAATTGATGTTCTAAACTAAAGGCAAGATAGTCTACTTTTTCTGAGATACATGGTACTCCGTTCCCCCGGTTAAAAGTTCATCAGGTAAATATCAGATCTGTTGGCTTCAAGGCCGAGGTCACTGAATAAACTAATGTAGTTAGCAGAGTGAATGCTTTTTGGACAGGGGTTGCCAGACCCTCAGTCTTGTCTATGACTACCCCAAGGGGGTCAAGAAAATGGCACAAATTTTTACCAATCCCCAATGATTTTTCTTGCCAAAATCCAAGCACGATGTCCCATGTCTCCTGAGTCCCAACCTCATCCTCTAAGATCTTGGCCTCCAACTTTTCTTTTTTCTCTTCCTGTTCCCTTTCATGGATTCCCAGATGACAAATATCTCTGCTGATGTCCAGCCTGATTGCCAAGCAGTCGAGAAATCTCTGGCCGGTGCCAGGCAGAGTCCCCAGTGGCGAGAGATCGACCAAAGCCATCGAAAAGGTGTGAATATAATAGGTAGGTATCAGTGTCTTCCTGCCGCTGCCACTTATCTCATTTTGGATGGGAAACTCTGAGATGTTATACTTTACTTATTTCTGTACTTCAACCAGGGTTCCAAAAGGACTGGAGTGAGTTCATCCAGGACCTTGTCACAGAGACTGATCCACAGGATCTCAAAAGATTTGGCATCATACCCATAAGAACATAAGAGCAGCCTTGCTAGAACAGGCCACAGCCCATCCGGTCCAGCATTCTCTCTCACACAGCGGATCACCGTTTGCTTCAGGGTATTCCCAAGCAGATGTCTTCACTTGCTTACGATTCCCTGCAAATGGCATTGAGAGATATCCTGCCTCTCTCTCCAACCCGGAGGTTGTCCTTAGGCATCCATAATGATAGCCATTGACACCCTTGTTCTTCATGAACTTTTCTGATCCTTTCTTAAAGCTGTCAAGGCTGACAGCTGTCGCCACTTCTTCTGCCAGGGAGTTCCACAGACCAGTGATCCTCTGGGTGAAAAAGTACTTTCTCTTATTTGTCTGAGATCTAGCACCCAAAAGTTTTATGGAGTGCCCCCTAGTTCTAGTGTTGTGCGATAGGGAAAACAGTTTTTTCCTTATCTACTTCCTTGTCCACACCGTGTATGATTTTATAAACTTCAATCAGCTCACCTCTTTCTTATTTATTTATTTATTTATTTATTTATTTATTTATTTATTTACAAATAAATTAGCCACCCCACTACCAAGAGGTCTCTTAGGCATCATCCTACCTACTTTTGATTCTTGTGAAATGTTTATGTTTCCTCATGTCTCCTTTGCTCTTATTAAGCCATTTAAGACATATTTTTGGGTAATATAATATGAAAGATAAGTGGAAAATATATACAGTATTTCTTTTTTTCCCCTTTTTGTGAGAACACACAAAATGAAATAAAACATAAAACGTTCTGCAGCAATTGAACAATTGAGCTTAAATACTAAGGTAAGGTTTATGGGTTGGAAATGGGCCCTGGCACCCAGAGGAAGCATCAACCCCACATAAAGGCAGTGACCAGAACAGGCAGGGAGAAACAAAGAAAAGTCCACCAGATATTCTATTCATTTTTTACAAGGTGCAGTCAAGCAAAGAAGGTGAAAACTTCCTTCATTTGCTTCTATTTCTTGAAAATTGTGGAGAAAAATGTGTTGGATTTGGTGGTCTCCAGACTGCTTTGAATGCTCTGAAATCAATAAAAATCATATTCTGCATGCAGAGGAAATAATTCCTGCATGTTGGATAATATGTTTTCGTTTTTTTTTAAAGCTTTGGCAAAGTATGCCGTTCAGGAGTTTGGGATGTGCAGTAGTAGGATGGTTAGTATCTGTTAACTGATGGAGAAATTTCTTTAACTGAAAAAAAATACTGTAGTTATTCTCACTCCTTTGATGGGGATTTCTGCATGGTGGAGGGTTGGACTGGATGGCTTTGAAGTCTCTTCCAACTCGGATTCTATGACTCAATAAAAATAGTTATTCTCATTTGGTAGATCTCAATCTTCTCGCCCTCATAGGATGTCATTTGCTCAGACTTTCCTGAAAGGGTACCATTTATTGCCTGGGGGCAACAGCCTTTCATTGTTGATGTGGAATCCTCAAGCCTTTTGTTTTTAGCTTTCAATGCCAACGTTATGATCTCCTTCTAAGAGAAGCTCATGTGACTGCCTTCCCACCCTCTCTTGGTCTCTCCTGCAGGGCCCAGAAGGATGCCAGTGACAAGTATCCCTTCATTTCCTCCATGTGACGCAGTGGAACCAGATCAGGTATGGAGAAAACTGTTCAAGGACAACACTTGGATTTGAAGCATGGACTATTCAACCACTTGACTCCTGATTGAGGCTGAACATGCCTTTTTTTAAAAAACGAGATCTTTAAAACGTTCAGTAACAATGCAGGAATTTGATAAGCTGTGAGGGTTCTCGGTATAACTCAGGTGGCTCTCTATCACAGATGAGACCGGCAAGCCCAAGATCATCAATAAATTTATTATTTATTTATTTATTTATTTAAGTACTTGTATCCCGCTCCATCTTCCCAACGGGAACTCTGGGCGGCTAACAACGCAAGAACTAAAAAGACAAAAGCTAAAGGCTAAAAAATAGCAAGCCACCAGCAAGGGCAGCAGGGGGCAAGATGGCGGCAGACATAGAGGGATAGGAAGGAAAAGAAAAACTAACTAATAAAGGCACCATAAGCCTCTTTAAAGAGGTAGGTCTTCAAGGCCCTCTTAAAGGCGGGCAGGGACTCCAGCAGGCGCAGCTCAGGAGGTAGATGGTTCCAAAGCGAGGGCCCCACCACAGAGAAGGCGCGGTTCCGCGTACGCGTTTTCCGCGCCTCTCTGGGTGTGGCCACTCTCAAAGAGCGCGCCTGCGACAATCTCGTGGGTCTGGATCCGGATGCCCTCAGGGAGATACG
This sequence comes from Phrynocephalus forsythii, assembly GCA_029282475.1. Lineage (NCBI taxonomy): Eukaryota > Metazoa > Chordata > Lepidosauria > Squamata > Agamidae > Phrynocephalus > Phrynocephalus forsythii. The sequence continues at coordinate 10,257,865 of JAPFRF010000024.1, forward strand.
CTCCGCCAGGTATCCTGGTCCCAAGCCGTGGAGGGCCTTGAAAACCAAGACCAGGACCTTGAACCTGATCCGGAGGACAACGGGCAGCCAATGCAGGCGGACCAGGACTGGGGTGATGTGCTCGAATACGAGCACCCACCACCAGCCTGGCCGCCGCATTTTGCACCCGCTGTAACCTCCGGACCAGGGTCAAGGGCAACCCCACGTAGAGGGCATTGCAGTAGTCGATCCTCGAGATCACCAGGGCCTGCACAACTGTCCTCAGGGAGGACTCGTCAAGGTACTGGCGGATTTGGGCGATCCTGCGGAGATGGAAAAAAGCGGCCCTGGAGACCGCCATCACCTGGGCTTCCAGGGAGAGGGCGGAATCCAGGACCACGCCCAGATTCCTGGCCCTGTCTGTAGGCTGGAGGGAAGTACCCCCCAGACTAGGGAGGGGGCCATTGTACCGAGACGAGGGCGCCCCGAAGAACAGAACCTCCGTCTTCTCCGGATTAAGCTTGAGCCGGTTATCTCTGGTCCATTCCAGAACGGCCTCCAGGCACCGATCGAGGGATCGAACCGCCTCCTCACAGGCGTAGAAAAGGAGATATAGAGCTGCGTGTCATCAGCGTACTGATGACAGCGAACTCCATATCTCCTGATGACCTCCCCCAGCGGCCTCATATAAACATTGAACAGCACGGGGGAGATTGCCGACCCCTGGGGCACCCCACAAGGGAGAGTCCAAGGAGCCGACAAGACATCCCCCAGCTGTACCCTCTGAGTCCGGCCGCCAAGGAAGGAACGGAGCCAGGCCAAGGCCTGACCACCAATTCCCGCCTCAGCGAGCCGGGCCAGAAGGTTACCGTGGTCGACGGTATCAAAGGCTGCTGAGAGATCAAGGAGGACGAGCAGGGAGGAACTCCCCCTGTCGGCCTCCCTGAGGAGGTCATCCTGCAGAGCGACCAGGGCGGTCTCGGTCCCGCGAAGAGGCCTGAATCCAGACTGGAAGGGGTCCAGGATATGATTTGTCTCCAGGTATGACTGGAGCCGGACGGCAGCCACCCCCTCGACAACCTTGCCCAGGAAGGGAACGATGGCGATCGGACGGAAGTTGGAAAGATCGTCCGTCGCCAAGCCAGGTTTCTTAAGAATGGGTTTTACCACGGTCTCCTTTAAATGGATTAGGGAAACGACCCTCCCGAAAGGAGGCCGTGGCGATGGAAGAAAACCACTCTGGCATGTTCCCCTCGGCAGATTTTAAGAGCCAGGCTGGGCAAGGGTCAAATGGAGTGGCCGCCGGCCGGCAACGAGCCATAGCTCTGGAGATCTCCGCTAAAGAAACCGGCCCGAACTCGTCCAGGAGGGGAGAACGGAGGGGTGAGGCACTGGAAGACCCCGAGGATGGACTAGAGCAACTGGGGGGCAAATCGGAACGGATGGCCTCAATTTTTGATCTAAAATGGGCTGCAAATTGCTCACTAGTGAAATCACTAGGAGGAGGCCGCAGCTGACTGGGATTGGAGAGGTCTCGAACCACCCAGAATAACTCCGCCTGGCGGCTCGAGGCCTCCCCAATTCTCAGGGAGGCATAAGATCTTCTAGCTACCCCTGATCGCGCGAAGATAGCGGCCAGTCAGCTGTTTAAGGGCAGCCCAATTCACTTCCGTCCGGTTCGCCCTCCATATGACCTCTAGTCTCCTACGTTCTGGCTTCATCGACCGCAACTCCTCCGTGAACCACGGGGAGGAGCGGCCTCGACAGCGCAGGAGACGCTTAGGGGCGATCCGGTCTATTTCCCGGCGGCACCAACATGCCACCTTTCCACCAGGGCATCAACCGGATCGTCCGCCAGACCGCCAGAGAGCTCCCGAAGGCCTCCATAAACCTTGGAGGGTCCAGGAGCCTACGGGGCGAGCCCAGATGTAAGAAGGGCGCTCCCGCGGGGTGGGGGGCGATCGACAGGGAAAATCTTAGCAGGTAATGGTCCGACCATGACACGGGCAGGGGCAAAATGTCCCCAACCCCAGACACGAATCCGACGAGCGTGGAGGAAAAGACCAGGTCTAGGGTGTGGCCAGCTCTATGAGTGGGGCATAAAACATGCTGAGATAAGTTCATGGAAGTCATGGATTCCATGAATTCCAGAGCCGCACCAGAGAGTTCCCCCTCGGCATGCAAGTTGAGGTCCCCAACCACCAAAAGGCGGGGCGACCTCAACAGAGCAGCCGAGATGAACTCAGCGATCTCTGGGAGGGATTGTGCTGGGTTGCGGGAGCACGGTACACCAGCACAATGCCAAACTTATCTCGCTGACCCACAGATAGATGGAGGCATTCCACCCCAGAACACACCATCGACGCGGACCTGCTAACATAAAGGGATTCCCTGAAAACGATGGCCACCCCACCCCCCTACCCTCCGATCTGCCTGCCCACTGAACCTGAAACCCGGGTGGGCAAAGGAGAGCGAGGGAGGCCCCGCCCTCCGCGCCCACCCAAGTCTCGGTGATACACGCCAGGTCGGCGTGCTCATCCAAGATAGAGTCGAGGATGAGCGGGGTCTTATTATGCACCGACCTGGCGTTAATCAGCAGGCAGGTCAGATCGGAGGCACTGGCGGGATGGCACCCAGGTAGATGGCGGTGGACGGGGGGATCAGAACGGGGGACCGGCCTTAAATGCCGGACCCTAGTTCTTCTTACCCGACCGATCCCACCGTCCAGAGCGTACCTCCCACGGCCAGACACCACAGAGATAGGAGTCCCTGCCAACATGGTAGCCTAGGGGGAGAAGAAGAAAGGGGGGGGAGAGACAAGAAACAAATGAAAACGATCAAGACTAATACAATTAACAATAACCAGGCACAAAAACAATGCAAATTACAACTGAGTAAAAATACAGCGCAAAAACTATAAAAATAAAGGAAGAGGTAAAAGCAAGAATAAAATAGGGCACAAACCAGGGCAGAGTGGAATTACCGGAGGGGGGGGAGGGGAAGATGGGGTACGGGACCGGGTCGACTGGTAGCACTGGGCGTTAGGGGCCTAAAAGCCACCCAAGGACTCACAGAACCACCCGGGAGTCCTCCAAGAGGCAGTGGCGGATAGTTCATAAGCAGCGGCGGCGTCAACGTAGATGCAGGGACCGCATCATCTACAGCGAGTTGCGGCCGCAACAGCGATGGAAAGCCGCCTCGTTCTCGGCACCAACCAGAAAACAAATGGCGAAAGATGGAAAGGCGGCGGCGTAATATAACGGAGGGCCGTAAAGCCGCAGAAAGCACACAGAGCGAGAGTCTCGATCCTGGCGGCGGCGGCGATGGTAAGGTAAGGCTGCAACTGAAATAAAGCAGCAGCCGCCGGCATCGTCCATGGCAATGACGGCGACGACGTCAAGGCCGCATCGCTTGTTGTGGCGGCAGCAAGGGGGGGGGCCGCCTGGTTCCAAGAGGCGAAGGCGGTGGAAGACCGCAGCTCCCCCTGAGGGCCGCGCCTGCCAATGTCCTCGGAGGCGGCGATGGAGAGGCCGCATTTGTGGCAGAGGTGGCGACGACGGGGGAGGGGAGGCCGTACAAGGCGGCGGCGGCAGATGGAAGGCCGCAGCTCCCCCGGAGCTGCTCCCATCCGCCGGCTGCACCCTTCCCCGGGGGGAGGGAAGGCCACCTCGGTCCAAGCGGCGGCGGCGATGGAGGGCCGCTCGCTTGAGGCGGCAATGGCGACGGCAGAGGGGGGGAGGACGCCTCATTCCAGGCGGCAGCGGCGATGGAAAGGCCGGCTCCCCTCGGGGCTGCGCCCGTCCGCCGATAAAGTCCTCGGAGTGGCGGTGGCGGTGGAAAGGCCGCCCGCTTGAGGCGGCGATGGATAGCGATGGAGGCGGCGGCAGAGGGGAGGCCGCCCTGCTCCGGCGGCAACGGCGGTGGAAAAGCCGCCGGTAAAGTCCTTGGGGTAGCGGTGGCAGTGGAGGAGCAGCCCGCCCGAGGCGGCGATAGAAGCGGCGGCAGAGGGGAGGCCGGCCTGCTCCGGCGGCAGCGGCGTTGGAAAAGCCGCCCCCCCTGGTGGAGCGCCCGCCCGCCGGCAGAGTCCCCGGGGCAGCGGTGGCGGTGGAAGAGTCGCCCGCTTGAGGCGGCGATGGAGGCAACGGCGGAGGGGAGACCGCCTCGCTCCAGGCGGCAGTGGCGGTGGAAGGCCGGCTCCCCTCAAGCTGCGCCCGCCCGCCGACAAAGTCCTCGAGGTAAAAATGGAGGGGCCGCCATCATTCTCGGCGGCGGTGGCGGTGAGGGCTGCACCAGCAACGGCGGAGAGGAGGCCGCCCTGCTCCGGCGGCAGCGGCGATGGAAAAGCCGCTGGTAAAGTCCTCGGGGTGGCGGCGGCGGTGGGGGAGCAGCGGCGTTGGAAAGCCATCCCCCCGGAGGCACGCCCGCCCGCCGACAAACTCCCCGGAGGGCAGCAGCGGTGGAGGAGCCGCCCGCCTGAGACGGCGATGGAGGCGGCGACGGAGGGGAGACCGCCTCACTCCAGGCGGCAGGGCGGTTGGAAGGCCGGCTCCCCTCAATGCTGCGCCCGCCCGCCGGCAAAGTCCTTGAGGTGGCGGCGGCGGTGGAAGGGCCGCCATCATTCTCGGCGGCGGCGGCGGCGGGGGCTGCACCCAGCCGCCGGCATCGTTCTCGGCGGAGAGGCCGCATCAACCCAGCTTCGGTGGGGCGGCGGCAGCGGCGGCAAGGGAGAGACGGCGACAAGAAACACCCTCCAGGTAGACTCCCGACGCCTGGCCAGCCATAGGGAGAAGGGCTTCAATGACCCAGAGCTCGGCACCCCCAACCCCCCCTCCAGGCCCTGGAAGACCCAGAGGGAAAGGGATTAGGCATAGAGGGGCAAATCTGGCAGCAAAAGAAAAAAGAACAAACGGAGCAGACCCGGAGAGCTGCTGCTGCCGTCCGCCATCTTACCGATGGAAGCCCAGCAGTTCGGATTTTTATTACTTACAGATGAAACATCTCTGTAGGCGCTCATTCCTTCATTAACAGATAACTTCGAACGCGACTTATCAACAACATCAAATGTAACAGGATCCATTAAACTGGATTCAAACGGGTTAGTTAGGGTGTTTATCTCCCCTATGGGAGAGGAAGAGTCGCCTTTTCTTGACCGGGGCATGGAGTGCCACAGCAGGGATGTCTCGCCCACTGTGGCATGGGATTTGTCTCACGTTCCCTCCTCCATCCTCGCTGGAACCTGGGGGAGTTCTCGGGCCACTTCAATGGTCTGACTGTGACCGCCCAAGTAATCTCCTCATTCCCCCTTGGAGGGATCAGACCCGTCTTCTCCCTTACCCGGCTCTCTAATGTCTGAGTCCCAATGGTCACAGCTTTGCCTCCCCAACTGTCATCCTGCTCCTTAACCCCGCGCGTGCTGGCCCCCTCATGCTCCTCCCACTCGTCGTTCAGGTCCTCTATAGCCCATAGGACAGCTGGCCCTTCTGCCCCGCGCGCGCCCCCGCCTTCCTCAAGGACTATTTCTCTTATTCCCCGTATGGGCAAGTTCTGGTTCCTCTTGTCTCCTTCGGCTTTGTCACCCTTCTTCTCGTCATCTGTCACTCCAGACGGCACACCTCCCATTTGTGTGGACGCCGCCTCCTCTGCCTCACCCCCCCCTTTGAGTGGGCCGTCTGGTCCTCAGTTTGTTGAGTCCAGGTTCCCTGTCGGGAGAAATAATCGGCATTCAGGTGATCGCGTCCCTTCTTGTATTGGATATCAAAGGAGAAGGGTTGCAAACTTAAATACCATCGTGTTAATCTAGGACTGACGTCTTTCATACGGTTCAACCAGGTTAATGGGGCATGGTGTGTAACCAGGGTAAAAGGTGCGCCTAACAAATAGTATTTCAACGATGACATTGCCCATTTAACTGCTAAGGCCTCTTTTTCTATTGTCGAGTATTTTTGTTCTCTTTTTAATAATTTCCTGCTAAGGAACAATATTGGATGTTCTGCCTCCCCGCGTTTTTGGGACAACACTGCACCTATCCCCCTGTCTGAGGCGTCAGTCTGTAAGATGAATGGTTTTGAGATATCTGGTGTTATTCTAACTGGGTATGAACAGAGTTTGTGTTTGAGTTGTTTAAATGCCTCCTGTTTGACAGTGGACCATCTAACGATCCTTGGCAAATTTTTTCGTGTAAGATCTGTCAGTGGGGCTGTGATACTCGCAAAGTTAGGTATGAAATGATGGTAGTATCCTGCAAACCCCAAGAACTGTTGGACTTCCTTTTTTGTGCGAGGTCTGGACCAGTCAGTGACTTTAGTCACTTTATCTTGCATTGGATGTATTTTGCCCTGACCTACCCGGAAGCCTAAAAACTTCACTTCTGTTTGAGCTATTTTGCATTTTGCGGGATTAGCTTTCAAGTTAGCTCTCCTTAATTCTGATAAAACTGCCCTTAAATGGTTGAGGTGTTGATCCCAAGTTTTACTAAAGATAATAACATCGTTGATATAAGCTACTGCAAAATCTCGGACAGGATAAAGAACCTTGTCCATAAGCCTTTGGAAGGTGGCCGAAGCGCTGTGGAGGCCAAAAGGCATTTTTGTAAAATGATAGAGGCCGATCGGGGTTCCAAATGCAGTTTTTTCTCTGTCCTCAGGTTTTAATGGGATCTGCCAATATCCTTTTGTAAGGTCTATGGAGCTAAGATATGCAGATTCTCCCAATTTATCTAACAGGTCATCTACGCGTGGCATGGGGTAGGCGTCGAATTTTGATACTGAGTTTAGTTTTCTGAAATCTACACAAAATCTAATTGTGCCATCCGGCTTGGGGACTATCACCAGGTAGCTCCTCCATGGGCTATTCGATGGCTCAATGACTCCTAATTCTAGCATCTTTTTTACTTCTTCAATGACCGGGATTAAGTGTCTCGGCCATTTCCTGCCGTGATCCCTTGCAATCGTATTTCCTAATGTTTGTATTTGGTGGACACAATAGTTTGTTGTCCCTGGTGTGTTAGAGAATGTGTCTGCGTATTCCTTTTCTAACTCTGCTATTTGGGTATTTTGCTTTTCTGTTAATTGTTGACATATTTGAACATGAGAGTCTGTCGCCTTTACATCGTCCCAACCAGAGCCTAATTCTTCCTCCACGGTTTGTGCTAGCAAAATTTCCCTCTCATGCCACTCTTTTAGTAAGTTGACATGATATATGCCTTTGCCTTTCGGTTTATCCGGCATGTCAATCTCATAATCGACCTCGTTTAATTTTTTGGTGATCTCGTAGGGACCCTGCCATCTGGATAATAATTTACTTCCTTCCAAAGGTAGGAGGAGAAGGACTTTTTGTCCAACTGTGAACTGTCTATTTCTTACTTTCTTGTTATACCAGCGTTGTTGACCTGTCTGAGCTTGTTATAAATTCCTTTTCACTAAGTCCTGGACTTTTATCAGATGATCCCTCATTTCCATCACTTGTTTTACTAAGGATTTTGCCTCATCATTCCCTGTCTCCCAAGTTTCTTTAAGGAGATCTAGTATCCCCCATGGTGTTCTACCATAAAGTAACTCGAATGGTGAGAAGCCTGTTGAAGATTGTGGTACCTCTCGAATCGCGAACATTAAGGGGTCTAATAAGACATGCCAATTCCGTGGATTGTCTAAACTTATTTTCCTAAGCATTCCCTTTAAGGTTTTGTTAAACCTCTCCACTAGTCCATTTGCCTGTGAGTGGTATACTGTAGTTTTTAAACGTTTCACTTCGAGTAGTTTCCACATTTATTTAAATGTCGTGCTCATAAAATTGCTGCCTTGATCCGTTAAGACCTCTTTGGGGAATCCTAATCTCGAAAACACTTTGAGTAACTCCTGCGCTAATATTTTCATGGAAGTGGTCTGAAGGGGCACTGCTTCCGGATAACGGGTCGCATAATCGATAATAACCAAAATGTATAAATGTCCCCCCGCGGATTTAGGGAGGGGTCCAATCAAATCTAGTGCTATTCTTTCGAAGGGTTGGTCTATTATAGGCATAGGTACCAAAGCTGCCCCTGGTGGTGGCTTATTTTGAGTCAATTGACATTTTCTACAAGACTTACAAAATTTCTGTATGTCTAAGAGCATCTTCGGCCACCAAAACCGTTGTTCTATTCTTTTGGACAGTTTTTGTAAAGCCAAGTGGCCAGCTATTGGAATATCATGTGCCAATCGCATGATTTCCATTCTCCATTGGGCAGCAACTATTAATTTTTCCAACCCCTGACCATCTACATAATACATCAATCCATCTTTTTCTATAAACCCTGGATGTGTCCCGTTTTTAAAATACATCTCAGCAATTTTCTTTTTCACCCATTCTAAGGTACCATCATTTTGCTGCATGAATCTCACCCGCTCACGATTGGCTGTAGTCATCTCCTCGCACACTGCCCGGGTCTCCTGGTCGTCCTCTCCCCATAGTCCTTCCTGTGCATGCAATAAACTGTTAATATCAGGCCAGTCCCTTCCTATCAACATCTCATGTGCTAAGTTAGGGACGACCCCCATATTCATAACATGTGATACACCATTAATTTTAACATTTGCTTGTGCTGTTCCATATGGTTTCGAATCTCCATGAATACATTTTATATTAACAACAGTGTTCAACTGATTTTCTGGCATATCTCTGTTCAAAGTTTTCGCACACCCCGTATCAATGAAAGCTTTTAGCCTTTTCCTGTTTACCCACGCCATTATCTCCCACTGAGACATTGATGATTGAGGCCGCGGATTTTCCTGACCCGACCCACCCCACGCGCAGTCATTTTTTTTGCAGTCTCGTATGAAATGTTGCGGGGATCCGCATCCGTAACATACTGGTTTTGTGCCCATGGCCCGGGCTTGGAAAGAAGCCCTCGTGAGTCCTCGTTGTCCTCTCTGCATCATTTTTTCACTTGCGCCAGGTGCCTCTTTCGCTCCGTTTTGTCCACCAGACGCCATCTTCGTCTGTGGCTTCGCAATATCTGGATACCTCTCGGTCGACTTGTTCTCGTGCGACGAGATCTTGTCCGTTCCCGTCTCGCGGAAGTGACACTTCTCATCGGCGACCCCGTAGCCTTCCAGCAAGCGTATGACGTCATCCACCAAGGTTGGTTGATTCCTCCAGACCCATACAGCTGCGTTATGTGGTATCGAATTAAGGACATGTTCTATTATGACAGTATCGATTATGTTTTCCTTAGTGGACTCGTTCGGGCGTAACCATTTAATTGCAAGAGCCTTTAATCTTTGAATCCACGTGCGGGGCTGAGTGCCTGCTTTATATTCAAGGGCGCGGAATCTCTTTCTATATGCTTCTGGGGTTAAGTTCAAAGTTAATAAAATGGCTTGTTTCACCTTGGTATAGTCTGAGGCTTCTGTCGGATCTAGCGCGTCGACTATTTCTTGTAGTGGACCCGTCAAACATGGTGTGATAATCAGGCCCATTGTTCTTGTGGCCAACAAGCTGCACGGGCTACCCGTTCAAAAGTATTTAAATAAGCTTCCAGATCATCTTCTTTAGACATCTTTTGCATCCGTACTGGCGCTAGGTTAGACACCCAGATATTCTTCCCTAAAGGATTGTTATTGTTTGTGTTATAGTTGTCTTGTCCTGCATTTCTTGTGAGCCGAGTCAGGAAAAGTCGATTTTGTTCTACTAGCATCTCCAGAAGTTTGTCTTGGCGGTTGGTTACGGTTTCGTCATTGGCGTGCAGGAAATCCCGTTGGGCGCCAGTTTGTGAGGGTTCTCGGTATAACTCAGGTGGCTCTCTATCACAGATGAGACCGGCAAGCCCAAGATCATCAATAAACGGATTTTTATTACTTACAGATGAAACATCTCTGTAGGCGCTCATTCCTTCATTAACAGATAACTTCGAACGCGACTTATCAACAACATCAAATGTAACAGGATCCATTAAACTGGATTCAAACGGGTTAGTTAGGGTGTTTATCTCCCCTATGGGAGAGGAAGAGTCGCCTTTTCTTGACCGGGGCATGGAGTGCCACAGCAGGGATGTCTCGCCCACTGTGGCATGGGATTTGTCTCGCGTTCCCTCCTCCATCCTCGCTGGAACCTGGGGGAGTTCTCGGGCCACTTCAATGGTCTGACTGTGACCGCCCAAGTAATCTCCTCATTCCCTCTTGGAGGGATCAGACCCGTCTTCTCCCTTACCCGGCTCTCTAATGTCTGAGTCCCAACGGTCACAGCTTTGCCTCCCCAACTGTCATCCTGCTCCTTAACCCCGCGCGTGCCGGCCCCCTCATGCTCCTCCCACTCATCGTTCAGGTCTTCTATAGCCCATAGGACAGCTGGCCTTTCTGCCCCGCGCGCCCCCGCCTTCCTCAAGGACTATTTCTCTTATTCCCCGTATGGGCAAGTCCTGGTTCCTCTTGTCTCCTTCGGCTTTGTCACCCTTCTTCTCGTCATCTGTCACTCCAGACGGCACACCTCCCATTTGTGTGGACGCCTCCTCCTCTGCCTCACATAAGCATACCTCTCTCCATGTGGGGAAGACTATTGTTTCTCTTTTGTTTTGAAGAAATGGCCGAGAGTTTTTTGAGGTTATTCAAAGCCGAAGGTGTGGGACAGCAGGAATTTCTTTCCGTTCCCTATTTTCTCATTCTCAACATGTTTCTCTCTGTGTGTGTGTTATTGAGGGAGACGTAAGCGTGTGTAAGAGGAGCCGAGCTTGATCAGAGCAACAGCTGGTTAAGTCTAGAACAGTGTTGGCGAACCTATGGCACGGGTGCCAATGGTGGCACTCGGAGCCCTTTCTGTGGGCACCCGACATTGCCGCTTCACAGCCACCTGTATTCAGGTTAAATTGCTGTATTGGCACTTTGCAAAAAAATTAGTGGCTTTTGAATTGCAGTTTGGGCACTAGGTCTCTAAAAGGTTCGCCATCACTGGTCTAGAATCTTGTTTCACGTGGAGGCTCCCAGAGGCCTCCAGGAAGCTCCCAAGACAGGCAAATAGGCCACCAGGAGCTCTTTCCCTCCCCCTCTTGACGCCCCAACAACGGGGATTTGGAAACCTTTTCCTGGAGGGAACTCACGGCCAAGGTGACTGGTAGACCTTGGTAAATTTTTCCTCCTATAGAAAGGCTGTTCACGAAATTTTATATCTACAATGTAAGAGCCATCCACTTCTCTTTCATTGTGTTTTGCATTTAGGGAGGCTTTTGTTATGAAACCCATGCGTAAGGCTGCCTCCTTTCTGTTCCCATTTTAGGGTCCAGTGACCTTTGATGAGGTGGCCGTGTCCTTCACCCAGGAGGAGTGGGCCCAGCTGGATCCGGACCAGAGGGAATTGCACCGGGAAGTCATGGAGCAGAACTGGCAAACAGTATGTTCTCTTGGTAAGACACCCTCTTTCCCTGGTTGATCTCAGTCTCTCTTTACTACTGCAGTAAGAACCAATTACAAGAACAACAACTAGATGCTTTTGTGTTGTAATGGTGTCTGAAGTCACACTAGCCACTGTGGGGTCCTTAATGCCAAACTGAGGGAAGAGTGGCCCTCCAGGTACGCTGAGCTCCAGATGTCATCAACGTAGCCAGCTTTGTTAATGTGGATTCAGGGTCAAAACAGTCATTCATCACCCACTGAAGAGCTGAAGGTTCAGGAGAGGGGCAGCTTTCATTGAGAATTGGGATTTTTGAGACTGGCATCTTCATTGTGGCAGTTCTCGTGAATGAAGGTACCTGCTGAGGGTATAATGGCTGAGTAAGATGGTGTGATGACACCTCCCTTTTTGACGTGTAATTGTGATGAAAACGTGAAGTGTAAAGAACCAAGTTATTAATCTTCACCGGATCCTCTTGGAAATGCTGCCTCCTTTTTAAATCGACGCCTTATGAACTGGGACAGACTCAGATGTATAATATAAAAATAATAATGATGTTTATTGAGAAAATAAATAAATACAACAATGACTGAAGTTGGTATGTGTTGCCTTAAACATAAAATAGATTAAATCAAATCTTCAAGCCTCCCTGTCTTTAATAAACAGTAAATAGTAAAGCCCTGCCTGACTGAACTCTAACTGAGCTGTGCTCTCTCAGCTCTTCACTCTCTCATACTAGGCTCCACCCTTTTTATACCATACAATCCCCCGCCCTCCTGCTGGGATTGGCTGATAATTTACATATGTATTTCTCCTGAATCCAGGGTGTTGTCACAATTGGCTAACCAAAACAGAACTTAAATACGAAGAGTAAGGTAGGAATTATGTATTGGAGACTAGCCATGGCACCTACAGGAAGCATCAACCCCACATGAAGGCAGGGACCAGAACAGGCAGAGAGAAAGAAGGAAAGGCCCATCAGATTTTCTATTCATTTTTTACAAGGTGGAGTCAGGCAAAGGAGTTTAAAACTTCCTTTATTTGTTTCTTTTTGTTGAAAGTTGTGAGGAAATCAATAGGTTCTTTGGGATTTGCATTATTGCTTTACTCCATTTTGTGGTTCCTTTATCTGCATGACAGCATTTGAAAAACTCATTTGAACATATTGTTGCTCAAGCAGAAGGACAGCCTGACCCCTTATAGCAGCTCAGAGGATACAGTAGGACCCCCGTATCCACTGATTCATTATCCACTGATGCAGTTATCCACGGTTGGCAGAGGAAAAATAAATAAATAATTCAGCAGCAGCAGCAAAGCAAGCTGCTGTCACAAAGAGCAGCTGTAAAGCAAGCTACTGTCATAAAACAGCAGCCGTAAAGCAAGCTACCGTCACAAACAGCAGCTGTAAAGCAAGTACTGTTGCAAAACAGCAGCTGTAAAGCAAGTTGCTATCATAAAACAGCAGCTTTGGGGAACATTTTGGTGTTCTCTCTTATCCCCAGTTTTCATTATCCACGGGAAGGCTTGGAATCAAACCTCAGTGGATCCTGGGGTCCTACTGTATTGTAAAATATTATAAGATGAACTCTGTAGTTTCAAAACTACAGAGACCTGGAAACAGCCATGCAAAATTGTCTTCCTATAGAAAGCTTGTTGGTTTAAATTATTCTTACCATGACTCAACTCCCAGTTAAACGCACCTGGATGACTGAAAATCTTCACAGACCTCATACATGTTGGTAGATTTAAAGAGGAGGAAACCAAGGGAAAAAGATAAAATGTCATGGCACTTAGAAACTAACAGTTTATATCTATAGGAGCTTTCCAGAATCCATATCATCAGAAGAAATCTTTTTTTTTAATTCTCATATCTTCTCTGTATTTGTTGTTCTTCCTCAGCTATAAATGGACAGAAGCCACATTTTGTGAGTCATGACAGATACCACGCAGGAGAAAAACGATACCAATGCCAGGAGTGTGGGAAATGTTTCGGTCGAAATACATTGCTTTTGAGGCATAAAAGAGTCCACACAGGCGAGAAACCATACAAATGCCAGGAGTGTGGGAAGTGCTTTGTGGAGAAGTCACACCTTGTTACTCATCAGAGAATCCACACAGGAGAGAAACCGTACAAATGTCAAGAGTGTGGGAAATGTTTTTCTAAGAAATCACACCTTGTGAGGCATAATCGAGTCCACACAGGAGAAAAACCATACAAATGCCAGGAGTGTGGGAAATGTTTTTGTCAGAGCTCCCAGCTTCAGAGTCATCATAGGGTCATCACAGGAGAGAAATCGTACAAATGCCAGGACTGTGGGAAATGTTTTGCCTGGAACTCCCAGCTAGTTATGCATAAGAGAGTCCACACAGGAGAGAAACCCTACAAATGCCAAGTGTGTGGGAAATGTTTTGCTGAGAATTCACACATTGTGTGTCATGACAGATACCACGCAGGAGAAAAACGATACCAATGCGAAGAGTGTGGGAAATGTTTCGGTCGAAATACATTGCTTTTGAGGCATAAAAGAATCCACACGGGCGAGAAACCATACAAATGCCAGGAGTGTGGGAAGTGCTTTGCGGAGAAGTCACACCTTGTTAATCATCAGAGAATCCACACAGGAGAGAAACCGTACAAATGTCAAGAGTGTGGGAAATGTTTTTCTGAGAAATCACACCTTGTGAGGCACAACAGAATCCACACGAGAGAAAAGCCATAAAAATGCCAGGAGTGTGGGAAATGTTTTTGTCAGAGCTCCCAGCTTCAGAGTCATCATAGGGTCATCACAGGAGAGAAATCGAATAAATGCCAGGACTGTGGGAAATGTTTTGCCTGGAACTCCCAGCTAGTTATGCATAAGAGAGTCCACACAGGAGAGAAACCCTACAAATGCCAAGTATGTGGGAAATGTTTTGCTGAGAATTCACACATTGTGAGTCATAACAGATACCACACAGGAGAAAAACGATACCAATGCCAGGAGTGTGGGAAATGTTTCGGTCGAAATACATTGCTTTTGAGGCATGAAAGAGTCCACACGGGTGAGAAACCATACAAATGCCAGGAATGTGGGAAATGTTTTTGTCAGAGCTCCCAGCTTCAGTGTCATAAGAGAGTCCACACAAGAGGGACACCATAGAAATGGAAGGTGTGTTGAAAATGATTTGCTGAGAAATTACATCTTAGTAAACGTACAAGAGTGTGCAAGGGAGAAAAACCATACAAGTGCATGATGTGCGGATATTGATTTGCTTAAAATTCATGTGTTTTGGATCGTCAAGGAGTCCAACACAAGATAAATCATACAGTTGACAGAAGTACGGATTATGCTTTCTCAGAATTCACACATTATATACCACCGGGCGGGGGGCACTTCCGCCCACGGCGAGATGCCTGCTCGGATGCATAAGAAGAGAAAAATTGAAATACTGTCTCTAAATGACTCCGGACTCATGAGTAAATGAGCCATAAATTTCTGGGGAGGATAAGTTGTTAACTCTGTGCTTTGAAAGAGAGAGAGATAAACATGAAATATTGAAGTACTAAGTTACCTTCTTTTTGCAGGAGCAAGGGGCGGAGTTTTAGCTTTAAATAGCTGCTACCAGCAGTCTCTCAGTCCTCTTCTGGCAGAGCAGCAGAGAGGAAGGAGCTGGTCAGAGGAGCACAGAACAAAGGGCAGAGCTAACTTCTTCTTTTTGCAGGAGCAAGGGGCGGAGTTTTAGCTTTAAATAGCTGCTACCAGCAGTCTCTCAGTCCTCTTCTGGCAGAGCAGCAGAGAGGAAGGAGCTGGTCAGAGGAGCACAGAACAAAGGGCAGAGCTAACTTCTTCTTTTTGCAGGAGCAAGGGGCGGAGTTTTAGCTTTAAATTTATTACGCGTGCAAACTAAAAAAAAAATAAAAAAAAATCTGGGTTTAATTGAGTTCCCAAGCCAAACAACTCCTCAGGAGGTCCTACACTTCCTGACGTGCTTGTAGTTGGAGTAGAGGTGCTTTAGCGGCCCCTACACTGTTAGATTTTGACTAAACAATAAAAGAAGTAAAGAGTCTTACTAGATTAAAAAAAAGTGCAAGTTTACATTTTTGAGACCTTGAATACATTTTATTGTAATAGTTAAAATGGAGTTGCAGGGAGCAGCTGTAGTTACCTGCAGTACTTGTGCCATGTTTGTTATCTTGACAGAGCATGTGCAGAGCTACATCTGCTGCAAGTGCAAGCTGGTAGCGCTATTGGAAGAGAAGGTCCAGCAGCTAGAGGCTCGCATAGTGGACCAGCAACATATTAAGGAGCTTGAGCAGTTCCTGGACAGAGCGGAAGAGACTATCCAGGTCCAAGAAGAGACAGGGCACACTTCAGAGGAGGAAGTCACTCCCCCAACTCAGGAGGTGGATGGGTGGAGGAATGTGACTCAAAGGAGTAGAAGGCCAAGGCATCGCTCAGAGAGTCTCATCTTGCACAATCAATTTGAAGCTCTTTCCCTCAGCACACCTCATGAGGCACACATAGAGGAAGAAGTGGTTCCGCCGGAGGATCTCTCCCTCATCACTATTGATGAGATACAAGATCAAGTACATGTTGATGAGCAGGCTGCAGGAGAGAAGCTCGTTGTGCTAGGGGATTCTATCATTAGAAATACGGAGGGATGGATTTGTGAGGAGCATGATAACCGGATGGTCACTTGCCTGCCGGGTGCAAAGGTTGCAGACATCACCAGAAATATAGATAGCTTGTTAGACAGAACTGGGAAGGAGCCAGTGGTCATGGTACACGTCGGTACCAATGATGTCGGGAAGGCCAAGCGGTCAGTCTTGGAAGCCAAATTCAGGTTGCTAGGTAGAAGATTGAAGTCCCGGGCTTCCAAGGTAGCATTTTCAGAAGTGCTACCTGTTCCTCGTGCAGGTCCCGCCAGGCAGGCAGAACTCAGAAGCCTCAATGCGTGGATGAGGCGAAGAGGAGGGCTTTAGATTTGTCAGGAACTGGAGAACATTTTGGGACAAGCCAAACCTCTTCAGGAGGGATGGGTTGCACTTGAATCATGATGGGACCAGATTGCTGGCACTCAACCTCAAAAAGGCAGCAGAGCAGCTTTTAAACTGATAACTGGGGAAAGCCGACAGGAGCTGTGTGGGAACACCTCATCCTCGGGAATGAGGTTGGAGAGGGTAGAGAATCACATAGAGATGACATAGCAAGTATTAACACTGGCAGAATAGCGGAATGTGACAGTTCGTCTACTGAAAATAAAAGCTGTGGGGGGAGAAGAACAAGGCAGCAGCTGTTGCGGGACCCACTGTACAAGTGCTTCTATGCCAATGCTCGAAGCCTCCGAGCAAAGATGGGAGAACTTGAACATCTGGCAGCTAGGGATAACATTGATATAATAGCCATAACAGAAACCTGGTGGAATGTGGAGAACCAGTGGGACACAGCAATCCCAGGCTATAAAAATTGGGTTGGAGGAGGAGTGGCCATCTATGTCAAAGAAGGCATAAAATCCAGCAGAATGGAGATTGACAGAGGGTCTGACTTAGAATCACTGTGGGTTAAACTACCAGGTCCAAAGAGTGATATGATAGTTGGAGTATTCTATCGTCCACCAGATCAAAAACTTGAGGGGGACCTTGAAATGAGGAGAGAAATCATGGAGGTGGCTAAGAGGGATAGGATAGTAATCATGGGGGACTTTAATTATCCCCACATTGACTGGGCCAGTGCGAGCTCCGGGCAAGAAAGAGAAACTGGGTTTCTCGACTTGCTGAATGACTGTGCCTTAGAGCAACTTGTCATGGAGCCCACCCGAGAACAGGCAACTCTAGATCTAATATTGTGTGATACTCAGGACCTCATCAGGGATGTGAATGTCACTGAGCCTCTGGGGAACAGTGACCATGCTGCAATTACCTTTGCCATGCATGTCGGAGGAAGAGTGTCAACCAAATCAGACATAAAAACCCTTGATTTTGAAGGGCAAACTTCCCTCAGATGAGGAAACTAGTTAGAGAGAAACTGAAGGGGAGGGTTAGAAGAATCCAATCTCTTCAGAGTGCATGGAGCCTGTTTAAAACAACAATAATAGAAGCACAAGTGCATACCACAAAGAAAGAAGAGCTCATTTAAGTCCAAGAGGACACCGGCATGGCGAGTGGAGTTAGAGAGGCTCTAAAGCACAAGGAGAGGTCCTTCTGTAAATGGAAATCCTCCCAAATGAGGAAAATAAAAAGGAACACAAACTCTGGCAAAAGAAATGTAAAAAGATGATAAGGGAGGCAAAGAAAGACTTTTATGGCCAATATAAAGGGTAATAATAAAAGCTTCTTTAAATATGTTAGAAGTAGAAAACCTGCCAGAGAACCAATTGGGCCTCTGGATGGTGAGAGAGGAAAAGGGGAGGTTAAGGAGGACTTGGACATTGCAGAGAAATTGAACGAGTTCTTTGCGTCTGTCTTCACGACAGAGGACCTTGAGCGGATTCCGCTGCCTGAGCCGCCCCTCTTGACTAAAGAATTAAACCAAATACAGGTTAAAAGAGAGGAGGTTTTAGGACTAATTGATAAATTGAGGATTAACAAGTCCCCGGGCCCAGATGGCATCCACCCAAGGGTTATTAGGGAACTGAGAAATGAAATTGCAGATCTCTTAACGGTAATATGCAACTTGTCTCTTCAAACGGCCACAGTGCCGGAGGACTGGAGGATAGCGGATGTCACACCAATTTTTAAAAAAGGAAGGAGGGGGGACCCAGGAAACTACAGGCCAGTTAGCCTTACATCTGTCCCAGGGAAGATGGTGGAAGGCCTCATCCAAGAGAAAATCTTAAAACACATAGAAGAACAAACCTTGCTGAGAGAAAATCAGCATGGCTTCTGTAAGGGTAAATCTTGTCTTACAAACCTTTTAGAATTTTTTGAAAAGGTCAACAGGCACGTGGATTTGGGTGAACCGGTGGATATAGTCTATCTGGATTTTCAAAAGGCTTTTGACACAGTCCCTCACCAAAGGCTGCTGAGAAAATTGCATAGTCAGGGGATACGAGGGCAGGTCCTCTTATGGATTGAGAACTGGTTGAGAGTGAAACAAAGAGTAGGTGTCAATGGGAAATTTTCACAATGGAGAGAAGTGAAAAGCGGTGTGCCCCAGGGCTCGGTCCTGGGACCGGTGCTTTTCAATCTGTTCATAAATGACCTGGAGACAGGGATAAACAGTGTGGTGGCCAAGTTTGCAGATGACACAAAACTTTTCCATGTGGTAAAAACCAGAGAAGATTGTGAAGAGCTCCAGAAGGATCTCTCCAAACTGGGAGAGTGGGCTGAGAAATGGCAAATGCGTTTTAATGTAACCAAATGTAAAGTAATGCATATTGGGGCAAAAATCCAAACTTCATCTATCAACTCATGGGCTCTGAGTTATCCGTGACGGATCAGGAAAGAGATCTTGGTGTGTTGGTGGACAGCTCCATGAAGGTGTCTCCCCAATGTGTGGCAGCAGTGAAGAAGGCCAATTCCATGCTAGGGATTATCAAAAGGGGATTGAAAATAAAACAGCCAACATTATAATGCCGTTATACAAAACAATAGTAAGGCCCCACCTGGAGTATTGTGTACAATTCTGGTCACCGCATCTCAAGAAAGACATAGTGGAACTGGAAAAGGTGCAGAAGAGAGCGACTAAAATGATTACTGGGCTGGGGCACCTCCCTTATGAAGAAAGGCTAAAACAATTGGGCCTCTTCAGTCTGGAAAAAAGGCGCTTGAGGGGGGATATGATTGAGACATACAAAATAATGCAGGGTATGAGTAAAGTGGATAGAGGGAAGCTCTTCTCCCTCTCTCAAAATACCAGAACTAGGGAGATACACTCAAATTGAGTGCTGGGAGAGTAAGAACTGACAAAAGAAAAAATTTTTTCCGTTTAAGTCTATGGAACTCCCTGCCACAGGATGTGGTGATGGCATCTGGCCTGGATGCCTTCAAAAGGGGATTGGACAGATTCCTAGAGGAAAAGTCCATCACGGGTTACAAACCATGATGGAGATGTGTAATCTCTAGGCTTTAAACCAGGGTACTTCAAGGGCCAGATGCAGGGGAGTGGTATCAGGAGACAGATATCTAGTCTCATGCGCTCCCAAACGCATCTGGTGGGGCCGCTTTGAGATACAGGAAGCTGGACTAGATGGGCCTTTGGCCTGATCCAGCATGGCTCTTCTTATGTTCTTATGTTCTTATGTTCTTACCTTCGTTTTCTGCCGAAGAGGCGATGCTGCTAACCGGACAGAGTTAGTGCTGCTGTTTTCTTTCTGGGGCTAGAAAGAAAGAAAGAAAGATTTATTACCTTGCTTTTCTGCATGCCAGCTAAGAAAAAAGCTTCAGCCTTTCCTTTTAGAAGGTGGGTTCGGAAACCCTCAGATACCACGTATCAGCGAGCGTCTCTGGAAAGGGTAGAACCTGCTCCAGAAGCGGACACAATGGCGGCCGATTCTGGCAAAGTGCCAGGACAACAGCCGGAGTTTCTTAAAGAACTCAGAGATATGAAACTGGAGTTCGCCAATCTATTGAAATTAGCTTTGAAAGATATGACCTCTACCATCGAGGATCGTTTCCATTCTCTATCTTCTCAAAACAAAGACTTAAAGAAAGATTTGTTACAGGAGATCCAAAGGGTCCAGGCAGAAGTTTCTAAAAATGGGACAGAGTTGAAAAAAATTAGCAGACAAGGTCAAACATGTTCAAACACTAGCCACCAAAACTGAGCAAGATATCGCTACCCACGAACAGGAAATTGACGCTTAGAGAAAGCTTATCTACACGGAAGATTACTCGAGAAGGTCTAATTTAAAATTAATTAACTTTGTACTTCAAGACAAAAGAGAAATGAAAAAAGAAATTCTTGCCTGGCTTAACTCTATTTTCCCCCAACAACAGCTTGCAGAGACAGACATTGAAAGAGTGCACTATGTAGGCAATGCAAAAGGAGGAATCTCAAGACCAATTCTGATCAGATTTACCTCTTATGCCATTAAAGAACAACTTCTGTCTACTATCAGGGCAACTCCTGAGCTGCTGAAGCGAGATGACAGAATTGTGCAAGTCTATCAGGACATCTCCAGAGAGAGTTTTGAATGGAGGAAAACAATGAAACCTTTGACAAGCGCTCTGAGAAATCACAACTACAAATACAACTGGGGATTCCCGATCTTCCTTAAAGTGTGGAAAGGCCCAACTTTGCACAAAATTTATTCCTTGGAAGAAGGCAAACAACTTCTGAAGGCATGGAATATTCAAATTGAAAAGCAGACTCCTCCAGGACCAGCTGCTAATTCCTTAGCTGTCTCAACTGACAAGTAAATCCGAAGATTAAATCGAGGAGATCCGGAGTGCTGAAGACACTGCTTCCTTCTTCTTCTTCTTCTCTCTCTCTCTCTCTTCTCTCTCCTCCCCCCCTTTTTGGCTCATATTTGCCCCATGCCTTCCCGCTCTTTCATCTCTCTCCCCTCTTCTCTTCCCCCCATACCTTCCTTTTCCCCTCCTATGAGGGTTTTTTTTTCCTTCTCCCTTCCCCTAGGGGTTGAGAGGGAGGGAGGCTCAGAAGGAAGATAAGAATTTTCTTGTTATGTTTTCTCTTTTTTTTCCAATTTTCATTTTCTTATTTTAAAGCAAAGATAGACAGTGTTAATGCTAATTTAGAGCTTCAGGATCCTTTATTAGCCATCGGAAGTGGACGGGTGCTTCTCCCCCTCCCACCCTGTAAGGGCGCATACAAGATGTGTATGAGGGCCAAAAGGATGGGAGAACAGAAGATAAGTGTCGGTGGTAGAGCTTGGGTTAATATTGTTTCTACTTTTATTATATGTGGTGTTTGTTTGTATAATTGCACAGTGGGACCATGCCAGGTGGACAATAGAAAGAAAATATGGGTAAATGCAAGGGGTCTAGGTTCTGTCTGTCTTGAAGAGAAAGAGAATAGAGTCATTAATCAAGAAGAATAAACCGGACATCGTCTTCCTTCAAGAAACACACCAAACGAAAGAAGGACTAAACAAACTGAAACTACCCGCCTGCCTTCTCTCTCTCTCTCTCAGAAGTGGCCTCTGTTCAAGGGGCCTGGATTTTACTCCCAGGCTGGAAGGTCGGAACCCAAGTGCCTGCATTGGAAAATAAAAATAAAAATACTGAATGGAGCTAAACCTGTTTTGTCCCCTTTCTGTCACCTGACTGAAGCCAAGCCAGGCTCCGGGCAGGACAAGCGCAGACTCGCCCAATCGCCTCTCTGAGTGCATCGATGCGGAGCCTCGCCCTACCCCCCTGGTGGGCCATTGAATCAGAGCGGGAACATGAATCAAAGAATCATCCAGTCCAACCCCCTGCCATGCAGGAACCCCCATCGCAGGACTCCTGGCAGACGGCCATCCAGCCTCTGCTTAAAAACCTCCCAAGAAGGAGACTCCAGCACCCTCCTTTGTGGCAGCTTATTCCACTGCCAGACCATTCTGTCATGGAATTCTTCCTAATGTTTAAATGGAATCTCTTTCCCTGTACTGTAGTTTGAAACCATTGTGCGCGTCCCTCCAAATCTCTAAAGCCATGGAAAACTAGCCAGTCCCCTCTTCAATATGGCATCTTTTCAAATATTTAAACATGGTTATCATATCCCCTCTCAGTCTTCTTTTTATAAGGCTAAACTTTCCCAATTCCATAAGCTGCTCCTTGTAAGACATATGTTCCAGACCTTAAATCATCATGGTCACC